>CAIGQZ010001492.1:13396090-13453962 GCA_903798205.1 Danio tinwini | reverse complement strand
GAGAGAGAGAGAGAGAGAGAGAGAGAGAGAGAGAGAGAGAGAGAGAGCTGTCATTATAGATGTGGAGGGGGTGTCGGGTCTGCGAGAGGCAGGAAACGATTAAATATTCAAGCAATAACGCAGCCAGGAGAAATTACCTCGTTTTCTGCTTTCTGAACATCTGAAGTCGAAACCTCCAGCGCGTTTGGAGCTCAGAGCGGGAAGGGTGAAGGAATCTGTAAGTGCGGTCACAGCGTGAAAGTTTCTGAAAGCGTCAGGGTGAAAAAAACACGAGGAAATTACAGGCTATCCAAAAAACGTTATTTTCTGACGAAGTTTAAAAATGAAAATTAAAGGGGAATGTCGAGATGGAGGTTTTTCCAGGTAAATATAAATGTGCCAAACTAAATTGCACATTTGTAGGAGCAAGAACAAAAAATAGGCCTACACTTCAACCAAAAATGAATCACTCTTGAGCAGGGGAGCCCAAACTTTTCTTATGAAGGGCCAAAAAACAAACTTGATTGAGGGCCGTGGGCTGAAGGTGTTACCTTAGAATTATAAGGTTCTATCTGACATTTTTGTCAAAATTGAGTTACTGACATTCTTATTAAATGACAACTTATTTGAATTATGGCATGTTTTTTATCAGTTGTTTACATTTTAAGACTTTATTTTGAAAAAAAAAATTACACATGTACAGTTTGCTATGGAATGCAAAAACTTTGAAGCTCAATATCTCAAAATCATTCAGAACGCAGACAGAACCTTATAATTCCAAGGTGACGAAATATCAAGCTGTATTACAGTCTTCAGGAATAATTTCCTTGTTTATTTAAAAATAAATAGAAAACATTACTTTAAGCAACTAATCCATTATATATATTTTTTTTACATTTTATAATGAACTTATTATAATGAAAACATAATGGAGTTTAATGCCAAATACACTAGTCAAGCTGCACCTGCCTTCATTAACAACATTTAACTGAAACATTTAATTCCAGTTAGTTTTTTGTAGCTTAAAATAAAACTAACAAATGAAAGACTATGCTAAATTAGAAATGACAATGTGTATTAAAACCATTAACCCCAACCCTCCCCAAAATTCTCCCTCTTCTCATATGGAATGAGAATATGGAGTTTGGGCATCTCAGCTTTAGAGGTTTCAAACCTGTATAGGTTTCTTCTGTAGAGCCAAAAGGCCATTGACATCCATAGTAGGAATAAAATAAATTTGAAAAGGTTACAGGGTGTCACAGTGGAGCAGTGGGTAGCACAAATCGCATCACAGCAAGAAGGTCACTGGTTCGAGCCTCGGCTGGGAGTTTGCATGTTTGCATGCGTTTGCATGTTCTCCCCGTGTTCCTGTGGGTTTCCTCGGGGTGCTCAGATTTCCCCCACAGTCTAAAGACATGCGAAACAGGTGAATTGGGTAAGCTAAATTGTCCGTAGTGTATGTGTGTGAATGGAAGTGTGTGGGTGTTTCCCAGAGATGGGTTGCAGCTGGAAGGGCATCCGCTGTGTAAAACATATGCTGGATAAGTTGGCGATTCATTCCACTGTGGTGACCCCAGATTAATAAAGGGACTAAGCCAAAAAGAAAATGCATGAATGAATGAATGAAAAAAGTTACAAATTGCTATGAGGTTGCATTGATTCTATCACAATAAAATGACAAAAATAAATATAAAGAATTAAATAAATTCTAAATTCAGCGCACAGAAATTTGGCATAAACATGGTTTCTGCAGGTTTACCAAGTCGAATTTAAGACTTTTTAAAAACTGCCTTTTTAAGACTATTAGGTTAGATTATAGGTTAACTTAGGTTACTTTATACCCGAAGGTAGATTTAGTTTGCAGTCAAGAGTCTTCATTTTATAACAGTGTCAAACAACAACAAAGTAACAACAACGAATGGACTAAATACATAAAACATAAACATACAAAACACTCATTCAAAAAATAAATAAAATAAAACAATAAAGTATAAATAAATAATTCAAGCGATTGTAAAGCTGTGAAGCAAGTGATTTACAGATTGGCTAAGTGTCACGCCCCTACAAGTGCGGGCTTTTGCTCTGTGTAAACACTAGCTGCGTCCCAAATGGCACACTATACACTATGCACTCATGCACTATGTACTTATGCACTTACACACTCAACAGCATAGTATATGTATGTAGTGTCGTCCCAAATGGAATACTAATGTTTTTTTACTAAGCGGAAATTCAACCAGTTTCCCAGATGGCGTTTGACGTTGACCGCCAAATTAATGAAATAAAAGACTAAAGTACCAAATAATAGCTGCCATGAGTATAACCGCATTCACCATCGAGAAGAGCTATAATCACTCTCATAGGACAATTTCGCTTTCACAATCCAAAACAAATAAAGTTATCCAACATGTGCGCCCGATAGCTCGCCCCCTTCCGCTTCATGAGCAAAGCTGCAGTCGTTGAGTTTGTGTAGTGTCCAGCATTCCCCACTTCATTTTACAGGTCGAATGAGTGCATCATCCGGGTAATTGAAGTCCACTTATTATTTTTAGAGTTTTCAGTGTGAACACACTACTTACACTATTTATACTACAAAATGGCGTAGAATAGTGCATAAGTGTGCGATTTGGGACGCACCTACTGTCAGTCTACTGCCTGAATCAGACAAAAAATGTAGAGCACACAGCTGAGCCGTATGCCTGCTCTTTCGTCTTTTAACAAATATACAGGTTATAAGCATGTGTAAGTAAGAAACGTTCTTGTATCTTTTGCGAGTTTGTTATTTGAGGCGTAGAACGCAGGGAAAGGTGCCGTATAGAGAGACACTGCAGCGCTGCTGGAGATTGTGTGTGTTCACAGAGGTTTGACTGATAAATTTGAATTTGTAGCTAAATTGTTAGCAGTGACAAACAGTATTTCCCATTGTTTACATCCTTGTTTACGTCCTCGCTACAACATACCATTAACGCTAGAAACTGTGCCTGTAGTTAATCAATTTTAACAAATAAAAACATTTACAGGTTGTGGCTCACAGTTCACAGCTTTGTGGGTTGGAGGAGTTTTTAGCCGAATCCAGCACTGAACTGGGAGAGATTGTGGAAGTTCTCCTTTGTCAAATGCTAGCTATATCTTTTTTATAATTCTCTAGAACATAATTAAAATAAAACTGTAAGCTCTTCTCTCTGTGTGCCGTGTCCTTTGGAAGCCAAAATACAGAAACAGAAGAAGCTCTGTGGAAATAGCAGCGTATGGACGGCATTTTAGCTTTCTCTGCTATAACAATACATTGCCTCTGGCCACGCCTCTTCGTTGCGCAGGGTGTGTGCGCGAGGTGAATGTATGTAACCGGAAGCTTCTGTGATCTCACTAGACTGTATGTGTTTTTTTGTAGTCCCCAAACTTCGTTCACTGTAGGCTTTGCCAAGCTAACTCTGTAAAAGCCAATGTCTCCCTTTGCATTGAACCTTGGGCATCTTACATACAGAGATGTTGTTTATGTTCACACAGCTACATTACACATCAACTTAAGTTTAAAATATGATATCGTAGTGGACCACCCCATTATGGCCTAAAATTTGAATGACCCTGTCACCACCAGCCACCAGCCAGTCAAACACGAGGGTATATTAGCAGTTTTCATTTCTTTGAAATAGAACAAAATTGAACCAGGAGATTTGTCATTGTCACACAGAACATGTCACAAAACCCATTTTAGGCCTTAACTCAGTTATGATCAAATGTATAGTTAATTCCCTGCGCAGTTTCAGTTTGTGCATCCCTTTTATACTATGATTTCCACTTAAATGCAGTCTTTTAACAAATGCAGCATCTTTAAATGATGTAAGAGGCTGTTAGAATCATTTTGCCTGCTTTCATTGTCATGGCAGTGATGGATAATAGCAAGTCATCATAGCCGTATTGTTGTAACTCTAGCTGTAGCAACCGAGGTGTTTGTGCAGAAACTATGGTTGCCATGGTGATGTTTTGTAAGGGATGAACAAAGCTCTGCATGTGCTCAGGCTGGGAAATTGTCACTTAAAGGGACACTAATGTATACCTTCTGTTCCAGCTATCTATTTTGCACCTTGACTCTGATGGACACACATTATCAGCACTTAGGTTCTTTCTGCACACCCACACAAGCCTGTACTGAGTCACTCACACACAGGCCATCAGCTACATCCAGAGCAGATACTGTGTGTTAGAGCCATCTGGTGGACAATAACATTCACAGCTGCTCTGTGTTTTATTGGATTTATTTGACAGTGTGCAGCTCTGTAATGCAGAGATATATTTAACAATACTACATAGTTGGGGTTGAAGTATTGATCTGTTATATAGTCAGGGATACATATCTGACCTATTCACATCTGACCTATCGACAAAAACGACGTGTTTCGTAACCTTTTGTAATTATTAGCATTGCAACTATTATAGGCCTGGAGGATATGGCAAAAATGCAGTCTTGATAATAATTTTTAATTAAATTTTTTTAGATTTAAAGGGGTGGTCCAGAGTATATTTTTAAGGCTTGGTTGTGTTTATAAGATGCAAAGCAATGTGTACTTACACTTCACTTGTAGAAAATCACGTTATTTGTTCATAAATCTTAGTTTGGTTATATACAGCTACTCAGCTAACAGCCCTCAGGAGGCTCTGATTGGTCAGCTAACATAATGTGCTGTAATTCACTGATTGGCTCCATGTCACGCCCCTACAAGCTCGCACTTTTGCGCTGTAAATAGTCAGACAGAGCAAATGTTAGCAGCGTTAGCTGCCTGAAATTAGACAGAAAAAAAGCACACAGCTGAACCTCACACCTGCTCTCTAAAATAAAATCTGACAAGTGTCTTTCACATATATTCAAATTAAGCATGTATGTATATATATATGTTCTCATATATTTGCAAGACACTGCATGTGCTGCTGAAGATTGTGGGTGTTCACAAAGGTTTGAATGATAAATATGAATTTGTAGCTAAATTGTTACCGTTGCCAAACAGTATTTCTCGTTGTTTACATCCTTGTTTACGTCCTCGCTACAACATACCATTACCGCTAGAAACTGTGCCTGTAGTTGATCAATTTTAACAAATAAAAACATTTACAGGTTGTGGCTCACAGTTCACAGCTTTGTGGGTTGGAGGAGTTTTTAGCCGAATCCAGCACTGAACTGGGAGAGATTGTGAAAGTTCTCCTTTGTCAAATGCTAGCTATATCTTTTTTTTATAATTCTCTAGAACATAATTAAAATAAAACTGTAAACTCCTCTCTCTGTGTGTCGTGTCCTTTGGAAGCCAAAATACAGAAACAGAAGAAGCTCTGAAAAAATAGCAGCGTTTGGACGGCATTTCAGCAGCACCTCTGGTCACGCCCCTTCGCTGTGCAGGGTGTATGCATGTGGTGAATGTGCGTAACCGGAAGCCCCTGTGATCTCACTAGCCCAGATGTATTTTTTTGTAGTCCCCAAACTTTGTTTGCTGTAGGCTTTGCTAAGCTAACTCTGTAAAAGCCAATGTCTCCCTTTGCATTGAACTTTCAGCGTATTACATTCAGAGATGTTGTTTATGTTCACACAGCTACATTACACATCAACTAAAGTTTAAAATATGATATTGTAGTGGATCAATCAAAACTTTAAGAGTACCACAACAATGACTGAAGCCACAAAAATTAGAGGGTCCATTAAAAAATATAACATATTTTCGGCAGATAAAGTTTCGGTGGCCGAAAATTCAGTACATCTCTAATATCAACACACTTTTAGATTCCCATTGTTGCACATTTCTGCTGTGTGATTGGCTCTTAGATCAATATAGAGTAAACAAGTCCAGAGCCTATCATTGTTATTGACATACATTTTATCGCAATCGATTCGATTTATCGCTCCAGCCCTAAACTATTATCTAGCATACAATTAACCTACAGTAGCATATATCATTATAATTTACAATGTCAAAGTGCATAATTTTTCACATGCTCTAATAAATTTATATTTAATAGTTTGTTATATTTTTGTCACACATATGTATATGTATTCCTGTTGCGGATGCTTTCAAAATATTGATGGAAAATTCATGGATTACATGACACCATATTATTCAAACAGTGGAAGTAACCTATACTGTATTATCCCAAATTAACTAATTTCTTTTTAATAGAATTAATCAAGTTCTCTTTTTATGTTTTCAATTTATGCGACAAACAGGTAGTGCTGTCGCCTCACAACAAGAAGGTCGCTGGTTCGAGCATCGGCTGGGTCAGTTAGTGTTTCTGTGTGAAGTTTGCATGTTCTCCCTGCGTATGCGTGGGTTTCCTCCGGGTGCTCCGGTTTCCACCACAGTCCTAAGACATGCAGTATAGGTGAATTGGATAAGCTAAATTGTCCGTAGTGTATGAGCGTGAATGAGTGTGTATGGATGTTTCCCAGAGATGGGTGTGTAAACGTTACATTCTGTAGTGCATTTAGTGATTGTTTAGGGCCATTTTGGTCATCATACAGTAAACATTTGTCATCTCATCAGTGACATGCAGTGTAAACAATCTCTGGGTCATTGCCTGTAAAGTATATTCTTAGACACTTTTAATGCTTCCAAACAGTTTCCGGCATGTCTTGAGGTAGTTCAGTATGATGCGATTTACTTTTTTATGTGTAATCTGATTGGACAGAAATCGCAGGACTGATTTTTCTAATCCCCATTAGACAGGAAATAATAAAGTAGGGACTGCAGGTTGAAGGAAAGTAGTGGAGTAAAAGTACCAATACTGCACTAAAATGCACTCAAGGGAAAGGAACACATTTTTAAAACTACTTAATAAATTACAATTTACAGTTACAAATTACAATTACAGTAATTTGAGTATTTGTAATGTGTTACTTTACACCACTGGTTTTGACTATACCAGTAGCCAATTCAAAGCCATGTAAATATCACATAAATAAATTTGCTTCTAAATTTGAGGACAAACACCTCTCAATCATTAGACCACATATAAAACAATTAAATGCCCAAGTTGCTAAATACTGCTGATGAATAATTGCAAAATACAATGTCTTCATGTACAGTGACCTTCACTAATTGTTAGTAAAATTAACAACATGTTAACTAACTAACTGGAGCTAGTTAACTGGAAGAAACTTTTGCAATTATACGCCTCATTTTCTATTTAATTATGAATTTAAAATACTGGATTTTAGTGACATTTTAAGCACTATTCTGAATTAGCGTGTCGGATGGTCTTCATAACCACACTTTTTGACTATTTTAGCTAAAATGGTATTCAAATTGATTTTAATATGGGATGCTTTTGGTGCTACACACCTTTTTATTGGGCATTTTTGTTTCAAGGATAAGGTCCAAGATTTAGAATAGAGGATGTTGAACTCATGAAAAATATTTGTTAGCATTAGCCAAAACTAATTAGCTGAAGTCACACTGAAGTGTAAGCCAACAAAGAATTCTGCTTGGTCTTAAAGCCTTTTTTGATTGGGTTATTTTCATCATGATGGCATACAAGTCAAAATAGGACAAATGAGCTCATGTATGGGACAAATTCTAGACCTTTGTCAGTTAGGTGTGGATCTTTCGAACCACCCAAACCCCCCTGGCTACAGGCCTCCATATACATACAGACAGAGGTTTTAGGAAGCAAAAAAAAACATGAAATAATGTTGTAATATAAATAAAATATTAAACATATTAATAAATGTATTATATAGAGTGTGACAAATAAAAGATTTGACTGTTAAAATATGATTTAAATAAACATTCTTAATAAATCACCTGTTTGTAACAACTATATTTTTATAAATCTTTACGTCGTTTATGCCAGGCCCGGACCTACTGAGCTGTAAGACCACCTCGGTGATACTGTGGCTGCATGCGAAACTGCCTACTACTCAGTTGGTACTGCATTTGAATTTAAACGTACTACTCGGCCGTTAGAATAGTAAGTTTCATACAGTATGAATGTGAGATGTATGACTGGAATTCGAATGTACTACATCCGCCATTTTGCGTCGCTTAACTCCCATTCATGAATTATCTCGCGGGGCATCATGGGATAGCGCAGTGTACATGGGATGCGCACTTCAGAATCTTGCCGGAAGTAGTAAGTCATCCCGGTTCTTCTCGCATACTGATTTTTGCATTTTATGAATTCGGACATACTACTCGGCTCGCATACTGATTTTAGCGTACTGTATAGTATGGAAGTGTGCGGTTTTGGACGCAGCCTGTGTCTCCAGGTGATGACTTCACTTAGGTCTGGGCCAGTCATAAACATCCAAGTTCCCCTGACTCCACCCCCTTGTCAAATCAGAACCACAAAGTAAACGCGCAAAAACGTAAAGTGCAAAGTGAAAACACCATCGCAAACTCAAGGTTGAATATACGCAAATATTTATATTTATTTTTTGCTCTGCTTGATTTGTATTTGCAGTTCTTTTTTGTTGGCAAATTTCATTCTTATTTTTCAAAACTTAATTTTTCCTTCGCAGTTCTTTATTTTTGTTAGCAAAATACATTTTTGCTTTGCCATTTTTGGAGATTTGATTCTTTTTTACTTTTTTTTTGCTCAATGCTTTATTTTTTGTTTGCAAAACTTTCTTTTATTTTGCAAGTATATAGGCCCTAGATTGAATCGACATGGAATTACAGAATCTTGAAGGTTAAGTACAAGAACAGTTTTAATTGTTTTTTTATTAGTATTTGCTTACGTTGTTTGTTTAATGTTCTAATTTGTAGCAGGATAAATGTTTTTTGGTTAGTAAATTCGCACGGTGAATATGGAACTTTGTAAATATTATTAAAAGATTAGTAACGTAATCTTCCTAATGAATGTTTTTGCTCAACAGTAATTAGGCTACTGACCAGTCTGCCAGAGCAGCAACCGGTTAAAAAAAAGTTGTATAAGCACTCCCATAATGCACCGCACTGTGTCAACCACAGACTGGTGTCAGTGTGACAGTGTGCTGAAAAACTGACCTAGCTTTTCCCGCGATCCTTCATATATCAAGGAAAGTTATTTTTGCACAGATTTCGTGCAGATCATGAGCGGCATGAGGATTCTCACGGGCGCCGTCGCGCTGGGCGGACTCACATACGCCATATGGATCGTATTTTCCCCTGGAGAGGAGAGGAAAAAGGAGATATTAAAGGTACTAACAAACTGTGGTTTTATGAATGTCAGACAGAATCTTGTTATGATTGTCTTACATAAACGTCTTGTGTTGTTTTTGCGTCTATTAGCAAGTAAATACCATAGACTGCAAAGGTAAATACTCGCGTCTTTGATAGTAAACAGTCAGTTCCATAATAGACGCTGCGCATGTGCTCGTGTTCAAGGAGCGAATATAGAGGAAAAGTCGGTTTTATATTCACACATTTATTTTTTTTTAACAGTGACACCGTCCCTTTATTGTTTACCACGCTATTTTGAATGTTCGGTCTGAAATCGCACGTAGCCTACGGGACTTCAAAACAACATTAGCACTATTTTACTCACTGTGTATGGCAATGCGTTTTGACATTTAATCTATATCCCGTACCAGTATCTATTTTCATGTTACTAGTGCTTATTTTTTTAGATAGTGTCCTTTCAATGAAGTACTAGTACTTATAATATAATAATATATTATAAAATAATAATATTCATTAGATACTAGTTATTTTTATTAGATACTAGTACTCATTCATTAGATAGTACCTATTAAGTAGATACTAGTACTTATGTTTTACATACTAGTACCTATTAAATAGATACTACTACTTATATATACTATGCATATTCTTTAGATACCATTTTTTCCCCAAAATATACTAGTGCTTGCTCATTAGACACTAGTTATTTTTATTATATACTATTACTCATTCATTAGATACTAGTACCTATTAAATAGATACTAGTATTTGTATATTAGATACTACTTATTCATTAGGTACTAGTACTTATTAAAAGATACTAGTTCTTATTTTAATAGTGACTAGTAATTTTATCTATTAAATTAGATACTAGTATCTAATGTATAAGTACTATTGTCTAATATATAAGTACTAGTATTTATTAAATAGGTACTAGTTTCTAATTAATAAGTACTAGTACCTATGTATTAGATACTAGTACATAAAAATAAGTTCTAGTCCCAGCTGGAATAAATACTAGCCAAAACTGAATAGTTGATATCTCAATGACAGATCCCCATAGAAATCAATGCAAAAAAATGTAAATTATATTACTAGTAACAACAGGATAATTACTAGTCACCATTAAAATAAGTACAAGTATCTAATAAGTAAGAGCTAGAATCAATTCACTTAAATTTGTATAAGTTAACGTAGGCCTCGTTTACACTAGTATGTTTTAGTTTTAAAACGGCATTTTAGAATGAAAACGATCTGCGTCCACACTAGCGTTTCACCCAGCGTTTCTGAACAACTCTCCTTCTACATTAAAACGGTGAAAACGCACATCCTGTGACCACACACACACAGTCTCTGGCATGCGCTGCAGCGTGCTTTGAGCACATATGAATTATACGAGCGCTGTCCTCGTCGGACTGTTCATCACGGATCTCCTGCTGGATCTAATCTCACCATATTTGTTAAACAAGATATTTAATTCATCTTGTTGTCTATATCTAACGACATATTCCCCGACTTTGTTCTTATGAATCTATTATTGTGCTCCGGTAACGTGCTTTGGCTGAGCGCAAAGATAAGTTAGGTTATTATCTTAATTAATATAACATCTGCACATCTGACAGATTGCTTGCCTTTATTTTCTCTATTGTATAAACTTATTGTGCGTTATACTTTTATAATGGTCATTATTAGTTATTAAAACTGATATTCATTGTAAGAGAAGGTATGTTTTGTATTTTCAATTAAATTGAAAGAAGGCAGTAATGTTATAGGCTCCATTTTGTTATAAATATGCATGAAGATGACGCTCATATTATGCAGCTACACGATGCCTCAACATTTTTGATGTCTGCTAATTTCAAAATGAAAAAAGGCAGTTCCTCACATTATGTTTTCATTTTATTGTTAAGATGGTGAAACAGCATAGCCAGAGTGATGTGAATGACTTTATAAAGTACACACTCGGGAGTTTGTTTTCCATATCAAACTTGCGAAGTCTGAACTTACAAGGAGAGATGCAGGACTGAACTGTGTGAAGGCTACTTAATATTGAGGAAAAGCCCCAATCAGAGAGGCTAATGTCTGCAGCCCCGCCTCTGTTTTCAGATGTCTCCGTTTTCCCCCATCTACACTGAGACGGAGCAGCAGCGTTTTAGAATGAACACTGCCTCTTCAGCGTTTCCAAAACGCTCCGTTTTCAGGGATCGAAAACTTCGGCGTAGTGTGGACGGATGGTGTATTTTCAAATTTCAAATTAATCAATTTTCAAATTAATTGATTTGTATTGTGACAACAGGGAGTTATGTGGAGCCCAGCATTTTTACTTGTGAAACTTTAAAACAGAAAAACGTGTTTTTCATCTGCTGCTTTCTTTATTTACAAATTTTTTAGTCATTCATTTTCTTTTCGGCTTAGTCCCTTTATTAATCAGGGGCTCGAACCAGTGACCCACTGCACCACTGTGATGCCACAAATCTTTTACTCAAATTAAATGAATTTAGCATTTTGGAACCAAACTCTTTATATATGGTGCTTAACATTTTTTGTAAACAAACAAACAAACAAACAAACACAGAAACAAACATCATCAGCCAGCAGCTAGCTCTGCAACTCTCCCATGGTCGCCCATTGAAGCTAAGCAGGGCTGCGCCTGGACAGTACCTGGATGGGAGACCACATGGGAAAGCTAGGTTGCTGCCAGAAGTGTTAAAATGTCGAAACGACTTGCCATAGACTGTGATCAATGTTGTTCTTTGATAGTCATTGACTGATAATATGATTTCACCATTTATAATTCGCAGAGAATACTTTTTTGCTATTATATTATTAAAGTGAAAGACCAAATGTGGAAATATAAAACCAACTTTACCTGAATTAGGCTTGGATATTTAATGTTAGTACCTCTGATCACTTTATACACTTCCATATTAATTAATTAATAGGCTTTCATTAGTTGTTGTAAATCCAATGAATAAAGCCACTTTATTAGACATGTCTCACTACTAGCACATTTTGAATCATCTCCATATCAGAAATGTTAAAATAAACAAGCTTTTACATTGCAAATGATTAGAGTGTTCCTGATCCATTTCTCTATCTGTTTTCCCAGAGTCTACCCGAGGCCAATCCAGTCCGAATGGAAGAGACTAGGAAAAGAAATGCCATCATGCTTCAGGTTTTAAAGGAGGCTGCAGAGACCAATGATAACGTTGCACGTGGATTTGGGAGCCAGAAATGATAGAACCAGATAGCACAATCATGACTGGGAGAGAAAAATATGAAAACTGTGACTTAATGAAACAAATTGTATGGAAACGCTTTATGTGATGTGCGTTACTTCATGGACACGCATGCCAAAGGAGGTCCTGCAAGATTTGCTTTGCTTTAGTTTTCTTGAGGAATATTTGTCTTTTTGAGCCTTGTTCATACCTTGAGACATGCTATAGCTGGTTTGTGGCTTGTCTAAAATCCAGTTATCTGTGATAGAAAGCACTCTTGTTTTACTGTTGACTTTGTTTATTTATGCTTATAAAAATGTTGATGAGGATTGTACTGTAAATAAAACTTAAATGAGTGGTTTTGTGTGTATTCACTAATGTTTGACACTTTTAATGTACATCCCTGTTTTGGACACGTGATCATGTCATCATATCATTCATTCAATTGTTTTCTTTTCGGCTTAGTCCCTTTATTATTCCGGGGTTGCCACAGTGGAATGAACCGCCAACTTATCCAGCATATGTTTTATGCAGCAGATGTCCTTCTAGCTGAAACCCATTTCTGGGAAACATCCATACACACTCATACACTACAGACAACTTAGCTTAGCTTACCCAATTCACCTGGACTGTGGGGGAAACTGGAGTACCTGGAGGAAACCCACGCAAACGCAGGGAGAACATGGAAACTCGTCCACACAGAAATACCAACTGACCCAGCCGAGGCTCGAATCAGCGACCTTCTTGCTGTGAGGCGACAGCACTATCTACTGTGTCGCCCGGCGTGACTGTTTTAATTAAGTAATAGAAACGAGTCCAAGGCATGTGAAAGCTTTCAGGCATTTCTATTTCATTTTATTTATTTGTGTATTTTTTCTTATGTTTCTAGTCATGTACTTTTATATCATCACTAACACTATATGTATTGGATTGTTGAATATGCCGTAATGGTTTGTACTTGAACTTATGATTAATAAAAAATAAATAAAAACATAAAAAAATAAATAAATCTGAGGGTTAAATAAACTGCCTCTGAATCAAGTGCTTAATCCACATCACAAATGTAAACAATTATACAGTTTAAATACATTTACAGTAAGAAATGTACATAATATCTTCAAGAAACATGACACGTATTTAACTTTTGTACTCAAACGGTGTATTTTGGTTATTACCAAACATATATGTAACATATGCAACAAGGTTTTGTCTTCCAGGGTCATATATGCTACATAATATTTCTTCGACGGTAACCTTGTCTGCGTAACATTGGCGCAGCAACAACTTGCCCGAATACAATAACAAAGCTGAGCACTAAAAACTTCCGCTGTTTAAGGTCATTGGGACATGCCGGTATGTTGCTCTTATTGAAGAAGCTTGTGGGCAGTTCTCTATTAAACTTGTGAATAATGAACATAAACAGTGTTATGAACAGAGGAGAACATTACTGAGAGCTTCGACACTCTGTTCCGCCCGCTCGGAAACTACAGACGGTCAACTGAACATGTCCAATCCTGCGCCGCTGGAGGAGAAGGCGAGTCCGCAGAAGAGCAGCAGATCTTCGGCCGGAGACTGCTGGAGCTGCCGCCTGCTCTCCGGTGGAGGACTCATCGCTGCGGGGATATATGTGTTCGCGCAGGTGCATCGGAGAAGTCTCGGTAAACCCCCAACAGTAGGCGCAGTGTTTCAGATGATGTTTGCCACAGGTGAGAGATCATTCATGCAAGTTGCACGTTCATTTATTCATTTTCTTCTCGGCTTAGTCCCTTTATTAATCAGGGGTCGCCACAGCGGAATGAACCGCCAACTTACAAGTGTATAGTAGATTTTTTAGGTTAAATGAACGAACCATTGTTTCAAATTGTGGGAAAAATATTTCTCCTTCTTTGGTGTATATGGGGCAGAAAACAATAAAGCATTTTCTATCCTCTTCTCTCTCTCTCAATTCAATAATTGCTTTATTGGCATGACAAATGTTGCAAATTTATTGGCAAAGCATTTATAAAGTTTACTTAAAAATAGCATACATATATATTTTAAAATATAGTTTAATAGTATTAAAAATTGTTATTAATATAGTTAAATATAAATACAAATCTCTCTATCTCAGAGCTCTGAAATGAACTGATCTTGATGTGTTTCCTCTACAGGTCTGAGCGCCTGGGGGATTGTGCTGATCGCTAATCCGGTGGGAAAAAATACAAGCAAATAGCTTTGGACTGTTTCTTTATTAACATGGAATTTTATACTGAATCAGCAAAGCCATGTTGATGCTGCAAAGTTAAATAATATGTAAATTACTGTCAAAATGTTATAAAACTTCTGCATATTTCCCTAAATCATTTAATTTGCAAACTGCAAAATCTTGATTGCCACTGTCATCCTACTGATTCACATTAAAAAAAAAATATTTTACCTCAGAATGAACCTCACACAACATGAGTATAGCTTACAAAGTGCACAAATGGATTTGTTTTTATAAATCATGTGGCTTTTCTATTATTATTTTTATATGTATTATTTTAGTGACAGCATTAGTTACAGCGAATTCTCTCCTCTGTGCCCTGCTGGTATTATTCTTTTTTGCGTCCACCTAAAAGGATCAACATTTGTTCACAAAGTTAGTGTTTCAATTATTCACAAGCTCAGAATGTGAACGTATACAGTATTATTGGATATGAATAAAAATTGCTGCATGCCAAATTAACAGTGTCCTGCAGAGTGTTCGAGTAAAATGCTAATTAGTGCTCCAAACCATATTGTGTTGAAATAAAGCTAGCAGGAACTGGATTTAAATGGATAGGTCGTCTAGAAATACAAATTGTGTCAGCATTGTACACAGCCTTCAATTATTCCAAACCTCTTAAAGTTTTTCTTTTCTGTTGAACACAAAAGAAGATATATAAGACTTCCTTGGAATATTTGTTTTTCCCAATATGGATTTCGGAGGTTACTGGTTTACAACATTTTTTTGGTGTTCAACAGGAGACAGAGACTTGGGTTTGGAATCACCTGAGAGTGAGTAAATGCTGAGTAAATTTTAAGCACTGTTACATTCATAGGTAAATGTAAATTCAATTCAATTCATCTTTATTTGTATAGCGCTTATACAATGTAGATTGTGTCAAAGCAGCTTCACGTGGAAGTTTATAGTGAATTGAAACAGTGTCAGTTCAGTTTTCAGTGTTTAAGTTCAGTTCAGTTTAGCTCAGTTCAGTGTGGGTTAATAATCACTACTGAGAGTCCAAACACTGAAGAGCAATTCCATCGATGCACAGCTCTACAGATCCCGAACCATGCAAGCCAGTGGCGACCGCGGCGAGGAAAAAACTTCACCAATTGGCGAAAGTGAAGAATTTACCTCGAGAGAAACCAGGCTCAGTTGGGCACGACCATTTCTCCCATGGCCAAATGTCTTGTGCAGAGCTGCAGTTGCACAAATACACATGACTGTGCTTGCATTGGAATCATATACAAACGGTCCCAACAAGTGGAATGCTTTATGAAAAGGAAAGAACAGATTTAGAAGCAGCAGCCAAGGCACAGACACCCAACCATTTTTAAAACATCCTTTAGTCTGAATATATGCAAAAATCATTAGACTTTTTAAAGGGCACCTAGGTTACCCCTTTTTCCAGATTTAATATAAGTATTTTGTGTCCCCAGAATGTGTCTGTAAAGTTTCAGCTCAAAACACCCATCAGATTATTTATTATAGCTTTCACTAGTTTGTACTTTATAGCTCTCAACAGATTGTTGCTGTTTTTGTGTACTGGGCCTTTAAGGCTAGTCCTCCCCACCCACCGTTCCCACGTGCCTGTCAACGTGCCTCAGTCTCCACCCTCAGCTGCCTCAGACAACTGACGTGGACGTAAAGAAAGCAGATCTCACGTAATGTTTGTGAGAAAAGCTACAGTAAGAACTTTACCAATGATTATTTGATGCATTTGTTGTGTGGAGCTGCAGGATGAGTCACACACAATGTCGTTACAAAGTTCACGCACACACACAGACACACACACACACACAGAGCAGACACACACGCACATACATACAGTGTGCGTGTTTAGCTTTGCACGCAAATGTGACAGGATACAGGTTAATATCCTCCGCTGTATGGATATCTGTTACGTTAATGTACAAAATAAACCTGATTTAACGTCCACAAACCGGGATATTCTTTAATAATTGTTTTGACATGCGGCTGTGTTGAAGTAAATCTGAAGTAAATCGCTGTAATTTATTACACACATGCACTGTTTTAAAACATTTTAAACTTGTAAAACTCACTCTTGATCATATTTAAGCAAACTGAACAGACCTTTTATTTAGGGTTGATTTGTGCACGTCCTGTCTTGTGGACATGATTATACACATTACTACAGAGACATGTTAATACGCAGCTGTCAATCAATATTGGTGGGCGGGGAGACCGCACTCCTACGTCAAGTTGCGGTCGGTCTCAAAACCGCTCCAATTGGTGCACCGTTTTTATGTTGTTGAATTGAAAAAAAAGAAAGGACTGAGTGTGTTTATATCACCCCAATATGACGCTCTATACACTATAACTACACATATGTCTGTCCAAACTGCTTGAAAAGTAGATTTTTCACCATAGGTGCGCATTAAAGTAACAGGTTGGTGTATAAACGGAGTTGTTCTTCCAAAAATGAAAATTTGGTCATCATTTAGTCACCCTCAGTTTATTACAAACCAGTTTGAGATTTTTTTTCTTCTTCAGTTGAGCACAAAAGAAGATACACTTAAGAATGGTCCAACAGTGTCTGGATGCAAACATGATGCAATCACTGACCGGTGCAATCTCAGCCGCGCATGCACATTCATACCGATGCAATCTCGGCCACTCATGCGCATTTGAACACATGTATGAACGCGAGAGTGCAAGAGTGAACGTGCACTTTTCGAATGATAGAAAGCAGAAGTAATGCACTTCCATGCTCATTTTTTATTCTGGTAACACTTTAAAATAAAAGTACATGAATAATGTTGCTAACATGTAAACTAAACATGACTTTATTATGAACTAATGATGAGTTAATGCATGCGCTAATCATAAACTAACCTTAATTACAACATGAGTCACATGCGTTCATACATGAATAACGGCTACCTTAATTAAATGTTAGTAGATGATTGTTTGTTAATATATTAATTACCGCATTAGTTTATGCTTAATTTAACCTTCATGAACTTATGACATGTTAACGTATAATTATATCATGACTTTACTTGGAGGGGCACATCATCATTAACGCATCCTTAACTACTCATGAACTCCTTATGCATGTTCATCTAGTGAGCTTACACTGAATAACAATAGAAAAGTGTTCTGTCAACATCGACATAAACAAGAGTTCATGAGTAGTTAAGGATGTGTTATTGATGATGTGCCCCTCCAAGTAAAGTCATGGCATAATTACACATTAACAGCTCATGAGTTTATGTTGTTTACATTTAGCTTAAACTTAAATGTTAATTAATACATAACACTAACAGGTAATTAAGGTAGCCGTTATTCACACATGAACTCATGTGACTCATGTTGTGGTTAACGTTAGTTCATTAGCGCATGCCTTAACTCATCATTAGTTCATAATAAAGTAATGTTTAGTTTACACAATAATACATCCTTATTGATGTACTGTTATTGTAAAGTGTTTCCTTTATTCCTACTATGTATGTCAATGGCTGCTGGTTTCGTGTCTTCAGAATATCTTCTTTCGTGTTCAGCAAAAGACAATCACGTGAGTGTGAGTAAATGGTGAAGAAATTTACATTTAAACAAGGGCTTCCCAAACTTTTCAGCCTGTGTCCCCAGAAATTACAATGCCAGTGACTCGTGACCCCCCCCAATATCCTCTGAGGTGGTTATAAATATATAAACCTTACACAATGGCGCACACATAACAACAGGCCCAAGTCTATTCATCATTTAATTGTGAAGAATGCCACTCAGAGTCAGAGACCATCCTCAATGTTCAGTAGTGGCCTGTATTTATTTTTAATGTATGTGAGTGCCGTAGAGGTGTCAGAAAATGTAATGTGGTGGTCCCATATAATCAATGTGCTGTGTCCATTGGCTGTGGTAAAGTCTAGAACCTACGGCTGTGTCTTTAATATAACGTAATCCTCCCCCAGGGGTCGCAAAAAAGGGAAACAGCTGATGGCTTTTTATTTGCATGTTGTTTTTTTTAATGTAACTAGTAACTACTATTTTGTTTCTTCTGTGGGTTATGGATAAAATATTTTAATTGTAATATATATTTTTTTTTTATAAGGAACTTTTAATAAAATGAATTTGATTACTGGAAAATCACCGATTTAAACTATGCTGAATCCTCTGGTTTACACTCCAGTCCAGCAGGTGGCCTAAATAAGCTGCTTTGCCAACAGACAAAAAAAGCTAAGAAGAATAAAAGGTCGTCATTGACATGAACTGTTGTATTTTTGGTTAGAAACAGAAGAAAGCTCTATACCGGAGCTTGTTACTATACACATTTTAACCCGAACATGTCGAATTCGCCGCCATTGTTAGAACTCGCGTTGGAGACGTTTTGGCACTGCTGGGGGTGTCGAGTCGCGGCCTGCGGGGGACTCATTGCTTCAGGACTGTTTGTGTTCGGGGCGGCGCGCAGAAGAAATCTGGGCAGACCCTTCGATTTATTCACAGCGGTTCAAATGGCGTCTGCCACAGGTGAGAACATCTATTCACACTCGAGTTAAGGCGTAGTTTAACCCAAAATGAACATTCTTTATCATTCGCTCACCCTTTACTTATATTGATTCCTTCACTTGTTGCTTCTGTTGAAGATATTCTGAGGAAAGCTGAAACAACAGTGGATCTAACTTGGACATTTCTAATTTAGAACTTTCCTTTATAATGAATAATTTTATTGTTTAAAATAAAATTTATTTCATTATATTTTGCTGAATATTATTGAAAACAAACACAATACTGTATTATCATGTATACAGCAGGTATAAATATTTCCTCAAGTAAATATTATAAATAATAAATAAGTCTAATATATCCAGATGCATTATGTAGCTACTATCTAACAATGTTTATATATTATACCAAATCTGCCTCTAAAGTTAACTTGAACCGTCTCCATCACTGCTCTTATCAAATGTCCAATCTGCATCATTCTCATGGTCACTAAAACCCATCTCATCTGCAGGAAGAGCCAGTTCTGTCCCTTTCTTCTTTCACCTACCATAGAACATGGTGGTCCTCACTAACACAGCTCCCTATATTTGTCTTATCAAAAGTTTTGTCATTAAAATTAGATTGTATCCATAATGCAAATGCCATTACCACATGACTAATCAACATTATATTACTAGCATTCATGTTGTTATTGTCACAACTTAAAAGTTCACAGCTGACCTTGCTAGTTAGCTAACCTATTGCAATAATGCACATTCCACTATTGAACAGTGTTGCCATTTGACAACACATACATTTGATCAATTTACAAAAAACTAATTTGATAACTTTGAGTTGTGAACATGTCATCATAACTTACCGAAGGTGATGTCTCAGATTTTTTTCATGCATCTGACACGAGTTGATGCTTTGTTTTTATGGATGTTTTAACTACTCTAGAGCCCTACACGGTACTGGCCCAAGTCACACAGGCTGTATCCCCACCCTTGTCCAACAGCTCATCAAAATATTTGGCCTGAGTTCGACCCGAAGCCTTTTTTTTATTTTTTTCACCAAACAGCTTAGACTTTTACAGCCATAGACCAGATTTGTATTTAATAGGAAGTTGATGTATTTCCGTTTAGTTTTTGTTATCAGACTAGTTTAGAGAAATGTTTGTTTTTAAATGTAAGATTTAGTTTAGGTGACATCGATTTCCAAGCCGCCTGTGGTCCACAGTGAGTTTACTCAATTACAAGTTGAGCATAACCAGTTGGCTCATCATTTAAAGTTGTCACTATTTGAAAAGTTGACCAGACGTTTGCCTTTCCTCTAGCGTTTTCACAGTTTTAAGTTCACCATTGGCTATTTTTCTCTTTATGTTCTCCATTGCACATGGCTGGAAATCTCTATACACAAGGCATCACTGGCACTTCTAGACCGCACACATTAGATCTCATTAAACGTTTTTCTGAAGTTTTTTTCTAAAACAGGCCAGAAACCCAATATGCGTGCTAGCTATGTTGTAAAAATTGGCCCGAAGCCCGGCCCTAGTGACATAAAAAAAAAATCTGCCCCGACAGGCCCGGCTCAAATGCAGGACTCTAACCTACTCACAATAAGCGCCAGTCTGTCAGAAATCGCACCACAGATAAACACTGCAAGTCATGTGACTTAACCAAAGCACATCTTTGGCTAAACTAAGGTCTTCTCTTGGTCTTAAACAGTGGCAGGGAAATGAACATAAATATCATGTTGCCACATGGCATCACTATGCAGTAGAAGTTTAAGATCTCTGAAATCAGAACTGACTTCTTATTCTGTTCCCTTCACAGGTTTGATTACCTCAGGCCTCCTAGTGATCGATGAAAAAGTAGGAAAGAAGGATACACGCGAATAACTTTGGACTTGGTCTTCTACATTGTCATGGACTTCTATATTAAAATCAGCAAAGCCACATTGGCATGATGCTGTGAATTTAAATTATATTCAAATGACAAGTGTATTTAATTAATCGTTTTTATTTGCAATTTACAAAAACCTCATTCTTGCCACTGACACCATTAATAAATTCCCAGTGATTTACAGTTTCACATTACACCATACTTCATCTTACACAATATGAATTATAGACCAAAGTGCACAGGCTAATTTTTATGACATTTTCTTTCCATCAGGAATGCTCAGTAATGTAATAAATATTGA
This sequence comes from Danio tinwini, assembly GCA_903798205.1. Lineage (NCBI taxonomy): Eukaryota > Metazoa > Chordata > Actinopteri > Cypriniformes > Danionidae > Danio > Danio tinwini. Next base: position 13,432,747 of record CAIGQZ010001492.1, on the reverse strand, counting down.
AAAAAGAAATTAGGAGTTGGCATTTGGTCCTTTCTTTTTGCCAAACGTCGGGACAACATTGACAAAGCGCCTGTTGTACTGAATTCTTCTCTTTGCCCGGCCGGTCCTTTTCTTTCTCTTCTCCTGCTTGTCCACCTGAAAGGATCAACAACAGAGCATGAAGTCAATGAAGTAAATGCTAACAATTAAAAACACACTATACATATTGCTGCATCCCAATTTGCACACATTTGGTCCAAAAGAAGTACTAAAAATATATTTTACATATGCATATAGTCTGTCAAAAACATTACAAAACTAGATGCTACACTCAAAAATATGTAGTTTCTCTTCACAAAAAAAAAAGTTATACACACATTTACAAGGCAAACTTGGACAAATCAATTACATGTAGTCTTACCTTAGGAGTTTGTCCTCTGACTTTACCTGCTCTAGCCAGGGAACCGTGGACTTTGCCTTTGGGTGGGAAGATATTGTGTTTACGAAAACATTCAAACGAAAACTATGCAGTATATCAGACCCAAATATTCCTAATGGCTCAGAATTTTTCTGCACAAATTCAGGCCATTCTCGAAGACACTGGCATAACAGAATTTCAAGACACGGGTTGATTTTTACCTCCAAACAGCCTTGATGAGACCTCAAGAGTGTTGAACTCCTCAATCCCAGACTGAGAGATCAGAGTGTCATCCTCAAGGGGAATCCCACAGAGAGAAATGATCTGATCATCACAGGCGAGACCTTCCAAAGCTTCAATCTGAGCCTGAAAAACATTTTTTTTAAAGTTGGTCTTATGAATTTATTAAAATTTAAGATTTTTTTTTTTAGGATAATGTAAAGAAAGCTAACAGAATAAACTTAACAGAACTAAATTATTCAACATGACCTCCAATTTTTTTTCTTTCCACTGCACGTTTTAAGTCTACAAGTCTTGATTTATTTAACTGAGTAAATGTATGGTTATAACAAGAAAAACTAATTGCCAATGGGCTCAGAATCATCAAATAAATTATAAGGGATACATTTCCATACGCAATTGACAATGTTGTTCTTATTTTAAACAAAGTTGATAAAACTTTACTAAATAAAACTTCACATTCAATCTGCATAAAAGGTGAAAGTGAGAACGGACACATTTGAAAACATTTAAGACAATATTATTATATAAATGTAGTAATTTTTAATTAGCTATTTATGAAAACGTCCAAAAAGTAACGTTACCTTGATATGGGCAACAGTCTCTGACCCGTTCAGGTGAACAGAGTGCAAACTCTGTCCGCGAACAAACAACTGCATGATGGTCAGTCTTCATAACAGAGAGGATTTAAACATGTAATGAGCTTAACATAATCCTTACCACAACACAATACCTCTATAACATTACTTGAATGTTAAAGGAGTACTTACAAATATCGATTTGGATTCGTACGAGCACAATACACGCCAAGAACAGCCTGAAATATTTCGCTTTTCTGGAAAGCGTTCTGCGCATGCTCACTTTAATAATGCCACTTAAAAGTCCCCCGGGGAATTGCGTTTTAATTTTGTGGAACATAGAAAAAAGAGAAACATAATAATATGTAATAAATACGAGTTTCTCTTAAGTTCTTCGAATTGATGAATTAATGTTTTTCTGCTTTAATTTTTTCCCCATCCAAACCCGTGACGTAATATTTACTTCCTCTCTTTCCTAGTAGCAAAGAAAAATGTCCGCCTCTGTCAGAAGCATGTCTTTGACATTCTGCCGGGCTGCAAGAGTCGCTTTCAGAGCTTTTAATCCAGCCACACGTCGACTAAGCACTGGATATTGCTTAAGAGTTAGTATTGCACTCGATACTTTACTTTATAATCTTTCCAGGTTGCGTTATAATTTGTGGTGTATTTACGTTAGATGTCAATCGTAGATTGGCAATGTATGATTTGTTCTTGAGATCTTACACGACTGGTTTTGTCATGACAACAAACAGTCATTCTAGATTGATGCTATGTTTTAATAAGACGGTTTGTGTGATTTTTAGACAGAAATCAGGCCTACTGATGGATCAAGGGACATCATTGAGTCCACAGAAGAGTTCAAGTTTGTGGAGAGATTAATTCCCCCTTCACGCATCCCAGCTCCTCCTAAACACGATGGACCTGCGCCTTCAGGATGGACCCCACCGTCAGGTAAGCACTTCTATTTAATAGGAAACATGTATATAATCTTTTCACATTTGCTGCACTTTGTTTGCTTTTAATGAGGACATTTAATTACTCAGTCTGTGTTATGATAAACCTTAGATAATGAGAATATTTGGTTTTCTTCTTTCACATTTCACACTGCTCATGCTTTACCCAGGGTTAACATTAAACCTGGATATATTTGAATTGTTGGTTCAGTCTATATAATCTTAAAGCCTGGGATAATGTCATTATTTGCATCAATGTTTGGTTAAATATATAATGTAACCTGTTTACATAAAGGCTCTGTGCACTTTACTGCTTGAAAGATTACTTTTTATAGCCCGTTACTTATTACAAATTAAGTAGTTATGAATGTTTTTAAATTACATATTTAAATATAAAACTTAAAAGAATATATAAAGCATCTTTTATCAACAAATACATACATAAAACACTTTTTTTCCTAATTGGTGTTTAGTTCCTGAAAAGACAATTAATTTCATCATGAATATGCAAAATTAAAGTAAATAATGATAAAAGAAATATTTTTTTGTAAACCAAATAAAACATTTATGATGTACAAAATGAAATGTTCTGTTTCTTTATCTAAATGTCATGTGAGCGTCAGAGAACTCTGAAAATGTAAATATATTGTAAAGCAATTGAAATCTTAATTTCCTATTTCTAGGGTAAAATATTTTGGTGGGTCATTCCGCTGCGGCGACCCCCTGTTAAATCAGCGACTAAGCCGAAGGAAAATGAATGAATGAAAGTAAATGTTTTAGGTCATCGTTTACCAGATAATGAAGGACACAACCGGTGGATGCTTCGTGGCCTCAAACATCCCAAGACTCTGATAATGGCAGGATGCTTTTAAAAGGAAACTCAGGTTTAAATGTATGAATTAGGTTTTATTTTACTTGGATTTTGAAACACATGTTAAAAAACAGAGTATGACATGCCTTACTAAAAAGTGAATTTATAGACAGTTTACATCTTTATGTGTACATGCATGGATCAAAGGAAATATATTTTCAGCTTTTATAAACCTTGCTTTGCCTTCAAATCGCTTAAAACAGTGTTTCTCAACCACGTTCCTGGAGGACAACCAGCTCTGTACATTTTTTGTGTCTCCTTAACCAAACACACCTGATTCAGATCATCAGCTCATTAGCAGAGACTGAAAGACCTGTAATGGGTGTGACAGACAAAGGAGACATCCAAAACATGTAGTGTTGGTGGTCCTCCAGGAACGTGGTTGAGAAACACTGGGTTAAAATAAATATAAATAAAAAAAGTTATTACAAATTTTATTACCGCTTATTAACGGCAGCTGTTGAGGTTGCTAGATGACGAGATCTGTCCTCTGTAGGCTAGATCATCTCTTTTCAAAATGCTTTGTTCGGCTTGTGTGGACTCTGAAGGACATGAGTGGCTGTCAGTTGCTAGATGTAACATTCCTACACTGCAGTGTGAACAGCCTAATAAAGTGTTGTTGATTTTTATTTTCACACAGATACACCACCGTCACTACCTTACATGATCCGGCGCTCCAGGATGCACAATGTACCTGTGTACTCAGACATCAAGCATGGCAATCAGCACAGCACTCTGATCAGGAAGATTGAAGGAGACATATGGGTGAGTGTAACACATGGGTTTAAAAGTACTAGAAATATATAACAAACACCCTAAGATATTGTTCTGTTAACTCTATAATAATCAATTCCAGGCCCTGAATAAAGAAGTTAAGGAATTCCTGCAGGGGCTTACAGGCAAAGATCCTCCAACACAAGTCAATGAAATAACCGGAAGCATCAGAGTTAAAGGGCAGTTTGATAAAGAGCTGAAGGACTGGCTGCTGAACAAGGGATTTTAAATGCAGATGCTGGAGTCACAGGACTGAACTGCAATACTGAAAGTGAAGAGGAAATCTAGAATAAGGCTGTCTCCAGCAAACAACAGCTGTCTCTGACAAACTGTCACTTCCATTTTTTGAAGACAGTGTTTTGCCTTTGTATTAAAAAAGGTCATAATTATGTCAAACATGTTCATTTAATAGGTGTTTTTGTTTCGGTTTGGAAGAAATAAATGTATAATGTTGCCACACATTTCTGTTTGTAATACTTGTCTTTAAAGAAAAAGGATTGGACTATGTTTGTACATTAAATTTTATTATTGAATTAACATAAATAATGTGCATAATATAAAGTGTAAATAATAAACAATATAAGTCAGTAATAGAGGTGAAAAGAGGAAAACAGCTACAGAAAATGTAATGTAGAAAGCACCAAAGTGTCTCTAATTATTACCTACGTACAACTTTCAGTTGTTTTCCTTCAGCTTAGTCCTTTTATTCATCAGGGGTCGCCACAGCGTAATGAACTGCCAACTTATCCAGTATATGTTTTACACATATGTCCTCCCAGCTGCAACCTAGTTCTGGGAAACACCCATACACACTTACACAACGACCAATTTAGCTTATTCAATTTACCTATATTGCATGTTTTTGGACTGTGGGGGAAACGAGAGGAAACCCACACAAACACAGTGAGAACATGCAAACTCCACACAGAAATGCTGACCCAGCTGGGATTCGAACCAGCGACCTTCTTGCTGTGAGGTGGTAGTGCTAAGTACTGTGCCACCGTGTTGCCAATGTACAACTTTCCGACATTAAAACCAGAGTTATTTTTGCATAAAACTTGCATTTATAAATGTGGAATTTGTTTAGGAAATAAAGCAAATTAAGGCATTTTAAAATCTTTTTGGTCAGTGAAACCAAAAGATACATTTAGGTCTGCAATGTACTGGTTTGATAAATAGGTTTCCTGTTATTTACACCACAAGCTACTAACTAAATCAGTACAATCACAAAGTACATTCACCATATAGTTAATATAGTTTAATAACGTTTTCAATTGAGTAAATAATTAGATTTTTGAAAATCTGTAAATGTATAAGGTTATCCATCTACTGCGTAAATACTGCGCAGCCCTGTCGGTTGAAGAGCAAGGGAAGGTTTTTTTTTATTTATTGTAAATATGTACAAACTTAGTACAAAAGAATGCATCTCACAACAACATTAAAATAAAATGAGAAACATTATTTCAGTTATACAAAGTATAAGCAGATGCCAGGGGTAGAAAAAAATTCAATCAATTGACATTTACGTAATGCTTCATGTTTTGTTTTGTTTTTTTAGCTTTTCTGTTTTTAATGTTACATAGTGTGTCACTATATTGTTTAATCTCCTTTATAAAACGTTCACAATTTGGCTTAGCTTTGGCCCATTTTTTGACATGAATATGGTATTTTCCAAGTAATATTATTAGTTGTATTAGAAAATAGGTTGTACTTTTTGAATCAATTCCATCTTGTACTAAAGCAAATATGACATCATATAAACCAATTTGTATACGTGTACCAAATGTCCTTGATATAAAGTTAGATACATCTATCCCAAATAATCTTGAGTATACACATTGAAAAAACAGATGAGTAACAGATTCTTTAACAATACCACAAAAATCGCAAGAGCAAGGAAAGGTATGCGTCATCAACTTGCGACGAGTAACGTCATTCGATCGTGCACGGGAGTATAAAAGCATATTTATAAACACGCGTTGAGAATATACTTATATTGCTCGAGCGTGTGGAAACTGCGCATGAACACGTTCAGGTAAGAGAAATACTATAAACGCACCCTTTATTAAGAATAGTCTTGTTGTGTAATTGAAATTAATCTATTAGGGTTTAGTGAATATTTCGACTTTTAGAAAGTCTCATAATACATTTAAGATCCACCATTTGGATACGTAGTATTATTTTTACATGTTGACATCCCGTTTTAGTCTAAAGATCGCAACAGTCGTAAGTTAATACATACTTTTATACGTTCATCTAGACACCTACACTTTTAAATATTAACGAGCTGTATTTAATTGTGTAATTATATAAGATTCTAATGAACTTCCCAGAACTAACCCCATTAAAATGAAGAGAATTGAAGTAAACTCTAATTTATAAACCCCTTCATATTAGAATATGCCATTGATTTTGGTGCAATCCCCGGTTGTGATGTCCCTTTAGTCAAATCTGGCCCTAAAAGTTCTTTAGATTCTTTATTTTTGACAGCACAGACTTATTGTTGACCAAACTCTTATCAATTCTGTCAAACAAAGCTCTTAACTTAGTTATTAATAGTTCTTGGATCTCTTTACCTGTTTGCATAGGTTTTTGGAATAATATATTTGGTGACAAAGATTGGGAACAGTTTTGGCGTCTTTGAAAAAAAAAATCTAATAAGCTGTCGGAGTCTCAATCAAAATCATTCATAATTGCTACCCAATAAATACCAAAACTAGGTCAATTTAATAACAATATTTCCCCTATCAATTCTTATTTTGTACTCAATATGATGAAACCCTAAATCATTAATGTTGAGAGTGTACTCACTGTAAAGTGTTTTGGGTTGACTTTTACAATTTCATTAATTTATTATTTCCAAATTTTTGTATTTCATCAAAAAAATCTTTGGTTACTCTGAACTTAGACCCTTCTCATTGTAAATTTATTATTAATTTATTGCTTTTTCTGGATAAATGTTACATTTATAAATGTAAATTTTCAAAGAAACACCCTTTTTATTTTCAGAAATGACTTTGATTTATATGTGAACTCCTTAAAAGACTCTAATAATTATATTGCATGTAAAACTCTTGGTGTAAATCATTTAAACGTGTTTAATTTGCTGTAATTTTATTTCTGTAAGCCTATTTGTCTCTGTTCATATTGTCTCTTTGTAAATGTTCTTTCTTGCATTAAAAAACCTTCTTATTCATTTTTAACACACAAAAAAAGAATGTTTCTCTGCAAAGTTATTACAATTTATTGCATAAAGTTTGAAATAATAAAAAAAGTTTTTTAACGCTCCATTGATTTAGTGCCAAAATTGAGATGGCCAAGTATATTTCACATACGTTTTCTGATACTAATATAACTTCAGAGATAATTGGATAACAAAATTTGACAATCTAAAAAGTGAAAAGTGCTTAAAATAAATGAAAATGTTCCACAAATGTCTGTCTTCAAATATCTGTCATTTAAATGCCTGTAATACATTTGTGGTTACCAGTACACTTACACATGCTTTTATTGCAGCTCATTACTGCTACACCAACACATCTGTGAATGAGCTTCTGATGGATCCTGTTGTCAGGCGTAAAATCCCTGCTTGTGTTCGTTCATTACTCACTGACATTACACCAAAGCAGGAGGAAAACCTGAGCGACTGGCCAGAAACAGCCTCTGAATCAATTACCAGCAAAGATGGGATCGCACTTCCCAAGAGAGGCACTTCTGAAACTCTCCTCACCCCTGCCAACGGGACAGAAGGTGATCAAAATCCCTCATCAATCAAACCATGTGGACTTTGCTTATTAAAACCGTCTTCTTACACCTGCCCAAGATGCAACGTCCCATATTGCGGTTTAGCTTGTTACAAGAGTCAGAATCACTCCAAATGCTCTGAGGAGTTTTACAAGGAGTCTGTGCTCCAGGAGCTCAAATCCAGAGGAGCCACAGATGAAGAGGGGAAGAGCAAGATGCAGGAGATCCTCCTCCGGCTCAGACAGAGTGCAGACACTGAGGGCGGGATGGAGAACCTTTTAAGACACTTAGGAGAAGATGGCATTAATGTGACTGAAGGAGACACACAGGCTTTGGATCTGCTTTCCAAGCTGGCAGAGCTTCAGTCTGGTGGAGATGAAAACAGTCACGAGGCGCAAGAAATCCTGGCAAAACTCGAGGAAGCTGATGATGATGATGATGATGATTTAGCTGATAAGTTAGCTGGATTGGATGTTGATTCTCTTTCCGAAGAGCAACTCTGGTCGTTGTTGTCCACCCAGGAGAAGGAGAAATTTGAGAATCTGCTAAAAGTTGGTGCCATCGCTGGGATGGTTGTCCTGTGGAGACCCTGGTGGGAGCAGCACGAGAAAGCAACCAAAACACTGATTGAAGAACTTCAGATTGAGAATCAAGAAGAAGTGCACACTGCGAAAAAAGCAAAACCCCAAAAAGTCGCTAAACAATCAGCAGTTCCTCCAATAAGTGCTAAAATCCCCCCTCTTCACAGGCTGACATCAAATCCATCTCCTCTAGTTCAGTTCAATCTGATCAACACTCTTTACGGATACACTTTCTCTCTGTGTCTCTTCAATGGAGATATTTCAGACACGTTGCTGGAGTTCAGTCAGGCGCTGGTCTCCATCTCAGAGTTCTTGGGTGCCGGACGGGTCTTTAACTCCATCCCAGAGGCTCTTGACGCTGGGATTAGATCTGTATCTGCTGGTGGATATTTTGACAGCGAGGACCTTTCAGCTCCACTTCGAGCTGTGGAAGCGGTGGCTCATGTGTTGACGGGACAGAGCCGAGAGGACGCTGAGGGATACACACTGTCTGCTTTGTCGCAGTTGCGCTCGGCGTTGAGCAAGGCAAAGGCTGCTGCTGCTAAAGAAGAAGATGAGCAGACGAGACGGCTGTTTTTTCAGGCTGGAAAGAAGTGCGAGTTCTTTCAGTCTTGGGTGAAGGAGAACCCTGAGGTTTTGAGGAGATTGGCTGGAAGTGTGTGGACGGACTTTGAGAGGAGGGATGTGGAGAGAGAGACATTAGAAGAGGACAGGAAACTGCTGGAAGCGGGACGGGGGAAAAGTAAAGGTAAAGGTGCACTGATAAAAGAGGCTGAGTGAGATTATGATGATGTGTGATTATTTAAATTAAAGAAATTGTTCATAAAAGCATTTGTTCCTAATGCATAAAAAAAATCAGGTTATTATTACATGGGTAATGGTTCCACTTCAAATTGTAAAAATGAATAAGTTAACTTAATTCCTTCATGTTGCCCCAACACAAATCAATTGTGTGGAACCCAGCATTTTTACAGTGTGTATTAACTAATCTGATCAAACAATAAACAATACAGTAACGGCAGTATTTAATCATCTTTGGTAACATTAATGAAAATAAAGATCATTGTTAGCTGTTGGTAACTCAGTGCAGTAACTAATATTACAAAGAACTTTGGATTTTTATAATGCATTAGTATGTTGGAGTTAACAATAACTGATTAATAGATGTTATCCAACTATTGTGTAATCCTAATTTATGTTATTAAATACATGAATTAATGTTAACTAATGGAATCTTGTTGTAAAGAGGTACATCAATCTTTGGTAATGTTAGTTAATACCTTAGAACTTTAGAGGTGAAAAAGTACTCTCTGAACTTTTAAATGGTTGTAATCCATCAATACTTTGGATTACAGACCCAATCTCTCTGCAGATATTTGTTGAAGTGAATGAATGTTAGAATATTAAATTGCAAAGAAAGAGAAGACAGAGGTTTTTAATGTCATCTTTTTTATATTAACAAAATATTTTGTAATATAAAAAAGTATTCAGATTTCACTAAAATCAAGGTTCAGATGATTTACACTCTCCAATGATTAGCCAAAGTGTTCACCCCAAATTTACTGCAGTTTTAAAAAATACATTCTCCTGTCACAAATCAAACCATTTCTGTCATATTACCTTTAACATGTACACCAAATATGAAAACTTGACCATCAGACATTTCTAACATTTTTAACAATATTAATTTTTCCTATAATTGATCTAATTTTTCCAGCTGGATTTTTTTATTTTATTTTTTTTCAATTCTTTCCCCTACCGTGTGAGAAGTCACGTGACCCCACTCTGTTAAGACTAATTTATACTTCTGCATCAAGTATGTATGGTGCAGCACAGCCTTCACATGGCCGCATACCCGCATACCTCACAAAAATGTAACTACATGACGTGAAGACACTTAGCGGAGCCTACGGGGACGAGCGTGGGAGGCACAGATTAATTTCAATTGTTCAACGATGATGTTCAATAAACAATCATAGATAGTGTGTGTTTCCTTCAGTTATTTTAAAATCAAGTAATGCAGCCTTCATTCAAACGCCTCTAACTTGTAATATGCGACCATATTTACTGTACAAAACTTGTTAGTGAAATATGAGGGCAAAATAAAATAAAAAAATAATAATAACAATAATAAAAAATAAATAAAATAATCGTTTATTAATCGTAATCGAATTAAAATGTTAAATTATTTGAGATTTAGATTTTAGGCCAAATCTCACAACCCTATACCTTTATTTAAACTTTGTGTTATTACACTGCACCTAAAATTAAAGCAAATTTATGCTGCCAATTTGAATTTAATATAACAAAAATTGAGATACAAATGCTATTTTGTTTTGCCACTTTCCTGAAACAGAAAAACAAATAGCCATTAGGTAACACCTACATTGTGTTGAAGTGTTTTTAAAGGATTCTTTCATCACAAATCAATCAGTTTGTCACATTATCTCCTCTAACAACATTTTTAACCTAATGGCGTTAATAAATGTAACCTTATTGTAAAGTATTACCATGACATGTTGCATATAAATGAATATCTATGTCATTAATGCTACAGTCCAAAAGTGAATGTTCAAAAAGCACTGATGATATTAAAATGCTCTTTAATAATATAATACAACATATCTTTTTTAAATGTAAAAACATTTGGGTTCTAATGCAAATAAAAATAAAACGCAATAAATGTTGTAATGTTGGCTGTCCAGTGATGGTGATGCATCCACTTCCTCACCTAAATGATGGCACTCAACAGTCTGCTGGTCATTCGGAACGCATCAGTCTGCATTAATAAACATAGGGGATTATTCTGTAGGGCACTCGTCTGCAGTAAGTGTCCCAGGCTACTCCGTATTTGGCTCGGCATTGCTTCTCATCTCTGGCTTCTCGGTGGATGAGCAGAACGGTGAAATATATGACATAGAAGTAAGGCAGAATGTGGGATATTCCTGGGAAGAAATTGTGGAATAATTAATTTGATTTACTTGAAATATTATGTCATATTACATATTTCACTTTAGTTAATTTTCAAAACACAAACAACAATAATAATATATATATATAATCTTCTATCTTTGTAATATAACAATCAATTCACTGCCAATTAATTTGTTTTAAAGCATTAAAACCCTTTTTCTTTTTCATGGTTTATACAAAAATATGTTTTCAACATTGTTATCAAGAAGACCTTTTCCTTGAGCTGCAATTCAGTAAATTACAATCATTTCAAAGATCTGACTGGAGTAATGCTGAAAATTTAGCTTCACAGAAATATATTATATTTTGAAACATTCACATTGAAATCAGTTATATTGAAATAGTATTTTACAATATTAATGTATTGTTGTATTTTCTTTGTCAGTAGCCTCGGTGAGCAGAAGAGAATTGATGTGTAATGTTAAACCTCTTGGTTTTCATTAAAACCTCACAGGTTTGGAATGATTTGTAGGTGAAGTAAATCAATCATTTTTCATGCTACTGTAAAGACAAAAAAAATTTTATCATAAAAAATTACATATCTTTTTTTTTTTAATGCCATGTCAGCAGCAATGGCTTTTTTATGGCAAAACATTTCATTAATGTAAAATTAAAAACACAAACAAATGAATACATTAATTAGATATGATTTTAAGGTTAATATATGATAAAAAAAAATCCCCTGGCGACTTTTTGCTGAATATCTCCTTGAGAGAGGTAATGTCATAAAAAAGCCTTCTGCAGTCATTAAAATTACATTAATTATTAAAATGTATGACACTAAGAAAAGTTCATAAAAAAATCATAACTATGCTGTGTCTGAAAAAATTATCAGTATGTAACTAAAATAGTTTAATCATGTGTAAATTATAATTAAATACAAACTATTTGCCCATTATTAGGACCAGGCAGAATCTGCGGACATTTTTTGATATTTCTGCAGAGAATTTAGTTAAAAATCTGCAGATTTATGCGGAATGACTTTGGGAGTATAATAACTAAAAACTTTATATATGAAATAAAAAATAATACCTTTTTAACTTTTAATGTTTACAATACAAATCCAATTAGATCCACTTTATTTGGTAAAAAAGGCAAGTCTCTCATACAATATATAAACTAAAAGACAGAGAATATGACTTTACAAACTGTATTGTAAATAAATCATATAAATATTTTCATATTAGTCAATAATTATACTGAAATCATTTTAAAAACTGAATAATATAAATTTACACACATTTACTCAAGTAAATAAACAGAATCAATGATGAGCAAAAAATCTGTGGAAATCAGCGGAATTCTGCGCACGCAGATTCCATGTTGGTCTACCCATTACTTACCACAAGGCAGAGACCAGGCCAGAGCCATCAGAAGGTCACCCAGGTAATTTGGATGCCTGACAAAACCCCACCACCCTGATACCAACAGCCGCTTTCCTGTTGCCGTGGCAATAGTTTCCAGGTCTGCAAGTGAAAAATGAGCATGGGAAAATGTGCTTGTTTTAGACATAATGGTGTACAGCAATGGGGAAAAAAGCCTGAAAAATTCAGTTTCTCTAGATTATAAGGTATTTTATCTCAACTTTTTTTAGAGAATGACAATGTCAGAATTACAAATGCTTTTATTTGTTGTAATTAAAACATCAGGGTGATTCAAGCAAATATTGCTTTCTTCACTCTTTTGAAGTTAAAACAGGTATTGTTTTGCGTAAATGCATGACAATATGGCAACCTTTTATTTTATGCAACAAAAAATTCTAATTTAGAAGTGGCAGTAGTTTACAGATAAAAAAAAACTATTTTCCAAAAACTCATAACAATAAATCATAAATTCAAGAAACTGCAATTTTTCAAGCGGCCTCTTACTTTCATCCAAAGTTCAAAAACAAAATTTACTACATAGTACAAACTCAGTATTCAGAATAAGTGATTACTGACGTGCTACACTTTTATGCTTGGGGTCTCTTCTGAACTGATTTTTCTGAGAGTTGGACCTCCTGAAAATGTAATAACCGATTCCTGTGAAATATAGACAGGAGAGTTAGAAAACATTAAGAATCGACATCGCTACAAAACCGGACGTTTCCTACCATTTAGAAGCGCAATCCCCACGGCTCCAAGAGTACTAAGTGACTGTGGGTGAACAACCAGAAACATGGCCTGAAGACCATACGTGAAGGGAACCCAAGCCAGATCACCAAATGCCAACATGAACCCAAATCCATCATGCACAATATCCATCGTAGTAAGAACGGCCTCCTGCAGACAAGGAATGATTTAACACCATTTCCACCTTTATAATAAAACATTTTATAGGTTTGCAGACTACACTCGTTTATCCTACTTCATTCCAGAGAGCATCAGTCACGTAGAGGAGCTGAAATCCATTGACAAGCAGCATGGCAAGAGATGGAGAGTCGCGCAGCTCTATTTCTTTCATTAGCATCCCTAGGTTTATGACCACCTGAAGCACAACAGCACAAAAGGAAAGATACAATATGGTTGATCTGATCACATTATTATAAAACGACACCGATTGTTATGGGTTTGTGTTTGAATTAGGTTGCTGGAAAGCAATAGAGCTCGGGAATGTGTCATAAGCAACACAGTGCATTCCCATTGTATCTATTGATTTTTGTATCACTCATCAGCAAAAAACTGTAAGTGCTCACACAAGAAATATTTAAGAACATCATATATGGAGATGCTTTCTTGCAGCAGCTCATTGATAGTTACGGATAAACTCGTTCATTTATTTGATCTGCTCAGGATCCGCCACCTCTATGTCTGCATGATGCATATTATTACCCTCTCAGACACACAAAGAGCCTTTATAAAGGTATATAAACGTCAGGTCAATTTAATCAGAGTGTTTGTGAGATGTTTTTCAAAAGATATTACCATAAAATAGTAATTTTTCCATTGTGAACAGAACTGTGTTACATCTGTTTACATTGAGCTCTCCTGCATTTGTCCACAAACCGAAACACGCCATGACGTAGACGTTGCCACGCTCTTTACATCCAATAAATTATGTAATAATACATTTTTGTATCCCATAATTTATGAATTAGGTCTATAGAGAGAGAGTACTTGACCACAGGTGTGTGAAAACTATCCAATCAAACGTGTTTTTAACTACATTTGGAAGTGGTTAAAAGTGGACAAGGTAAAAACATTTCAGCCCATTTACACCAGTATTTAGGTGTACTTCTTTAACAACGTATGCATTTGAAAACAAAAATGCACTGTAAATCACACCTTAGTGACATCCACTTGTGATTGGATTGACAAAAAAAAGCTTCTTAAAAGGATAGTTCACCCCCCAAAATGAAAATGATTATAATTTACCCATCCTCCACTGGTTCCAAACCTGCTTGAGCTTCTTTCTTCTTTTCAACACAAATAAGATATTCTGAAAAATTTGAGGGGAAAACATCCATTGACTTCTATAGTATTTTGGTTCCTGTTATAATGACTATTTTCAAGATTCATCAGAATATTTTATTTTGTGTTTAACAGAGGAAGGAAATACAAGTTTAGAACCATTTTTGTGTGAAGTATTCCTTTAATACCATGTGGAAATGGTGTCTTCCAGAAGCAGTTGAAAATGAATTTAACTGGATTGTTTCATAGTGCTCACAAACCCTCCACCTCAAAGAAATAAGAAATCTGGACAAAAGAAATTCATTAAAATGACTGGTGTAAATGGGAATGCGTTTTGCATCTACTTGTGATCTGATAAACAAAACATCTGAATGCCAGGAGCCTGTACCATGAAGCTGAATTAGCTGGCTAGTCAGTTGAGTTGAGTTTAGTTGCAGTCTTGGGTTTTAGGTAACATACAGGCAGCTCGACTTTAATCACTCTTTGTTGCCATGGTATTATGGAGCAGCTGCAATGAGCTACCTTCATGGTACCTAAAAATCAGAATTGATGCAAACTAAACCGAAACTTAACTGGCTAGCTAGCTAATCTGTAAACAAAGTGTAAACATTGACATAGTGCCAAATTATGAATGATCATGTGAAACTGAACACTAGTGTAATGGTTGCTGAAAAATCAGCTTTGAAAAAATAGTTAATATTTTTATTTAAAAAAATATTTCACAATGTTACTGTTTTAATAAATAAATGCAGCCTTGCTGAGAGCATACGACACTTCCTTCTGAAAACAATAAAAAATATATATTGTACGTTGATGTAAATATCTAGTCTTACCCAGCCTATTAATCCAGGTCTTAGTTCACAGAAATATTTTAAGTCAAAGTTTCCAATGCGAGGGTTAAGCTCTCGACCCATGAAGAAGTCATATAGAGGATTTCCTGCAAATGAGAACAAAACTGAATTGACAAATGCTTGACTTACAGTAGAATCATCAGTATTGTCCTCATTTGTAATTAGCTTTGGATTAAATTGTCTGCTAAATAAAAATGTTTCTGAAAAGACTTTCAATTAAAAAGCTCAAGTGTACACATAATGGTATGTTGTTCATAGATAATCATATTCAACTCTAAATATCATGACATTCTCTCACCTGTGTTTCCTCCGAGTGATAAAGCATGTTGATGTGCCCAAAAGGAGCGGATGTACAGATACAGTGACAGCAGATAGGAAACCCCAATGGCACATATAGCCAGGGGCAAAATGAGCTCAAACAGATGCCCAAGTGGCATTCCCAGCAAAAGACATATGATCAACAGGAGAGCAGTAATGCTCAGGGCATGAAAACCTAAGAAATAAAGATAAAAAATAAAAACAAAACATGGTCAAATCTGCACATACAAATTAGGTTTTAAACATTTGAGGTCATGGTTTTATTTTTAGGTTACAATATTTACTACAAAAGAATTTAACCCAAAGTTAGTAGTATTAAAAATATTAGGAAATGTTTCTTGAGCACCAAAATCACAAAACTAGATTGATTTCTGAAGGATAAAGTCACACTGAAAACTTAAGTAATGATGAAAATTTAACTTTGCAAAACAGGAATAAATACAATTGTATATAATGTAATAAATAAAAGCAGTTATTTAAAATTGTAATATAATGCACCAAAATTTATCATTTCTTAAATTAGACAAATAGATCCTTGATGAAAAATAACACTTCTCTCAAAAACATTTCACTTTAAACTTATGAATACTTGTGTCTATGCAATTTTATTTAAACTATTTAAATAAAGCAGCCAAGCCTTTACTCTTAAATATATTTATCCTTTTTTATTTACATTTTAATGCCAAAGTGGAGGCTTAAAACTTTAGTATAAGTTTATATTATTAAACTACACTAGGGTTTCAATATACTGAAACACAACCCAGATATAGAGGTATACTGCAGATTAATGACAACTGGAGTTTGAACTTTGCTTTGTATACAATAGGTGGTAAAACCAAGGACAAGGGGTCAAAGACTGTCCTGTTTTATTTGGGTCAAGAACACAAAGATATTGCAAGTTCACCATTTACAATAACCATTATTTGTGTTTTTTATAAATAAAATGTAGTCATACATTACCATTAATGGGATATTTCAGTCTGGATCCATCTCTGAGAACCAAACCTTCAGAAACCTGTCAACAAATAAATCACATGACACACAATTCTCTCATCTATTAAAATGACCAAAAAAAAGAGGGGGAAATAAATGCAGATACAATATCTTACCTTCCCTATAGGCAGTAGGTAGAGAAAACTCTGGAGGGCGAGCCAACCTGCGATAAGAACAGCAGCCCAAGGTTCCCATAAGTGTGTAGCAGGTGGCAGGGGAGGAGGCCACTGCAGGACACTGGCAGCTGGAGACCGGCACACGCTGAGTAGGTACAGAACTGTCAGAGGCAGGAACACTGGGATGCAGGTGGCACCTGGACAGGTGAGGAGGACAAGAATAAACACAAAATATGGACAAACACCTCATATGATCACACAGTAGATTCATTACTACACGCACAATAACATATACAAGAAATGATGGCTCACCAAGAGCGCCTCCAAATTCCCTTTCAGCTGAATGTGATGCTTTGTGCTTGCTAGGCTTCATTTTGCCTGATTTGGGACAAAGATGGAGTGAAACAGAGCATTTAGCATAGCTGACAAGATATGTACAGTGTACCGTTACGTTACAAGAAAGTATTATTTAAATTTCTGTAAGTATTATTCAAATTTGTTTGCTGAAGTAACGTTAGTTATTGTAATACGCGTTTGAACATTCACACTTAGGTTAATCAACCAAATAACCATGTCGTAACGTTACCCAATTATTATATACAAACAATAAACAGCGTTTTTCTCTTACCTCTGTTCTCATGAACTCACTGTTGTACTGTATTGTTATCGTTCATCATCACTGTAAATGACTGAGACGCCTGCGTAGATTCGCCCATAACGCGCTGTTTGCCTTACTGCATCTGACCAATTAGCGCATACCGCTGCCATCAGAAGAGTGAGGAGAGACAGCCTGTGAACCAATCAGAATTAGAAAGGAGCAACTGAGCCCGCCCCTAATGTCATATTGACCAGTCGCGAGAAAGCATTCGCTGGCTTCATATGACAGTCAGCAGAGGTAGGATTGCGGTTTGGTTCCTAGTCTGAAGAAACTATAGGATGCAGTTTTTTTATACAGTAAGTTTATTAAATATCCAGTTATGCAGCCCGCACAGCCTTCACAGTTTACAATACAGAAATCAACCGTAAAAGAACATTCATACCGAGCCAGATCGTACATTACATATTAATATAGTAATTTTCTGAATCTCATAGACCATATGATTTCAGATGTCCACAGTCAAGTCTTAAAATTTATGGTAAAGTTTTGTAATCTCAATCAAGGTCTTAACTTGACATCAGTGACTTTTATATTCATTTTATAAGCGACTTAATTTAATTTGATACTTATATTTGCAGTTTTCCAATAGTCGACGCATTAACATTGTCTGCCAGTTCAGGATTGAATGTTTAGGAGAAAAGGTAAGTGAATGCGCCCATTCTATCCCCTCTCACAGATGACTTCAATGACACTTTGCTCCATTGGCGAAGGGTCAAGGCAACGATGGGCAGCACTACCCACAATCTCATCCAACAAGAAGTGCACCAAGTTCTCATCAGACACAAAGCGCCACAGGTACATCTGCAAGTAGTGGCAGTCCACCTGGATTTGCTGCAGTCCGTATCTGCCAAATGTACGGAGACGCACACATTCAAGGAATGTCTTCAGACTTATCTTAATGATGCCAGTTAGCACAGAGACCTAGGGCGAGAAATAAAACTGGTTATAAAGGCACATTCTTTTGCATTTGTCAGTTTAAATTAGAATAGCAATAGTTAGTGAACAGCATTTTGTTTTCTACCTTGTTGAACTCCACTGGACTAAAGATATCAATCCTCTCGGAAAATAGTTTGTGAATGTTACTTAGCAGGTTTGTGTCCATTGGAGCGCTGGAAGAAAAAAAAAAAAGAAGAATGAACAATTTAAATATTAATTCATGCCACAAAACACCTTGCTGTTCATTAGGTTAAAGCAAAGACAAAAAGTCATCAATATTATAGTTAAACTGAGGGTGAGTAAATCCCTATGCCTTTATTTTTTTTAATTAAACAACATAGTTTTAATAATGCTGGAAAAAATTAGGGGATTTTTTGGGATCTTTCGTTGGCAAAGGATTTCTGAATGATTCTAATTACAAAGTTTTACAAATAAGGTCTCACTTCAAATGTACATTATATAAAATTGTGATTTAAAGTCGGCAATATTTGTAAAGTGACTGTGCACCTGGGAGTGTAGCTTGGTGCGTAGCGAATCTGCTGTCTTGAGCTGCTGTACACAGAGAAGGTGCGTTTGCTGGAGTCACTGCTGTGGGCTTTCCTTACCCCCTCTTCATAAAGCAGTCCCACCTAGTGAACAGAAAAAGACAACATGGCATATTATGGCTTATAAATGTGCAATCTCTGCACACGTTTTATACATAAATTAAGGAAGAGATATTCAGTGCATCACCTGTACATCAATAGAAGTGGTATCCTCCACCACCCTCTTCATTACAGCCCGAACGTTTCTAGGTTCAATAGTGTTCACCCAGTCTCTCGTTTCCACACTCTTCCTCAGCATCTGACTGATGATTAATCCCTGAACCTGGATCAAAACCGCACCAGCTCAACACACATGTCATCCAACAGCAATCCTAGTGGGGCTGCTCAATTATGGCAAAAATCTAAATCATGATTATTTTGGTCAATGTTGTAATCACTATTATTAGTGGCCCACATGACTAGAACACAATATATAAGTGATTTTTAAATAGTGATATTTATATTAAATATATACAGTTGGAGTGCAAATTATTGTCCCTCCTGTGATTTGTTTTTTTCAAATATTTCCGAAATGATGTTTAACAAAGCAAGGAATTTTTCATAGCATTTCCTAATAATATTCTTCTGGAGATTGTCTTATTTGTTATATTTGGCAAAAAGTTTTTAATTTTTTTTAAAACCATATTAGGGTCAATATTTTTAGTGCCCATAAAAATAATTTTTTTGAATTGTCTAAATAACAAACCACTGTTACACAATAACTTGCCTAATTACCCTAACCTGCATAGTCTCAGAATATACAGAGAGGCTAATAATTCAGGAGGGCTCATAATTCTGACTTCAACTGTATGATCTGTAAGTATGGTTGCTATTACGTCTACATTTTAGAGACCGGCAAAATTTCACAATTCTTAATACCACAGCAAAGTTCTAGGGTAGCTGATATTAATGACAAACAAACCAAAACGTCCTCAAAAATATTAAAACCTTGCAATTTTAAAAAAGCAAAAGACAAATGCAAGAAGAAAAAAAAGAAACAAAATCTGCTTTTAGCTTTTTTTACGCAAGTCTCAAGTATTCCGTTAAGAGTAATGTAATGTATTTTTTATTTAATGCCACTTCAGCAACTAACATTATTTTCATGGCAAGAACAGTTCAATAATAAATATACAATTAAAATCAACAAACAAATGAATACATCAGTAATGATAAAAAAAAAAAAGATTTTAGTGCTAATACATGATACAAATTGTAATATTTTTCCCGGTGTCATTTTGCTTAATATGTCCTTAAGAGTTAAGTATGTCCTAAGATGTTCATTTAATTAAAAAAGTCTTCTGGAATCATTAAACACAGGACAGTCCCGTAGAATGTGCTTTACTGTAAGAGGAATTGTGTAATAGAGCAATTCCAGCATTATGATGTGACATTTGCAGTAAAATCTCAAAACATAAACTCACAGAGAAAGTGCATGTTAACATTATATTGAAACATCTGTTTATATTAAAAGAACTAACCACAGAGGTATAGGACCAGAAAAATATCAGTGTAAACATTTTTTATAGTTTAATTATGAATAATAAACACGTTACGGATGTGACCAAAAAGTCTGCGAGTTTACAGTGTGCATTTATGAGGAAAAAGCTTGGTTACGGATGTGACATCTCTCCGTTATGGATGTGACAGATGTGAAATTGGCACTTGTGTGACTTTGGTAAATCAAATATAATTGTTTCAAAACACTGACAGAGACATTTTTGAGTATTTTTACAGTACTGTCAAATACAAGCCTACACAAAAAAACCTAGATATAGTTTCGCTATTTTGGTGAAAACGTTCTTATTTTAATGGAAAGGTTGACATTTGCATGGAATTGCTCAATAACAACGAGTGGAGTCTTCACCTTTGAGCAAAAAATCCCTTGATCAAATCTAGTCTTAAAACTGTTTGAGATTTCAGATTGTATTTTATAAAATTTATTATTTTTAATATCATCCCACTCCTCTTGCCACTTGTTTAAAACATAAACATTGATTAAAGGTTTCATCTCTGAAGGAGGAATTTGGCATTTGTTCACCTATTCCGTTAAGAGAAATGAATAATTCAATGTAAAGTAACAGCATAGTTTTCACTGCAAGAACTTTTTTAGTTTCTTTATACATAATCATTGAAGGCAAAAATCTAAACAGTTTTTTGAATAATTGCACAGCCTCTTATTCTCTTAGTTACCTTCACATAGTGGTTCAGTAATTTCTGAGCAGCTTCTCTGGCCTCTGCACAAAGTGCTGTAACTGGGGTGACTGGAGTGTGGTGCTGTTGAAAAGGAAAATAGCAGCATGATTTTATGCATATAGAGTTTGATTCATCCTGAATATAACAGATATGGGATACCTGTACGAGAAACTGTTCATCTGTGAGCGTGAGGATGTAGGAGATAGTGGAGGTCTCGTAGTCCAGACAGAGACGAGAGAGCAGTAGGAGGAGAGCAGGAGGTGTGGATCCTCCTCGGTCGCCTGCGCTCTCACAGTACTGCCGAGACGACTGGCAGATGAACTTAATAAAGCTCACCACCAGACCCTCACGAACACCCTGACTGCAAAACTCACCCTGAGAAAAACATAGGAGACTGGTATTAGACATGAAAAAAAACATGGCTATGGTTAAACTTGTGTCTCATCATCCATCATTTTAAAATATAAAATTTGTTATTTTTTATGTAATTGAAATGGAGAAAAGCTTGCTGACAATTGTGGTACTTGCTATACCAGAAATGGCTAATGGTCATGCAAAAAAAAAAACAATATAGTAACAATAACAATATAGAAAATGAAAGGAAAACATAAATAAAATCCACAAAACAGAAACAACTAAATAGTTATTGCTAATGTAGAATTAAATGTCTGAATTCTTCTTAATTTAATAAAAGTCATTGTTTAAAAAATTACTAGCCAACTAGGAAAGGCGTAAATAAAAAAGTGAATTAATGAAGTTTAATGCTCTCATAAGAATAAACCCTATAATATGTAAAACTAATTATGTCTGAGAATTCTCTTATAAGCAACTGAGGAAGACAGCCCTAAGTATTATCAAAGTGCATAGAATCACCAAGAGGCGACACTCTAGTGCGATTTGGGAAACAGCCACTAGATGGCGCGGCGGCCATTTTGGAATGAAAACTCCAATAGAACAACAGCATATTATAAGTCTGTAAAATAAACTATTAAAAGTGCTGATGATTGTGATAGTAAGTGTTGTATTGTCGTCTTTCAGGTTGTATCTCGGCTTTATTGCGCTTTTTAAATAAATGAATAAAAAAATAAAACAGCTGCTTGTCATTGTGACAGTAATAAGATGCAATGGGCAGCTGATCGCTTTCACTTCAAAATGGCAGATTCCGGGGCTGTTACTGGGCACTGCTGTTGCAATGAAACATTCTATTGAGTGTCGCCTCTTGGTCATTCTAAGCTCTTTGGTATTTTTACTCAAATGCAATATTAATTTAAATAAAAACAATCTGAATATTGTTTGAAACTGTTAAGCTGCATCCAAAATCGCCTACTACTCAAGTAGGAACTACATTTAAATTTACTACACGACCATTAGAAAAGTATATATTATATAGTATGAATGTGAGAAGTATCAATGGAACTCGGACATACTACATCCACCATTTGTCATTATCACATGATGACCTACTCGCATCGTGTCACTTCACTCCCATTCATGAATTTTCTCGTGTAGCATCGCCTAGGGATAGCCTAGCGTCCATTGAATGCACACTTCAGAATCTTAGGTCAGAAGTAGGTCATCTGGGTACTTGTTGCCTACTGTTTTTCGAATACTATGAATTTGGACATACTACTCAGCTCGCAGTGTTTTTAACATACTATATTTTATGGAAGCATGCGATTTTGGATGCAGCTTTATTTTTAAATAGATTTTTATTATTGTTATAATAAATAAATGGCTGTAATTTAAAAATGAGTATTGTCTAGTACAGAGATGCCCAAACTAGGGCTCACGGTAACTTTTGATTTGGTCCACCGTCACATCTGAGAAGAGAGGGAGAATGACAGATTTTTTATTTTTTATATATATATAGATTTAACAGATTACCATTTTGTTTGTTTTTTGTTAAAGCTAATTCAAACAAATTTTTTTATTAAAAGTTGTAAATGAAATAATTTTTTGTTTTTTATGTAAATACTGTCACTTGACAGATGCACAAGACATCGACAACTTGACTTATGTATACAGCATTTAACTCAGTGTTAACATGAATCATTTGTTTTTATTGTAATAAATTAATTCATTCATTTAGTCATTTTTCTTTGGCTTAGTCCCTTTTTCCATCAGGGGTCGCCACAGTGGAATGAACCACCAACTTATCCAGCATATGTTTTACACAGCAGATGTCCTTCCAGCTGCAACCCTGTACTGGGAAACACTCATACACACACATACACTATGGCCAATTTAGCTTATGTAATTCACCTGTACCTCATGTCTTTGGACTCTGGGGGGGAAACCAGAGCACCTAGATGAAACCTATGCGAACACAAGGAGAACATGCAAACTTCACACAGAAATGCTAACTGGCCCAGCCGGGACTCGAACCAGCGACCTTCTTGCTGTGAGGCAACAGTGCTAACAACTGAGCCACAGTATCACCCAATGAATTCATTATAAGATGTAAAAAGATATACTGTATTAGGTAATATGATTAAAGCCAAGTTTGCTATTTATTTTTAAATATTATGAAATAAATTAAGAAATGACCCATGGCAACTTTAATGAAATACAGGTTTGCTATATCTTCCCTTAATCAAGTTTGCTTTGTGGCTCTTTATAAGAAAATGATTGGGCAACACTGGTCAAGTATAATAAAACCCCCTCAAAACACAAAATATTACATTTCTCAGTTTCATTTCTTTAAAATGCTACACTAGGAACACCACAGGATTAAATAAACCTATATTAAAATGACAGTGTATATACTTTGTTCTTTACCTTGAAATAAGGCTTGTTGGAAAAGGTTATGTCCTTTGCTGTGAACAGATGCACTGACGCTAATACAGACTTTAACTGATTGAGAATGAAGTTCGATAAAGACGTCAGTAGTTCTGGCAGACTGGGCGGGGCATCCTTACTTGTAGCCCCTCCCACAAGAGCCCCGCCTCCTGATGCACTGGCTCCTCCCACTGATAGGCGAGGAGCAGCCAAAGCCTGTCTTACATCAGTAAGGCTGTCATGGTAGAAGGTCTGTAAGGCAGACAGGTACTGTTTGATCCTCTCCCTCGCCGCCCGCACCACTATCTCAGTTCCTTGGCTTGGCACTGCCGACCCCGGAAGTAATTTGGATATCGCCTGTAATCTGCGATGGAAGCGATCCAGAGCTCTCACCAACAGAGAGTTATCTCCCACTCCCTTCTCCTCCTGTATCCTCCGCTCTACTAGAGAGAAGTATCTGGCAGCCAGAGTGTCCACAAACACGTGAAGCTTGCCATTAGCCATCTCCGGGATGTTTTTGGAAGCTAGTTCACTCTCTTGTGGACGGTTGATAAACAATTCTTGATAAGAGGCAATGACCAAACAGAGATTGCTGACAAACTCGTTACACCCTCGATCTATGAACTCCAAAATGTCTGTTCGGGCAGCAGGGGAGAGGAAGGGATTGGACAGAGAGGAACTAGGAGATACAGGATTTGATCCAGGGCTTGTTTTTTGAACAGAGCCAACACCAGCGTCAGTAACTGCTGAGTCTTTAAGCTCCGCTTCCAACCCCTGGAGATCCGCCTCCAGACGAGACTGGGCGTGGCTTAGGAATTTGTCACATAGTTCCTCCGCTGGCTCATCCAGCTGCAGAAGAAGCTCGACGCATTCAGAGAGGTCCTTAGCACTCGAACCTCCATCCCTGAAAGCGAATACAAACTTTAAATTAGATTTTTGAACTTTAAAAACTTCTAGTGATTTTATAATATTTTAAATCTATAGAACATTTTCAGTATCAGTGATTATCATATCCATTTTTTTATATTTTCTTTATATTTTATTTTGAGATTTATTTAATTTGAATAATTAACAGATTAAATTATTCCAGTTATTTCAATGTTACCAATTTTAGTTAAAGGTCCCATAAAATTACAATAAAGTTTTTTAGATGTTAGTATCAGTATTGTTCATTTTTAAGATATCTATATGCTTATGCGCTCTAAAACAGTGACAAAATTCGTTTAGAAGATATAAAAATTACATCAACATGTAAAGCTTGTAGTTTGTCACTTCCGTCTAATGCCGAGTTCAGACTGCATGATTTTCAAAGTAGTCGTGTCATGGATGTTTTCACACTGCATGACTATCTGGGCTAGTGTTCTGTCGGTGCTGTTTACACTGTAGGATGGATCGACGACAGGAGAGTTGATACTGCATGACTTTAAAATAGGAAGAATCGCCGACAACTTTGTCCAAACTACGTCTCACAACCAAACAAATGCGAAAAGTGACATGGAAACAAGGCGAGGTCACGTAATATATCTTTCGTTATTAACTACATAATGGAAAAAGAAGGCTTTAGCTTTAAAAACTTGTGTTGCTCACCTGGATTTTGAAGAGAATTAACAATCTCTCCTCAACTTTTTTTTTTACTTTTCGACTTGATTGTAATATTGATCAGATGACACGTCAAACACACAGTGCTCCTGACAATTTTACACTAGTTTTTCCTCCATTTCATGGGTCCAAATAAACTTAAAATGAGCGCTTTTAGCTTCTCCTCCAGCCTCCTGCTGGCCTGCAGGTAACCAGGCTAGTGAATGCTGCTCTCTCATTGGCTGTAGGTGATCGCCGATGTTATTTTCAGTCAGAACACATTCACACGGCATGATTTGAATCGCCGACATCAACAGCTCCAGATATTTAGCATGCCAAATATCTCACGGGCATCGGCAACTCATCGGCGATTCTCTCATATTGCGTCTTTGATAGTTCACACTGTGTGATTGTCACTCACGTGCATGAGCATCGATTTGCCTGTGATTTCAGGCATTTGTCGACGATTTCTCAAAACCTGTCGGCAAGTCAAAATCAGGGCTAAAATCATGCAGTCTGAACTCGGCATAAATGGATCAACAATTTTATACACATCACCCATACTACAGTTTCTCATCAAATCATAACCAATCAAATGCTCTCTAGTATCTGACATGCCCCGCCCCTTCAAGACCTTTTCATTTGCTTTTCATTTTATGTACTTAAGCTTAACCACTCTCACTGGCAGAGCAGTTTTAAAACAAACCACTATTGGCTTTTTTTTAAAGGGGAGGAGCTACACTATGTCCTACCCTCTCTTCGTGTTTTGGTTAATATTAGGTCAAATGTCAAAGCACTTCGCGGGACATTTAAAGTTTTAAATTTTAATATGTATTTAATTTAAGCATTAAATCAATTACAAACAGTGACTTTTAATTTATAATAAACTAGTTTTTTTTAGTAATAACAACACTGCTTCTTCCATTTCATCTTGTTCTTTATAAAACGTCTGGCAGAAGAGGCTCGTTTAAATAATTACGTGTGTGTTTTCGTTCACAGAGATCCGTGAAAGACTAAAAATAACTGTATTCTTGCCTGGCCAATAGATGGCGATATTACTTTTTAAAGAAACCACACACCTGTGCATATATGGTCCCGTTATTATTATTTTGGTAGTCAAATGAGTGTGCATGTAAAACGTATTTCATTTTATTAGCGCTTTGCACAATAATTATTCTTCCAAAGCAGGTTTACGAGAGGAGCGCATTATAAGATTACGATCAAAATCATAAAAAGTTAAGATGTGCGTAAGGTGGACAGTAGGGCTGCACAATATTGGAAAAATCTGACATTGCCATATTTAGTTTTTCTGCGATATATATTACAATATACTTTGTTATACTTGGAAAGAATTTTTGGTCACACTTTATTTTAAAGTTCAGTTCTTGCTCTTAGCAAACCACTTTGACTTTTGCATCAATAAACTCCTAATTTCCTCCTTATTAATGGTTATTACTGTAGTTTAGGTATTGTGTAGGATTAGGGATGTAGAATAAGATCATACTGAACATGTGCTTTAAAAGTACTGATAAGCAGCCAATATCTTAACACGCATGCTAATTAGCAACTAGTTAATAGTGAGAATTGGTCCCTAAAGTGTTAGGGAATGTATTAATTTTGATTGACTGGGATGATTCTGTAGGAGAGCAAATCAAGCATAACATGTAATAAACAAACTACAAGCATAGATAAATGCAACAAAGAAAAAATAAAAGTGAAATAAACAGTGCATGAATTATAGTTTTGGATATGTAAATGTAAAAATTATACTGCAAAGTTAACTCAACATTGCATATCTTTGCGATGTGACTATTGCGGATGCACACATTTCGATATCGATACTGAAACGATATATTGTGCAGCCCTAGTGGACAGTATAGCTGTAAAGCATATACATATTTAATCTGCAGTTATGCAATATAATGTACAAAAAAAGAGCTATCTATTCTATATCTTTGTAACATTGTGCTTTGAGTGTGTTTAAAAAGAAAGTGTCTGGTGCATATGGAGAGTAAAGAATGTGTTGAGTCAAGTCAATTCTACTCCCTTGTGTGTAGCACACTCAGAATTGTACAATGCTTTAAGGTTTTCATGCGGTGGTAAGGTCACCGTTTACACAAAATCACATTTAACTGGTTTACACGGAGATGATTATAATGGTGTAATTTTCCAAAACTTGAATTTTGAAACTCGTTTTAGAGATGTCATGTAAATAATGGCCAACACATAAAAGCTTTTAGTTTTAGTTGACAATATGCAAAATAAAAAATGGCCCTTAGTTACTAGTTTAAAAAAATCTAAATAAAATTTTACTGCATATGCCAAATATACCATTACATCCTTCAGAACACAGACCTGAATTTCTGCCGCAGCTGTTGAGCGAGCTGCTCCATTATGACGTGGCAGTCATCTTGGATGCCCCTAAAAGAGGGCATATGACTGTACTGCTGCAGTACACAGCGTGCCCTCCGGTGGGAGCTCACTGCCTGGGCATAGGCCTGCAGCTCCAGACACTTATTGAGCCTTGCTGGCAGCTCAAAGAGGAACTGCAGTTTACGGAGGAGAGTATGAACGCCTACACAGAAGGTGAAAGATTCAGAAGTTGATTTCTGAGACTTGAAGTTGAGACAGAAATAAAATAGTTCAGACATAATAGTTGTACTACCAATTCAAAGCTATAAAATGAATCAGAAATGGATCATTTATACCTGATAGTTTAGTGATCTGTGCATGCTGGTCCTGCAGCGTCCCGCTAATGCGAGCACTAAACTCTGTGATAGCTGCCATGTTTGCAGACAGGCAGTCCATTTCATCCTCCATCTTCTTGAAGTCATTCTTCATTTTTCTGATTGTATCTGTGGAACGACCAATACATTTTAACATAAACTGCAAAGGGCTATAACACTGATGCATTAATGTCCAAACAAAAATGACTGACACCATTAAATGAACTAGAAGGCAGCCATTCTAATAATAGCTGCATCTCAGAGAATTATTTCTTTAAAGGCTACATATAAATGCCCATATAAGTGCACTATCAAAATTCAATTCAGCCTCCAAAAGCTTATATTGTTACCCTAAGTAAAGATGGCATAACTGATAGATCCTTCATGGCCCAGAATATCCTGATTCATTGAATGCTGGACATTTTTAAAGAAAATTCTGGATAACACTTTAACATTTAAGTATTGCATTTCAGTTTGTATTTATATTTATATTAAAAACACAAACTGTGGTTTTATATATAATTCCATTCTTATTGCAATCATGATTTCTGCAGGGACGACTATGACATAGTAAAATCTGAGCTTTCTTAATGTCTGTTTTTCAAAAAGGTAATTTGTTAACCTGTGGCTGAGATGAACTTGTTGTAGTTTTCATAAACCAGGGTTTGCATGTCACTGTCCAGAGATCTGATCTGCTTGACCATGCAGCTCTCATGGTCCATCAGCTCAGTCAGAGAACACTCCTTCCTTAACTGAAACATAAACACAGTCAAATCACAGGACATTTAGCCTATATATAAAAACAAAGCCATAACATGGTTTCGTGGATATTACTGGAAGAATATTGCATATGTGGCAGAAAATGACAGCTCTCTCAATTTGTTGACCCTACTATCTAAATAATAAAACGTCACTAGTAGCAACTCTACCTTATTTAAATAAATCTCTGGGTCGAAATGCGGTCCGTTGATATCGCAAGGATCCAGAGACTCGGCTTGTTCTGCGGCTTTTCCTTCCTCATTCAGGCCGTAGTAGAGCTTCAGCATACTGTGAACCCGCCGCCGCTGGGTAGGGTCCGAGTCCGGCGGTGTTGTGGCTGAACTCATTTCAACTATTAACTATAGTCTAATGTCAACGCGAGAAATATTAAATGAATGACTAACAGACGTCAACAAAACATCTGTTGCAAGAGCTGTGGTTGCTACCTGCCAACTCAGTTTGTTGATGAGGCTAGGGCTTTTAACCAAAATGGCGCTACTGTAGACAGTGTTTCAAAGTAAAAGTCCGGGGCGCAAACCTAGCTGCATCTTTACCAACAGTACATATCCACTATTTATTTTTGGTTACTATTATAACAAGTATTTGTTCTAGTAAGTGTGCTTTTTACTTTTTAGGTTATTTGATGCTATAGAGGTGTGGTGTGCTTGTGGTTGGTCGTCTGGGAGTTTTGGAAATTGCTACCATATTTGAAAGGTTTCATGAAAATAAAATAAAGTTTATTTAGATGTTTGTTAGTATAATTGTGTTAGTTTTAATGATATCTATAAGCTAGTGCTCTGCAAAACAGTGACAGAATTAGCTTTCAGAAGATATAAACATCCAAAGCATGCAGTTTTTTTTCACTTCCGCCTAAATGGATCAACAGCTTTGTTCACGTCACCTCATACTTCAAATCTTCTGACCAATCAAATACTCTCTAGTGTCTGACATGCTCCGTCCTCTTCTCATTGGCTTTTCATTTGATGCACTTAAGCTCAATCACTCTCACTGGCAGAGCTGTGATAAAACAAAACACTATTGGCAGTTTTTTAAAGGGGAGGAGCTGCAGTATGTCCCACCCTCTCTTTGTGTTTAGCTTGAGATTACATCAAACATCCAATAAAAATGCGCATTTCAAAGCACTTCAAAGGACCTTTAAGATAAATTCTGCGCAGATTTCAGCTCCAAATTATGTGGACAATGGACATCATTGCTCAAAATAAAAGATGACAGCAGCCATAGCTGAGAAATTTTGGCTTCACTTTAGTAATGTCACCAATAGTTTTTTATATAAACAATCTATGACATTCAATAAAATATTGATGCATAATTAAAACAAATTTAACCAAAAAAGCTAGTAAAAGACAACATAGACAGTATGTAATCATTACATTTATTTTGTTCCTTTTTTCCCTTAAGATTCAACACATCCAAGACCTTGTTGCAGGTATAGTTTAAATAAAACATCATTATAAAATACGTTATAAAGAAAATGATTCACTGATAGTTATGCCAGTTAGTACAAAGCAGGAATAACAAGTTTAATGCTGCATATAAACGGTTTCCATTGATTTAACAGTCACAAAAGTTTGGTAGTGAAATTTGTATAGAAAACATCACAAACAACAAAGGATAGTGGAAATACAATTTCAGAACACAGATGACAGAAAAACAACAGAAACAGATCAAATGTTTTTTAAAAAAAGGCACTTTAAATTAGTAGACAATTTTGAATTTCCAAAACACAGACGTGACTATCTATAGCTCTGTTAGTATGTGCATAAGTGCATGACAGATGTTCAGACTACTATATAATAATTGCATTAGATTTAGAGTGAAAAAAAAGACTTTACAATAGCAAAGAGAATCTGGGATTAAGCATTTTAGTATAAATGATGAATACAGAAATGCAGGGAGACGAGTCAGTGTGTACTGTTAATTTTACACCATTCAGCTGTCCGTTTTTTTTTTTTCCCCACAGTTCAGCACGTGATGCAAAAGGTTAAAGTTTTCATCTTACAAGTGTATAAGTGGGTAAAGAAATGTGTACAGAAACATGCACACCACAAAATCAATTTAAGACAACAGATGCATCATGCATGGATAAATATACAGAGGTGTGGTAAGTGAAGACCTGGCAACAGGACTTGACATTAAGCTTTTACAGATACATGAACATTTAGTTCATCTGTAAATAAGCAGCACATTGACAATAATACCAAAACAGCAGGCATAATTTCAACAATGTAGTAATTACACACAATTCAGACAATTAGAACCATAAACTGCTTGGTAATACACAGGGCAGGTCATTGGACGCTGGGGATCAGATGACGCCTGTTAATTAGCACGACGCTTCAATAACCAGATCAAACAACAACATGTTTGGTCCTGATCAGAGGTTTAAGAGATAGTTCATCATTACATCTAAATTCTGACTTTATAACTCGGAATTGCGACTTTATTCTGAGTTTTAAAGTAAGAATTCTGAGTTATAAAAACAGAATTCCGAGTTATAAGGTCACAATTCTGGAGTCATAAAGTCGCAATTGCAAGCTATAAAGTCACAATTCAGAGTTATGAAGTCAGAATTCAGAGTTATAAATTCAGAATTCAGTGTTATAAAGTCGAAATTACGAGTTATAAAGTCAGAATTCAGTGTTATAAATTTGCAATTCTGAGTTATAAAGTGAGAATTAATTTTACTTGAGTTGTTTTTCTGTTGAACACACAAGATATTTTGATAAATGCTTGTTGTAAGCACCGCTTGACTTAGTAATTTATACCATAGAAGTTGATGCATGCCAGCAACCAGCATTCTTCAAAATATCTTCTTTTGTGTTCAAAGGAAGACAAAAAAAATATATAAGGTCATTTTTGGGTGAACTATTCCTTAAAGCTGTGCCCTGTGTACCATTACTTTTCTAAAAAAGGAAAAATCATATTCAGAGTTTCAGTACATTCAAATTCTTAAAGACAAGAAAATACAGTATGCTTAGAGTTTCATACATTTGAAAAGCATCAGGAAATAGAAAAAGCAGACGTACATTGTCATTGATTGATCATCAAGCCTCAAATCATCTCATAATTTCATGTAATAACATTCTCTCAGCTTTACAAATGCAGATTATGCTAACAAATCACCTGGATTGTTTTCTGCAGTGCATTACAGTGCACTCCATCAGAAAGGCATGATTCTCCTGAGCAACAAGCTAGTGAATAATCTCAACCTATCGCCATGATTTAACAGAACTCGCATCTGTCCTGTTGCTCAGTAGAAGTCTGAAGTATGCATACGCAAACATGGACAAGAAAGAACTTTACACATTCAGAATCCCACTTTATGTTGTCTTTGCAATGCTTTGCCACAAACCGCAGGCCTGGTTTTGCATACAGGAGTTTTACAACCTATACTAGAGGCTTTGATAGTTTCCTTTGGTGCAGCAGGTCTGGTTTTAGCAGTATTAGTGGATCAAAGTGAGGGATTATTGATGTACAGCCACTGGGATGTAGTTTGGTTTGATGGTTGCATAGTAGAATCTACATTCAGAACAGTGACCTACACAGAGCTTTCAGATTGCTTCTCTTTGCCTTGCTCTTGCACCAACACGTTTGATGGAAAAGAAAAGTGAATTTCACATTCTTATTTTTTTAACAACCAACAGAGAAAAAGTTTTAACTTAAACCTGCGACATCATGCACAAATCATCTATAAATAGTGGTTCAGCTCTTCGGTCTGTGATCTTGGTCCGATCTGTCCATTCAGATGGTTTTGCAGTGCGTGTCTGAGGATCTCAATGGACAGATGTAGTTTTGGTCACCGGGCAGAAGAGGACAGTGTTGAGGCCTGGGTTCACCCTTGCTCTAAACTTTCAGTCACCTGAACAGCAGAGTAAGTGGGAGGCTGCGCTTGTCTCGTGAAGAAAGAAGCTGCTCTTTTGGGTTTTAAACGTTTGATTTCTTTGCCTGAAACAATGGAAAATATAAAATGAACTTTGTCCCAGGTCATTATTTCTGTATGATAAAATAGAAGAAACTATGGAAGCCCGTACCCACCACTAAATAATAAAATAATAATAATAATACAAATAACTAAATAAAAAAAGTCAGAATTCCTAGTTATAAAGTCAGAATTCCTAGTTATAAAGTCAGAATTCAGAGTTTTAAAGTAACAATTATAAGTTATAAAGTCAGAAATCTGAGTTATAAAGATGAACCATGAACTGATTGGTAATAATGACACAGGGCAGGTTATTGGACGCTGGGGAGCAGATGACACCCAATAATTAGCATGACGCTTCAATTACCAGATCAAAACACAAGATTTTTGTCCTGATCAGAGGTTTAAGAGGTAGTTCATCTAAATTTTGACTTTATAACTCAGAATTGCAATTTCATATCTCGGAATTGCGACTTTATTCTGAGTTATAAAGTCAGAATTCTGAGTTATGAAGATAGAATTTAAGTTATAAAGTCAGAATTCCGAGTAACAAAGTCGCAATTCCGAGCAATAAAGTCAGAATTCCGAGTTTTAAAGTCAGAATAGAGTAAGGGATCTATAACGTCAATTTGTATGCAAAAACCTAGAAGAGAGTTAGCATTTTAGCAGTTCCGGTTCCCTCGTCCCAAAGTCAATGAGTTAATTCAATAGGATTTCAGTTAAATCGCTTAAATAAGGTCCGTGGCTAACACAAACTCAAGATACTTTCACATTTTATTCTACGACATAAAACATCAGTTACATCACACTCTTGATTTTTTTAAATCGGTTACGCTTCTTTAAAAAGATGGTTGCTATCAAGTTGCTAATCGGGACTACAGGTGGTGTCGGAGGCATTATACGTCATCAAGCTGAACTGGTCTGGAGCGCAGCTCGCTTGTGTTGGGGCATTTGGATTTGTCTGTGATTTAAGTATTTTCATGAGTAGTTTTTTATAGTTTGTAGTATTTTTCTAATTGGGAATTCA
The DNA here is from genome assembly GCA_903798205.1 of Danio tinwini. Classification (NCBI taxonomy): domain Eukaryota; kingdom Metazoa; phylum Chordata; class Actinopteri; order Cypriniformes; family Danionidae; genus Danio; species Danio tinwini. The sequence goes on along the minus strand of CAIGQZ010001492.1, from coordinate 13,398,790 downwards.
TATTGTGTGTAGATAATGCCTTCACTTGTAAAGACTGTCAAGACAGATTCATTTGGTGATCATTTATTTTAATTAAACGATATTATGAAGATACTGCTCACCAGTGCAGTCTTTTTCTTGCTCTCAGTAATGCAAACGTGTGAATAAATGTGTAAAAATACATACATGTAAATTGTCATTTTAATGTGATCAATAGATTTCTCGTCCTTTTTTTTCCTTTATCGGAACACATTTAACTCTGTCATAACTGCAATATTTACACTCCTCAAAATGTATAGCACCTGTGACTGTATGGGCTGCTTTTCGCTCTACTTCTGTGTCCATGATGGAACTTGCAGGCATATCGCCACAGCCACAGCCATATCACCCTGCAGCCCAGGACCGGTTACTCACTGAAGCTAAGCAGGGCTGAGCCTGGTCAGTACCTAACTAGGTTGCTGCTGGAAGTGGTGTTAGAGAGGCCAGCAGGAGGCACTCAACCTGCGTTCTGTGTGAGTCGTAATGCCCCAGTGAAAGTGAAGGGGACACTACACTGTCAGTGGGTGCCATCTTTCGGATGAGATGTTAAACCGAGGTCCTGACTCTCTGTGGTCATTAAAAATCCCATGGCACTTTTTGTAAAGAGTAGAGGTGTAACCCCGGTGTCCTGGCTAAATTCCCTCTCGGCCCTTACGATCATGGCCTCCCAATCATCCCTTATCCACTGAATTGGCGCTATCACTGTCTCTCCTCTCCCCTATAGCTGGTGTGTGGTGAGCGCACTGGTGCCGTTGTCCTGTGGCTGCCGTCGCATCATCCAAGTGGATGCTGCACACTGGTGGTGGTGTGGAGAGAACCCGCTCACGATTGTGAAGCGCTTTGGGTGTATGGCCATACACAATAAATACGTTATATAAATACACACATTACATTACATATAACATTAGACTTGTCCCTCACGCCTCTCCTCATTTCTGTCGTCTGTTACTAAGGTAGGCAGGTTGTATGCACGCGAGCGATACACTTATTTAAACATGTCTTATGATCATACCATGTAAGCACATTTATACATAGTTTTAAAACTTTTACAACAACCGTAAAGCAAAATGTATTTCCCCCGTAAAAAACTATCCAAAAGGTACATAGGTCTATGTGCTTTTGCGTATTTATTTGTTTATAATATTATACCGTAGATTACAAACCGAGAAAGTAAATCTTTGCCATGGATCAGATTTCTAAATATATGCTTGAAGAGTTGTCTGTAGCAGGGTGGTGCTGACGTCACAGGCGAGCGCCCCGAAGGCTGTAGTACGTTTATAGCCTAACGTTAGCTTTTCAGTTCTTGCGTCTGCATTTAAGATCCAAAAATGCTAAAAGTTGTATTTTTGTGTGAGGATTATCCGGCTGGACAAAACGTGTAAGTGTATTGAACAGTGTTTGAACACAGAGCTTATTATTTGCAATCTTCGAAAAGCCTATGGTAAAATCCTATAGAAATTTTATCGAGAAAACCAGTTTTATGCTAGCAGCCAATTAGCCTACAAGGTGATGTCATAGTTCCTCCACTCTATTTCAAGTTATAAAGTCAGATTTCAGAGTTATTAAGTCAGATTTTCGAGTTACAAAGTCACAATTCAAAGCAATAAAGTCGCAAATCCGAGTTATAAAGTCAGAATTCAGATATAACTTCAGAATTTCAAGTTTTAAAGTCAGAATTTCGAGTTATTAAGTCAGAATTCAGAGTTAAAAAAGTCGCAATTCGGAGTTATGAAGTCAGAATTCCGAGTTATAAAGTCGTAACTCGAGATTTTGACTTTATAATATTTTATTTTATTTATTTTTAATTATTCAGTGGCGGGAATGGGCTTCCATAAGAAACAAATGATGTCAAAACAAAATGATTTTAAGGAGTCATCATACCGTCATCAACATAATTGATGGTGCTGAGGGAATGGACTCGGCTACAGACCACACTGTTCTGTCTGCGCAGTTTCCCCTGCCGTCGCTCTCGGGTTTTGTTGTTGGTTTCTGGACTCGTAGGTTCATGTGAAGGAGTGACCTCACCGTCTGTACCCGTGGCTGCTGACTCGCTAACAGAGCATAGCTCCACACAAAACTCGATAAGACCACTCATAAGTTCAGCCTAGAGAATTAAAATAAATAGTACATTAATTTACGTGGACATCTCCAAATGGTGTTGAAAGAGTCAAATACTGTATTATAAGGTATAATTCACCCAAAAATGTCATTTCCGTCTGCATGTGCATGTAATGATGCGATCGTTTGGGAGCCTTGTGGGTAGTATGAACCACACAGTGAAAATGAAACCAATAGCATGCACATCATTTAAATAATCAAATCGCATTTTAGAGTAATGATTGCGACAAGCATTTAATATGTTTTTCTTTCATAGCAAACACAGAGTGTTGTGCATGAGGAGAAATGTTTAACACTGCCAGTATAACTAGGGTAATCTAGCCTATATAATGTTAAATATAAAGCAAGAGGGAATCTGATAATGACAAACGTCTGGTCTAATATTGTTGTCAATGACAGATTGCAAGCATATGTCTCTAACATAATAATTCAACATCAGAATTATGAATAGTTGTATTCTGAAATAACAACAATAGTAGGCTACTCATATTAACCTTTATTTTACAAAATCGTGATCTTTATTTTAGGCAAAAAGAAATGTATATATTTTATATATATATATAT
>CAIGQZ010001492.1:13378728-13395690 GCA_903798205.1 Danio tinwini | reverse complement strand
CATTTAAGCTAAAATCGTGCAGCTCTACCACATAACATGGATTGATTGAAAGCATTTAGATTTTACCTCTTCCCAACAGAGAAAACCAGCAACAATCAAAAATGCATGATGATATGACATTGCAAACAAAAAAATATCTTTTTAATTATAATAGAAGTCAATGGGGCAAAAACAGCCATCAACATAATGAAAGTGTAGTACATTTGCCTAGTGTATTGTTGAATTTTTGAACATTTAAAAATAAAAAACGTGATCGAAAATCATTCCATTTACTGAAATACAGAGAAAGTTATGGCCAAATTAAGACTCTAAAATCACTCCAAAGTGGATGAAAACATTCCCAGCAGCACACAAGGGTTAATGATGACTTTGGATGAAATGATCTAAGTGCATTTATGTGCCATAATTAACCTGCTTGAATTTTGTGTCGGTTAACATGTATTCAGATAGTTCTTTACATGTGCCTGAATCCAAGCAAACTATGACCTCTGTCTTCCTCCCCACCTTTTTGTAAACTCATAGCAAAGTGGTTAATGATAGTGCTTTTCGTTTTTCTGCTTTTGGTCAATGAAGCAATCCTGGCAGAAATTCTGCTCAGTGTTCAGATAAAGAGGATCACAGCTGGACTATAAAAGTTTATTTAAACACAGCTGGATTGGACAATAAAATTTAAAGTACACTAATTTTGAAAGATATAATGGTTTTGTTTAATTATTGTTATCAAACACCAGTTTCAGTCATCGTCCTCTCATGTGCAGGGATGTCTTTGTCAATGTGGTGTTGTGGTTTTACACTAACTAGCACAGAATCTGTGCAGCTGAGCATTTGTAAAATCCTGCAGTCACTTTTCATGTATAACGTTAGATGTTTGTTTGAATACATTTTGACATTGATAAATGGCAGGTTGCAATGTCAAGCATAGATAAATAATGTGCGTCAATAATACATGCCCAAGATACTTCATCGTTATCACAGATTTTGCCATTATAGTGTGGAAACCACTTCCAAATATTCATCATGTCAGTCATACAGAAAAGAGTCAGCAATCACTTGTGTGTGGTGGGCAGCTTTTGCTACCTCAAGAATGGACCAGCTACCCCTGACCAGCCTCTGAGAGGGGTGGGCTGAGCAGCAGATCATTATCATTAAAAGCGAAATTGCTCTGACAGGATAAAAATGGTGTTTATTTCACACTACCATTAAAACGTTTAACCAAAGTAAGTTATAGACTTTTTCTAGACCTTAAAGAATCAGATCAACTTGTGAAATTGGCATTTCTTTATGCTGTTAATAGTGCAAGCTTACTTTGTGGTATTAGATCAAATAAATAACAAAAAGGCATCAGGAAAGTGGTAAAAACAAGACAAATGACAAATAAAACATCAGATGTAAACGGGAATGTGTCTCCCTTTTGTGATCTGATCAGCCAAAACGCATCCTAATACCAGGTGTAAACTATGCATTGATCATAAATTGTGTACTCACCTGCTTTGAATAAATCTTTAATAACTTATTGACAGGGGTACCAGCTTCCTCCCCATCAAACTCCAGCCAGAGTATATGAGAGTCTCCCTCGGTCTCTGGATAGCTGTGATCCCAGGAAAGCTCAGCGAACTTCAGCCCCAGGAGGACATGCTTCTCTTTCACATCCATGACATACACTCCTTCCAGACTGATGCCCAAACTCACAGCTTTACGCCCACCTCTGTGTAGGAGACCCTGAGCTGGCTTATCGATCTCACCAGCGAAAAAAGCACATCTGCCAAAGTAAAAACATTTGCCAGAGTTAAAAAATCAGATTTTCATTTGGCCTGCCAAAAAATTGTAACCAACGCAGTTCAAAAATAATAAAAATATAAAATATCCTTGCTGTTTTTGAATCGCCACAAAGCATTCTAATAAATTTCACCATTTTTTGCTTTATGCAGTGTTAAATATTTCTAAAGTGTTGAAAACCATTTTAAATTATATATTTACAGCCATATTAAAAGCGCCAGATGATTTTCACTTAATGCAAAACAACAATATCAGTCATTCAGCATGTAGATTTAATACAGATAATGAGGTTTAATATTCACTAACTACATTACCAAATGTATTGCGATATAGCAAATAATAAATAAATACAACATATAAATGTTATAATGTTAATAAATAATATAATGTTAATATACAATAACAAATAAATACAACATAATGATATATACAGATGATATACATTATTCAGGTAGGTCGAAAAGTGATATTGTCATTTGTTATTGATTAATGTTAATAACTGTTTACCATCACTATAAAAAAACGAATCCTCTACAGTTTACTTTCACTTTAAGCTTTGTTTTATTGTGATGCATGGAGTTGGCAACATCAGCAGTAAAATGAGACTGGATAAATTAAACTCTGGATGAATGAACTAAGTAAAACTGGGACAGTGATATAGTATGGTTTAAAACATTTCAATAATAATACGTGTCAAAATAAAAGGGATCTTACCCGTAGTAAGGCAGGTTGTGGCAGCTCCTGAGGTACTGGCGCAGCAGAGCGATGGGCTCCTGGCTGGAGCCACTGGCAGCAGAGGAGCAGACTGAACGACACTCCTTTACAAGGTTTTGCTCCATCTCTGCATTCCTCCCGCCTCTCCCCCGAAGTGTGGACAGAAAACCTCCTCCTCCTAGTGCTGCATGGGCTGGAAGGAACGAGGACAGCTTCTTCTCTCTGGAATAACATCACATGGAAAAACTGAAATTAATTACAGCATTTCTGGATCAGTTTTAAAGGAAAAATTCTGCACTTTACTTTCCCTTTACTTGTTCCAAACCTGCTTGACTTTCTTTCTTTTGTTGAACACAAACATATATATTTTGAATAGAGCTGGAAACTCGTAACCATTGGACTTCACAGTATTTATTTCGTCAAAATATCTAAAAAATTTTAAGCTCTTGAGGGCGAGTAAAAAAGTAAATTTTTGGGTGAACTTGACCTTTAATAAAAAAAATGACACCACAATTGTTGAAACTAATTAAATCTTAGAATCGAAATTATTAAACTTGCAACTTGTCATTGATAAATAGTGAATAAACATTGCAAAAATATGAATATATACAATTTTGAAAGGGTTATGAAATGAACAAACAAAAATGCCCAGACTGCAAGACTAGAGAAAAACATCCATCTATTAGTAGTTGTTTTTTTCCTTTTTAATATTTAATATTTGTCCCATGCACCTGATTCATATTATGATGTGCGAGATACTACACATGTTCATAACTGCACACAATATTAAAAATAAATATATCACAAAAGGAGACAACATCATTCATTAGCTGAACAACTTTACAGTAACCTCTTTTCATTAGTGACACAGGGCCATTAACCTCTTTATTAGTGACAAAGGATCACCTGATTGCTGCTGTGAGAGCCTGGTCATCTAGTTCAGTCCCTAATTCAATGGCACAGGACAATGCGCCCAGCGTCAGCCAGTGTTCAGGGTCACATGGGTACCGACCCTCCAAGATGTTCATCTTTGCTTCATCATAAAGCAGCCTCAACACTCCCTCATCTTCAATCTGACAATACAAAATAAATATGTAATACAAAAATCACTAAAACAAGCAGCTCATAATTGCAGCAGAAATAAAAAAAAAATCCTATTTGTGTATTTCCTGATGATTGCAGTACGTTCTGATATGTATTCAGAGAATCAAAGATCTGGCTTTTCTATATGCATGCTATCCAACTTAATCTCTTTGGATCCCTTCATGTTATGAAGGCTCAGAGCAATAAGCAGCTCATGCCCTCCACTGCCCAGCCCAAAGCATTCAATCAAGTCTTACATAACATGTGTACAAACCGACATGAAACACATCTGATATAATGCAAATGAGCCTCTGCTTTTGCACAATTTCCCACTCTGGGGTCACATTGCACAATCTGAGCAACAACTGCAATGTGAAAAGTTGAAGTGTGGATTAGGCTTAAATATAATTTGAGACTTTTTCTTTTCATATCTTCAATTTACACAATAAATAAAGCCAAATACTAGTCTGGAAAGACATGATGGCTAGCAAATAACGAGAGAATCTTCATTTTTTGGCAAACTATACAATGCAAGACACAAAATGTGCTCAGTACCTGAAGTTCTTTCGCCCGTGGATAAAAAACACTTCGTTTGAACAGCAGACTTGGTTCATCTTTAAAAAAAGATAGAGTTAGACATCTAACTGTTCAGGTGAGGTGAAGCATGGAAGAAAAAGAAAAAAAAAGACAAAAGTATACCTAAAGAAATGTCTTCTGTAGGGGCCTCGGTAAAGCGGTACAGCAGGTCCTGCCACTGACGACACAGCTTGTAAGGCAGATGTTTCGGCTTCAACTGCAGTTCTGTTTAAACAGAAAACACGAAAATTAGGCTAAGGGCAGGAAACTTTAATTTAGGTCTTAGAAATCATAAAGTGAATGTTTCTGAATGAAGTCTGAAAGTGTGTGCTCCTGCTTTTAAGGTCTGTTCTCACCAAGACTATACTGATAATTATATTAATACCCAAACTAAACAACATCTTTCTGTTGATTACACAAACGCATGTTCTTTTTTTACCTTCATATGGTCGAGCTCCTAAACATCAGAGTGATTGCAATTGGATGTAAATGTTTTTACAATTCATCAGCAGGGGGGAAAATTGTTCAGAAACTGAATCCAATGACAGTGTTTATAACACATCATCAATTGGCCATATTGGAGGCACAGAATGTAAATAAGGCCACTGAACCAAACAAAACTCGCATATTTTGCTGAATAATGCTGATGAAAACAAACAATTATTATCATGTTTTTGGCTGTACTAATAGGTCAGTACTAATCTACAATGCAAATCAAGCAGAAGAAAGGGACAAAAACTGTCTGAGGAACAAAATGTGCTTGTGGTTTTTTCCCAAGGTAAGCCTCCATGTCTGCTCTTATTATTACCAGTCAAGTAAGAGCGGAAATAAATAAGCTGATATCTTAATTATTAATACTCATATGTATATGTTTACCTATTAAATTCAGTTTATTGTAATATTGCACCCTTTCTTGCTTTCTAAGTCCTTCTCTATTTGATTTAGCAGCATACACATTTTCCCATGGTTAGACTGCATAAATAGCCAGGACAACTTGTTCAGTAGTACATTGTGCAATTTATTCTGTTGTTTACATCCAGGTACCTGCAATATGACCCCTGCATACTGGTAACTGACCAAATCTTGACGCAAGTGCAAAGCCTCTATTGTTCCTACTGATAATAATATGGACTTCCATTTTGCTCTTTTACAAATAATCACAATTATTATCAGCATAATATTGTTATAGTTCTTATCCAATCCTTTTTCCTTCTAACCATTTACAATGTTTGTGAAAGCATGACGTCTGCTGTTTAAACTTATGTTGTGTATTCCAGTCTCCAGTAAGTAAAGAGCTGTCTTTGTTCAAAGAGACATTCAATAATTCACAAATGTCAGTGGGTGGCATTACCGCCTAAAGGACTTCCTGAACTCCCCTCCCAACACTTCTCTTGCAAGTCATCCACAGAGGCATTAAATGCCATCATTGTGCCTTTCTTGCCTTCGTAACCTACATATGAATAGGTCATAAGCTCTATATCAGTCTAACATCTGACCCGAGCACAAAAAGAATGTTTATTACCAAGCAAGGGAGAGCAGAACCAGAAAGCGAACACATCAGCAGCGAAGTTGGGAATGTTGAGGGCCTCCCGAACATTGCGGCCGAGCTCCTGCGCATTCATGCAACCGAGACCCTCCAGAGTCAAGTGCACTGCACTGTCGTTTGCCAAGTACACTAACAAATCCTGAGCTGGAGAAACACAAGAGGAAACACTGGTCATGTCAGGTCAACATTGATCTGATAAGAGCTATAATACAGTGAATATGGTCTAATAAGCAACCAATGAAACATTAAAAGTAAAAAAGTACAGACCTCTGGTGACTGAGGAAGCCACACTTCCTCGCTGGGAAAGGGAATGTTCTGATGGCTCAGGGGGGAAGTCGCCATCATCTCCCTCCATCTAATACACAAACAAGAATAGGAAACAATAGGTATTTTACAGAAGATCTGCTACTTGTTGTCATTATATTCCGTACAAACGAAGCACACACACACACACAAAAAGAAAAGTCTGCAGTTAAATAGTAGTGTCTACAGCATTTTTTCCCAGTCATAACATGTATAAACAAGTTTCATGAACGTTATATTCAAAGCTAACGTAGAAACTTTTCAGTTCCTGAAGTATTTCTCGTGTGTTTTACGGTTTGTTTCGCTCATTTGTATCGCAAACATTACCCTGTGTAATAAACCAAGTTAATATACAATAGTGTTATAAAAAAGAAGTGGAAAATAAAAGGAAATACAGCTGTCGTCCTTACTCTGGTTAGCTAATGTTAGCTAGCTACTCCAGTAACGTTAACTGTCTGGCAATAAAACTACAACCAGCAACATACCGAGACACTCTCCTTCGATTCAGAAGCTCGTTTTTTGATCAAAACAAACCGAAAGCATCAATATTTGGAAGGATTAAGTTTCATAAAATAGCTACGAGTATGACGGCAGCAGCAGCGCAGCTGGATAATGTTCTTAAAACAGCGCCCACCGGAGAAACTAACAAAAACATGGCAGGAGAAACATGAGGGTTGAGGCGCTGTACTGGATACTGCCAACAGAGAGCGCATCACAGCCCAAAATCACAATTTTGCAGCCGACATCGACATATTTACACAGTTTTTACACATATTTACTCTCAAATAAAACACAATATTTAATCATAGCACAAACTCAATAATCATAGCAACGAGTAAACTTTTAAAATGCACACACACATTGATATAGATGCTAAGCGTGACTACATAAATATGTACCATGTTTATTTGATTCCCTCAGACTGTTAAATTAAACTGAACTTCATATTAGAAGAATTTATTCTCTCTTCTATGTTTTGGTGGTTTCTGTGAGGCGCCAACGCCAAGTCTGAGTTTGTGGCCCACGTGATTCATTCTCATCATTGGCATGAGTTTAGTGCCATCTGCTGCAGTTTTGATTTCATAAACTAAGTAATCAAGAACCGTTATTTTTTTGATAATTTTAAAAGACATATAGGTTTTTGCTTTTATTTTTATGCAGTTTTTAATCTTACTGGGTTTCACTTCTACTAATGATAATCTTATTTTTAAGAACCCACAATTTCACAGTCAATGTGCCTAATGTTCTGTACACTTAGGCCTTAATTTTGGTCTCCTCACCACTGCAGGACAGCCCGCCCCATGTTATGTTTTTAGAAAACTGTAATAAATATGGCAAAAACTATAAAATGAATCTTTATAATTATTTCATTTATATTCGGCTTAGACTCTATTTCAGAGGTCGCCACTGTGGAATGAACCGCCAACTATTCCAGCATGTGTTTTATGCAGCGAATGCCCTTCCAGCCACAACCCAGTACTAGAACACACACATACACTCTCATACACTACGGCCAATTTAGTTTATTGAATTCACATAGCACATGTCTTTGGACTGTGGGGGAAACTGGAGCACCCGGAGGAAACCCACATGAACATGGGGAGAACATGCAAACTCCACACAGAAATGCCAACTGACCCAGTCGGGACTGAAACCAGCAACCTTCTTGCTGTGAGGCTACAGTGCTAACCACTAAGCCACCGTGCCGCCTAATCTAGATAATGTCGGATAAATTTGTTAGCAAGTCACAGTATGTACTGAATTAAAATCAACTAAATATAATTCAGACAAATGTTATATAATAATATTACCCAATATTTTTCAAGATTCGCTGTTGCAGCATTTTAAGTTCCTGTTGTTTGTACTGTAAGGATATTTCTTGTTATGTCACAGTTTATTTATCCTTAGTGACATGAACTATAGTGTCTGTGCGCACTAGTAAAACAAAACACAAAAATTAGTTCTAATGTCTGAATAATTTTTGTTTTGATTGTAAATGGTTCTCAACAGTATGGATGGCATACTCCACATGTATGATGTAAAGTTGTACAAATAAATTAGTAATAATACCACATTTAACCCTAGTGCACTGTTTAAATTCACTACCCTTTTGTTATGGGATGAAAACATCAACTGAATTAAACTGCTGTGAAAAAGCATCAGAGTAATTTTTTTTTTCAAAATTTTATGCAGAAATCTGTTAATCAACCTCAGTCCTGATCAAAACTACTAAATTGTTAAGAAAAGTACAGGGTTTTAACTCTTAAATTGCCAAGTTCAGAAATTATGTCACTGATTTGGTGAAAAAACACACAAAATGACATATTTTCAATATAAAAAGTAACTGTGGACTGGATTTGTTTTTACCTTTCATTACAGTCTTGGACATGTGAAACTATTAGTAACAACATTGGCTGTGATGCATTGTTAGGTTTTAATTTTTTTCTCCCTAATTTACAGTTGGTGGCTGTTTTTGCCCCATTGACTTTCATTATAACCACATTTGATGGTGCATACATACAGTCTTTTTTTGTTTGATCCATGTAGTTCTGACAGCTGAGATGCATATTTTGATTTTCTCAGACACATCAAGGTAAGTGCGTAAAGGTCACTCTCACACTCTTAAACACTCAAACAAACATACACACTTTAATTTGCTGTTATATTCCATTTACAATCCAGAAACTAAGCTTTTTTTGCACAGGCTATCAAATTTTACCTTATCCCAACAGGGAAAACCACCAACAATCCAATATGCATGATTATATGGTGTCGTGATTTTGTAATAAAAAAATGTGGTTATAATGGAAGTCAATATAGGGCAAAGACAGCCACCAACATATGTCCAAGACTTTGATAAAAGGTTAAATAAAATCCAGTCCACAACGACTTTTTATATTATAAAGAATAAACATTTTGTATGTTTTTTTCACCAGAGACATCATTTATGAATTTGTCAATCAAAGAGTTAAAATCCTGTAATGTTTTGATCAGGACTGAGGTTGATTAGCAAATTTATGCAAAAAAATTATATATATATATATAGCCCCCAATTTGAATTGTTTTTTTAAATTAATTTAAATTTCCCAAAGGACATTTTCACAGTATGTCTGATAATATTCTTTCTTCTGGAGAAAGTCTTATTTGTTTTATTTCGGCTAAAATAAAAGCAGTTTTTAATTTTTTAAAAGCCGTTTTAATGTCAAATTTATTAGCCCTTTTAAGCAAATTTTTGTTTCAATAGTCTACAGCACAAACTATCATTATACAATAACTTGCCTAATTACTCTAACCTGCCTAGTTAACCTAATTAACCTAGTTTAGCCTTTAAATGTCACTTTAAGCTGTATAGAAGTGTCTTGAAAAATATCTAGTAAAATATTATTTACTGTCATCAAAGCAAAGATAAAAAAATCAGTTATTAGAAATTAGTTATTAAAACTATTATGTTTAGAAATGTATTGATAAAATCTTCTCAGTTAAACAGAAATTGGGGAACGAAATAAACAGGGGGGCTAATAATTCACAGAGGCTAATAATTCTGACTTCAACTGTATATCTGATGCATTTTTACAGCATTTCAATTAAGTGGATGTTTTCCTCCTGAACATAACAAAAGGGTAGTAAATTTGCCCATGCAGAGTATATCGTTGAGTTAAAAAAATTTCTAAGCATTTTCTTGAAATATGTGTGAAAATAAGATTTGTCACCAAAAATCATTCTGCTAGCTGAAACACAGAAAAAGCTATGACCAAATTAAGACCCAAAATCACCCCTGAGTAGATGAAAACATCCCCAACAGTACATGAGGGTTAATAATGTGCTACAGGCTTGTTAATTTAATTAAAAAATAAGCACTAGAGACTGGAAAAAAAATTGAATATTGAAACAATTTATGTTGCCAATTGTCATATTTGCAGTTAATATGAATATATGCAAGTATGCAACATGTGTGAGAAACCACTCGGTCCAGAGCATTTGATGCCAGAAGATGAGCTTTACTCTCATTCTGGCATACTAGACAAGGAATTCCCTCCAGTCCAGAAGATCATTTGAATGAATTAAAGAATGGTAAAACCTTTTAACTTGAAAAATGAGTTTCAAAAAGTCCAAAAAGAGTGAAGTGTGTTCCTTTAACTTGATTGTAGGAAGGCAAATTATCATATCCATTTGTTTATATGGCAAAAGATGTATTTTTCACCAAAAGGTTCATACAAATTTCAAAGGCAGATACTGATAAGATCAGGGAATGGTCAATATGTGTCTGGACTTTAAGGGTTTTCGATGTGGTCACATGTTGATTGGCCAGTTTGTATGTCTCAGTATTTGGGCTTTGGTCACATGGTCAAGCAAGATAAAAAAAATAAGTGGTAAACTTTGCTCTGTCTTTTATCCTGCTCTGCTCCTCTCCTGCTCTGGAGTCTATCTTCTCTGACTCTACTGCTATCTGGCTTTCTTTAAGGCCTACTCACTGGTCTTTGTCTCTCTCTCCATCCCTCTCTCTCTCCCACCCTCTCTCTCAGGTAACCTTGTTTTACATTTAAGCTGGGTACAATTATTATCATATATTTTTATTATTTCATATTTCATCATTTGATACAGCTATTTTGTAACTAATTCAGCTGTAACCATCAAACATTATTGTCATTAAATCATTTCATTTCCAAGTATTTGTGAATTACTTTTGTCATATGTACAATCACATAATTGCAGCGTAATCCCACATTTTTAGCTATTAAAACTGCCCTTATTTCTGTTTTTTGGTATAAGATTGCAGACGGATGGTTTAATTAGAAATGTACAGTTTTCACCATCAATGATATCTTTTTAGTCATTCAGCAAAACTACAGTTGCAACCGCTGTAGTCTAAAACCCATACTTGATAACATACTGCACACTCTCCTGCAGGCTCCTGGCTGGTGTGTTTACATTCTACACATTCTCCTGTTATAGATACAAGGAACATGTGATAAGACAGACACACACATGACTACATTCACAGTGATTATAGGACATTCTACCAGAAACATTTTCACTTATAAAAAATGTGACAGGGCCTGACTTAAGCTTGTCGTCCTCAAAAAATCATACAAAAACAAGCATAAAATCATACAATTCAATAATAGAAGGTGTCCTTAATCACTGTTAGCTTCTTCTCCACCAAATGATGCCACTTCTGAGTTATAGCCTTAAAGCATAGATATATATATACACTAGATTGCATATGAACCCTGAGCATGCGTTAATAGCGCCGCCACATTTGTACAGTGCTCCCAGGACAACTCTCATTCAGCCGCACAAGTTAAGACTAAAGCCAATGTAAAGATGCTGGACTTTAGCACTGTGTACGGGTGTAGAAACAAAGAAAACAAAGCACAAAGGTATAACATTTCATAGGTAAGCTTTCGTTTTTTATGTTTTTGTATGTTATGAACTTTTGTGCTAAACAGGTAACGTTATTGATGATAATACAGTCACTTACTGCACTGTACATAAGGCAAAGTAGCACCAACTTGCACTATAATACTAGGCTTATGCTAGTTTTGTTGAATTAAATAAGCAAACAAAGTAAATGAAATATGACAAGATGCTGCGGTGCTAGAAACTTAAATTATTATCGACTAAGTGAATGAGTTGTTCATGACAGGGATTCATTCACAAACGAATCACTCCCTCCGTTAGAATGAGAAGTGAAAGCAGGAGATGGGATGTGTTTCAGGACAGATTAGATCAAATTTAACAGGGAGGGAGATAATACATTTCCATGCACACAAACACACACTCTTTGTCGGCACTGTTTGTGCAGTCACTTTTTCCAGTGGTCCCCTTTTTTGCCTGAGATTTTCCCTCGAAAATTATTGTAAGGCCCCCCTCCTCATTTAATGATATTATCGCTTATATAAGTTTGCAGGAGGTATGTCAAAAAAGTTGGTTTGTTGTTATATCTAGATATTTTAGTTTATGCACAAATAATAGCCTAATGTAAAATATAAGAGCAAACCATCAGTAGGCCATTTGTATTGGGTACACCGGTATTGAGGATAAGTCGTCTGAATATGTCTTATTAATTTATGATAATGAACTGTGGCTGGGTCAGGGACTCTTTGCTTCGAGAAAATGAAATAAAACCATAGTTCAAGTAACTATCTTGGTGTTTCCAGTATTTAGTATTGCTAGCGCTGTGACCCAAAATGTTTGGAGCTTCCTCACTTGGGTCCAGTATGCTTGGGTCATTACTATTAGCTGGTGAAGGCGAATCAGTAAGACTGTCTTATTTGTAGAGTACGAATGACAAATTTGTCCATTTTTTTTGGTCAGCCAGGGGATAAAATGAACTAAGGCAACATGATCGTTCTCCTAATTGTCCACTGCAAATTATTATTTTTTTAAATATAACTTGCACCCCTACAGAGTTTGCTGAGGCCCCTTGGGGGCCGGGACCACCCTGTTGGGAACCGCTGACTTATCCATCAATTTAGAAAAGTGATGTTAAATTATAATTTTCGTCATTTAAAAAAATATTTGCATACTGACCACCAGGAAAACTCCTGATCGTAGATATATGTATATAGTGTTTGTGTATATATCTCTGGCTCTGGATGACCAGTCCTCCACTGCAACTTGGTCCCACATTCATTTCAAAGAAGTGCTACCCTGTACTAAAATGGCAGCTCTATTGACACATTCCTTCCAATAGACAACAACGGGGTAGGCGACATCTAATGTAAATATCTATGGCCTTAAAGATGTATTGCACACATTTTATGTTAAATTGAATGAAAATGTGACAGGACTGACTGAAATATAGGGACAAATGTAAAATTATTTGTATTATATATTTGCAGTATTTATTTGTAGAATTTGTTTATAATTTAATGTTTTTTAATTAATTAATGTGAATGGTAACAACTTAAACGGAAACAATTTACAATAAGGTTCATTAGTTAATGCATTTACTAACATGAACTAATCATGAACAACATTTGTACAGCATTTATTAATCATAATCCAACATTCACTAAAGCATTAACATCCAAGTTTATGCTTGTTAACATTAGTTAATATTTTCATGAACTAACGTTAACTAACATGAACAAATGTTGTAGTAAATGTATTGTTAATTGTTTGTTCATGTTAGTAAATGCATTAACTAACATTAACTAATGAATCTTATTGTAAAGTGTGACCATCTAAACTTGCTATTTCTGAAGTACTTTTTTCCTAAACAACAGTTTTAAGCATAACAAAACTTTTAAAGCTGTAGGTTCCGTTGGGCTGAGGACAAGGACAATGACAGGATTTGTACATTTGTAAAGTGTTTTTAATAAAGAAAAAAATTAGAGAACCAAATGAATGACATATTCCTTTACAGAACAACTTACAGAAATCAACCATCAGTCCATTTTAGACATTTTTGGGATAAAATTCTTTTTATTCACTGTATTTATGTGTTTATTTCAGGGACAGATAATGTACCTTTCTGATAGAATGTCCCTTATATGTGTTAACTTCACACTTTAATTAATGAAAATCATCTTCTGTACCAAACCAATTTAAAAGCACCCACACTTCACTGCAACATAATATGACTTTACCTTTGAGCTATAAGAACTGCATTTGTATTATTATTACACTGTAAAATCCAAAAAGTTAAGGAAACTGATTGCAACAAACCATTTAAGTTCAAAAACTAATCCTAATGAGTACTGTGAACTTAATCCATTGAAGTAAATGTTAGGATAAATGGTTCAGATCGTCTGTGTGTTCTCTCAGCAAGCAGGAGCTTCAAAAAGACAGCAACAACTGAGATGTAAGTCAATCAGTTTATTGCTCTCTTCTAAAAACAAGCTGGGGCAGTCCCAGCTTTTATAACAAAATGGGTTACATAAGATGTGCAAGCAACAGCACTAAAAGGGTGATTACAGCTCAAAATATCAACACCAGAACAGCAAGTTTTAACACTTTAGGAAAAGCAACTGCTGGTTTTCACTTGCGATTGCTCTCGGTCAGCTTACGGGAATGTGCCCACAGCCTGCAAAAAACAACACTTCACACATACGCATATAGGAATGATGCTCAAGAACGTAATGTACTTTGCAACATCTTTCTTCAGTAAATAAAGCAATTTGAGCACAGTAAAACCCAACAAATGAAGAGAACTCAATCCAATTGAGTACTGTACACAAAACACAAAAAGTTAAGGCAACTCAAACTGTTTGAGGAAACCGATTGCTACAAACTATTTAAGTTAAAATAACAAATCTAAATGAGTATTGTTAATTTACTCCCTTTAAGTTGAAGTAATGAGGTTGTTAGTTAACTTCAACATTGAGTTCAACGCTCTTTTTAAATGAGTAGAATTAACTTTCAGTCAATTTTGAGTTAACTAAACTCATTTCATTTGATAAAGTTGGCTGTTGGGCTTTACAGTGTACTGTATTTATCTCTTTGACAACATCGGGCAATGCTTTTTTACATGATTCAGTTGAGTACTCGACTGGGTGAAGGTTTTCCCACATGAAGAACAGATGTACGGCTTCAATCCAGTGTGAATTATCTCGTGTTTCTTCATAGATCCTGACTGAGAGAAGCTTTTTCCACAGTGTGAACACTTATAAGGTTTCTCTCCAGTATGACGTTTTTGGTGGTCTCTCAAATGACTGGCCAAATTAAAGGAGTTTCCACACTCAGTGCACACATGAGCTCGCACATCGGCATGCAGTTTCTGGTGCTCTTTAAAATGGTCCATGCGTGAATATCTCTGTCCACAAATCGAGCACAAGTATGGCTTCTCGTTTGTGTGGATCCTCATGTGTCTTTTCAGGTGTGAAGAAAGCATGAATTGTTTCCCACAGAGATCGCAGCCAAAAGCTCTGACTCCAGAATGAGAGAGCTGGTGATCTCTGAGGTTTCTGGGATCTGAGAAGCTCTTGTCACACAGGTGACACTCGAATGGCTTTTCTCCAGTGTGAATCCTCATGTGAATCTTCAGGTTTTGTCTTTGTGTGAAACTCCTTCCACACTGGGGGCAGGGGAACATTTTTATGGCTCTAGTTTTGTTGCTTTTGGTCTCTGAGACACTAAAAGACTGTTGTCCTGCTGTCAAATGATTCTTCTTCCCTTTATGTTCCTGCATTGAATCTAAAATAAACACATCATCTGTCAATGTTCAAAACTCTGTTAAAAGTAGTGTGAAAATGCTTGTAATTTAGCTCAGGCAATTAAAAATTTGGGTTATGCCTGTTATCTTTATTACAACAATGAAGTGAAACAATTGGACCATGCAAAAGACTACAACATCATTTAATTACAACCGTATGTATAATAAAATATAATAAAAATAACTTTTAGTTTCAATGTTCAGTTTCTTGCACAAATTAATTTGACTTAAGTTTTAATTAAGATACATACATTTTTGATTATTAGACATACACATCTATACAAACACTACAGAATATAATGAGAGAAACATAAAACAAATCAATGCATAATATATATTAGGATAATACAAAGCATAATAAATATATTAGGGATGCTTTGATCGATTGGCCAGAGATCAGTATCAGCCGGTACTCGCTAATCTGGCCAATCTCATGAACCGATCACAATTGCTTGTTTACAACAAGCAGCGGACATATAAGAACTGAAATATTTTTAAATATCAGAACTAAAAGTTCTGTGTTTCCAACAATATTGCAACTTCATTAAACCCGGCTGGAAATATTAGGAAAATAAAAAACAAAAAAATATTTTTTTTACTTATTGTATTAATATAACTTATCATAATATACTTATTGTAGTAAACAGTAGTTTATGGACCCATTTCCTTTTAGTAAATAAGTAATGATTTTTAGGTGTGCATTTTAACATCTTATGCATCAAATATGTGCTCCAAACTTCATTGAGACATGTTAAGGTTTTCTTTCATCATTTGCAATGTTTCTAAATCGATTTGTTGGTGATTTTTCTTACCGATTTTTTGTATCTGTTTTATCTATTATTTTGCGTAAAGCTGCTTCTGACCATGACATGTCCACACTGAATGGTTATAAGAGACATGTTTAAGGAATTATATGCAACATCTTTGGTTCATGCTCTTAGGTAAGGCGAGATCTCCACTTAAGTATCATACTTAGAGGGGAAACTTTATTTTTCTGCTATGTGAACAGTTTCACAAGATCATTTGAATAGCATTTGATGGTTTCCTGGGGAGTTTAACAGTATTTAGGCACAGAAATTAAGTAATCGCAATGCAAAAAATGCTTTTTAGTACTTTGTTTTGTCTCGTTTCTAGACCAAATATCCAAAAAAATTCATAGAGCAAGTAAAACTTTTTGTTTTGTTTTCATCATCACAAGAAAGAAGTTAAAATGAAGAGTTTTTTTTCTTAATACAAGCAAATTTATCTGCCAGTGTGGGAAGTAAAATAATCTTGTTTTTTGCTGAAATTTAGATATTTGGACTAAAAACAACACCAAAATTTTAAGTAAGAAAAAAAAAATATATTTATATACACACACACACACACACACACAGTTGAAGTCAGAATTATTAGCCCCTCCTAAATATTAACTCCCTTTTTTAATCCCCCCCCCCAATTTATGTTTAACGGAGAGATTTTTTCAGCACATTTAAAGGCTTAACTAGGTTAATTAGGTTAACTAGGCAGGTTAGGGTAACTAGGCAATCAAAAAAAGCTTAAAGGGGCTAATAATTTTGACCTTAAAATGGTTTTAAAAAATTCAAAACTGCTTTTATTCTAGCAGAAATTACACAAATAAGACTTTCTCCAGAAGAAAAAATATTATCAGACATACTGTGCAAATTTCCTTGCTCTGTTAAACATCATTTGGGAAATATTTAAAAAATAAAAAAAATAAAAGGGGGCTAGTAATTCTGACTTCATCTGTGTGTGTATGTGTGTGTGTGTGTGTGTGTGTGTGTGTGTGTGTGTGTGTGTGTGT
>CAIGQZ010001492.1:13336185-13358404 GCA_903798205.1 Danio tinwini | reverse complement strand
TGGTTTAAAAACAATATATTACTTACTATAAATTAGATATTAGTATAATATATTATTTAGTATTTAATGTAGGGAAATCATTAATAAAAAAAGTTATTAGAAAATTAACCAAATAAATATTATTAAATCACTTGAGTAAAATATAGTGTTCATTTATTAAATGTAAAAAGATTTGTATACGTATAAAGATGTATTATTGCCTATTAACTTGCTATTAATTCCTTTATTATAAATGAATCCATTATATACATTAAAACTGTCCAATTTAGATCATTCAGCAAGGCCAGCAATCGAGTATCTGCTATATTGACACTGTCAGATAAATAATGACTGATCATCATCAATGATGACTGATAGAAAACTGTTCAGTCTATTATTGAATGGTGATCGAAAACAACGCTCCCCATTCGCCCGCCTCGATCGCAATATTTTTGTGAAACAGTAAACACTAGTTTATTGTGTACAATATTTATCAACAGTATATATAAAAATATATTAATGACGATGTCCAAGAAGTGCATTAACAACATTAACATTCAGCGTTACCATATATGCTTTGCCTAGATCGTGTGTGCTGGATTGTGTGTGCCTGAAACGTGTGTGGTTCTGCGGTTTTGCAGCTGGATATTATTGTGCCAGGGCGGCAACTTGCTGGGGGCGGCACGCGGAGACGGTGCAAAAAAATCCCCTATAAAAGCATTGGGATACGATTTACTTTATGCAAGTGTATTAACTTAGAGTGGCAATCCCAGAATAAAGACGTTAGGGGTCGTTCACATTTGGCATCTTTTGCACGCGTTCTCTATGTGCAACCGAAACAACGCTATCCAGTTGTTTGCATGCACGCTGATAAAATACGTGCTCATACGCCGTAAAACCGGAGTAACAGCCTTTTGTGCAGAAGTGTCGGCACGCGGCGAGTTTTAAAAGTCGACAAAACTAAAGTTTATATAATATGATGATGATGTTACTTTCACTAAGCATGACTATGAAGCAGAAAGGAAGGATAAAGGGAGCTAAGACTTCATAACATTAAATCTCGGCCATGAGTCAGGTCTAAGACCACAGATAATTCTATAAAACATATATTTTTTGTATTCTTTAGAATTGTCATAACTAATATTCATGCAAAAGATTTCTTAAGTGATCTTAGCATATCACTCCAGTTGTTACATTGTTTTTCAGTAACATTTAGGATTGATTTCTGTTATTTATTTAGAATAATAATTGTATAATAATATTAATAATACTTGTATTTATTTAGAATAAATCTAAATAAATTGTTATATTTTTTGAAAAACAAATCTAACAATTTAAGGGGGTTGAGGGGAGGTGGTGTATGGTGTGGTTCGCCCAGGGTGTCATTTAAACTAGAACCACCTCTGCCCTCCCCGATCGTTGTTGACAGCACACACCTTCAATAGACAGCAATGGCAATTTAATATTTACCTTAAGGTACATCAATACAGTAGAAGAAGCTGTATTAGTAATATTGTGGCTCAAAAAAGAATATGGATACATGATATTATTAGGGTCTGTATAGTGAGTGAGTGAGTATATAGTAATGCATTTTGTTCAGTTTGTTCATTTGTTTGTTTTATTAATTAACTCATTAATCTTCATTAATTTTAGACATGGCATATAATGTATGCTGTTCAATAAAAGTATGTGAAAATAACTGAAAAGTTATTTATATATAACTTTTATATATAAAGTTTATTAAAGGTTTTTATAGGTTTTTATAAAATTTTATAGGTTTATTAAAGGTTATTTATATATAACCTTTCAGTTATTTTACATATATTATTTTACATATAAAATTCATTATTTTTTTGTGTGCCACCCCAAAATTTGGTGTGGCCTCTTCTGGCCACCCCTAAGAAAATGTTCTGGTTTTCTGGTCACTGCTTTGATCAAACTGATAAACTTGTGTGTGCAAACTTTGTCAAATAAAACAGTTATCACACTGCTTTTCCCTCTATATGAGTGTTTTTCGTACCCGACTCCATGAGTCTTCGCAGGCGTTTCTCCACCACTGCTGCTCTGCTGTCTATGTGCTTCTGTTCAGTTTCCAGAGCCTGAAGTTCACTCAATACATACTGATTGGTGTCCTGCAGACACTGGCCAGAAAGGACCACAGGGAGACATACATAAAACCAGACAACAGAGCAATACAGATACAGAGAGAAAGAGAGAGAAGACAAGAGTGAATAAAGATGGATCGAGACAGATATAGAGCAGAGTACACCAACATTTATAAAACAGCAACAGACAAGGACAAACAGAGACGATGGAGAGGAAAGGACAGGCCAGAATTAACTCACAGATTTATAAAACAGGCTAATTAAACATGAGATGGTGAGAGTGATTTGAGCACCGGATTCACAAAAATCTTCTTGTGACAGAAGATATGCTAAAAAACAAAATAGAACGTACAGCGGGGAAAATAAGTATTGAACACGTCATGGTTTTTCCTGGAAATAATATTTCTAAAGTAGCTGTTCACATGGAATTGAACCAGAATTTGGTGATAACCCAAACAATACAAACATAAAAATAAAACAAACAAAAAAAGAGTTATGTGTAATAACAGTGAAATGACACAAGGAGAAAGTACTGAACGTATTTAATACTTTATATAAAAGGCTTTTTTGATGATGGCCGCTTAAAGACGCCTCTCATATGGAGAATGAAGTCATATACTTCAGCAGAGTGTACAAGTCTTGATGGTTCTGTGGGTCACGTCTATTAAATCTGATCTTTAATTAGTATTTTATATTGGATTCAAATCAGGTGATTGGCTGGGCCATTCTCCAGCTTGATTTATTTTCTCCGAAAGCATTTGAGAGTTTCCTTGACTGTGTTTTGGATCATTCTCTTGCTGAAATGTCCACTCTGGTTTCATCTTCATCATCCTGCTAATGTAAATGTTAGACTGAAGCAGCTAATATTAATTTACAATGAAGAAGGGCAGAGGGTTACTGAAGAACTACTAAGTGATTTTAGCTGCTGTCTGGGCTTTCACTGCATTTCTACACCTCCCTTTCTTCATGTGTTCAATACTTTTTCCTGTGTCATTTCATTTTATTACACATAACTTCATTTGAACTTCAACTTCACACAACTAATTAGATTTGTTTTCTTTGCATATATAGATTTCTTTGGTTGTTGCCAACATCCGGTGAAAATTTCAAGTCAACGGCATTTTTAGAAATAAGTTTTCTGAAAATAATGGTGACGTGTTCAATACTTTTTTCCTCTGCTATATTAGCTTTATTACTAAAGGGGTAGTTCATCCAAAAAAGACCCACCCTCCAGTGGTTCCAAACCTTTATGAGTGTTGTTTTTCTATCTAAGAATGCTGGAAATTGGTAGCCATTGGTATCCATAGCAGACAAAATATTATGGTTTTAGGGCTGCACGATATTGGAAAAATCTAACATTGCTATATTTTGTTATTCTGCAATATATATCTATATTGCGATAGGAATACAATTTAATCTCTATTTTAAATTAATTTATAATGTTAGATTGATTGGGATCATTTTGTAGGGGAGTGCATCTGCATATAATCTAATAAACAATCTACAAACGTAGATAAATACAATAAAGAAAAATATACAATTGAAATAAACAGTGTTTCATCATTTTCTGTCGAACAGTATTCAGGTACAGTAATTGCATAATGACAAAAATAATAATTCAAAACAATTAATTGTTGTTAAAGTTACAAATAATACAGTTTCTTATGCCTGAATGTTTTTGCAATCATTATACAGTCACAGGCCTCAAAAACACATGCAAATGATTATTATAATACAGACTTAATATAGCATATTCTGTGATGTAACTATTGCGGATGATCACACTGCGATATCGATGCTGAAACAATATATTGTGCAGCCCTATATGGTTTCCAACATTTTTTGTTGTTCAATAGAACAAAGAAATATAAACAGCTTTAGAACCACTTGAGGGGGAGTAAATTATGACACAATTATAATATTTGTGTGATCTACACTTTTAAATTAGTAGAAAACATCATAAGAATGTTTTGTGAACCCAGCCTAAAATTTGAGATGTTTAATGATCACTACATGAATATAAATCTAAATATCCAACATGCAAATTGACCAAATTGTTTACTTTACAGTTCTGTCAAATATTGAAGACATACTAACCATTGTCTCAAAATCTGCTGATTTAGCATCTTGGTTTGCATCCTGAGATTCTGCAAACACACATTCAATTGGGAAAAGATGTAAATTAGATTGTAAAATGCTAAAATTTAATCTTCGGGAAGATGATTAAAGAGTACCTGCTTCAGCATTTTCTCTAGCAGCTGCTGAGCCATTTGTTCCTTCAACTGTTGGTTCACTTTTATCTGACTGTCAAAGGTTAGCAAAAAAACAAAAACAAAAACACTTTTTGATTGAACATCTGAAATATGAAATCACATTTACTTGCATTGGTTCAGAAGGACAGTGACTTTTAACTATTTTGTGTATTTGATGCTGGCAGCTATTGACTCTGTGTTATTAGAAGTTTAGAATTAGAATTTGTTTGTACAACATGTCATTTTGAATTAGTAATATGCATAGCTAAGAACTTAGTTCACCCACAAAATGAAAATTCTGTCCTCCTTGTTTTATTCCTGTTTGTTTTTTTTTTTTTGTTTTTTTGTTCTGTTGGAAGCTTGTAACCATTGTAGAAAAAAACTAATGCTATGGAAATTAAGGTTTACAAGTTTCCAACATTTTTCAAAATATCTTCTTTTGTGTTTAATAGAATGAAAAAAAAAACTGAAGTGAAGGGTGAGTAAATGACATGATTGTGTTTACTATTTATGTATGTTCTTAGCTATGCATATTACTAATAAAATGACATGTTATACAAACAAATTCTAAACTTCTAATAACACACACTCATACAAAGAGTCAAGAGCTGGCAGCATCAAATACATTGACAAATACATTTTTTGTATTTGTCAAACTAAGCATTTAATTTGTTCAACTTTCCACAATATTTAGCTTTTATACAATTTTTTTAGGGGGTTTTCACTTTTAATGGGAAAGGACAGTGGAGGTTATAGACAATAAAGTACGGGGAGTAGAAAGAGAGAGGAAGGTTCGACAAAGTGCCTTGAGCCGGGAATTTAACTCAGGGTACCCTGAATATATGTTAATAACCACTATCCTTACAGTGACAGAAATCTTATTGATTCAGATTTAAGATAATGTAAAAATCATTAAGACCAGGGTCAGGCAACGCAGTGGCGCAGTAGGTAGTGCTGTCGCCTCACAGCAAGAAGGTCACTGGTTCGAGCCTCGGCTGGGTCAGTTGGCGTTTCTGTGTGGAGTTTGCATGTTCTCCCTGCGCTCACGTGGGTTTTCACCGGGTGCTCCGGTTTCCCCCACAGTCCAAAGACATGCAGTACAGGTAAATTGGGTAATTCAATTGGCTAAATTGTCAGAGTGTGAATGAGTGTGTATGGATGTTTCCCAGAGATGGGTTGCAGCTGGAAGGGCATCTGCTGTGTAAAACAAATGCTGAATAAGTTGGCGGTTCATTCTGCTGTGGCGACCCCAGATTAATAAAGGGACTAAGCCGAAAAGAAAATGTATGAATGAATGAAAGACCATAAACAAGCAAAAGTGCTAAATCAGTGTCCTTTACCTCCTTCTGTTTCTACGTACAGTTAAAGTCAGAATTATTAGCCCTCCTGAATTATTAGTCCCCTTTTTTCCCCTAAAATTCAGTTTAACAATAAATTTTTTAACACAATTTAAACATCTCTTCGATGAGAGTAAATAATATTTTACTAGATATTTTTCAAGATACTAGTATTTAGCTTAAAGTGCAATTTTAAGGCTTGCTAGGGTAATTAGGCAAGTCACTGTATAATTATGGTTTGATCTGTAGTCAATGGGCTATATGCATAGCTAGTGCTTTTCAGCCAATGAGGAACTTCCAGTGAAAGCTTTATATGTGACTATTTTCAATTTCATACGGTTCCTTTTACAGCATAGATGTTGTAATGTAATTCAAATATAACCAGTTAAATAGACTTAAGCATTCATTTGGTTGTAAAAGTGTAAAAAAGAGATATAAAGCCGTGTAACCACTAGCGCTGTCATTAGCAGCAGGCGAGCGCAGAAATTCCATTGAAAAAACTGGGGTAAAATTAATTTCCATATTTTAAAGACATGGCACAGAAATATATTATTTATATTATATTAATATAGAATTTCAGCAAGGCAGTGAAGATCACTGTTTTTTTAAGAAATCAGATTTTTATGGGATGACAATTCACCGGAAGCCTTGCCTGGCTGGCTGAAATTAAATGTCTGTGTGCATGTACCCCATTGAAAAAAATATTGCTTAAGGAGGCTAATAACATTGACCTTAAAATGGTATTAAAATAATTAAAAACTGCTTTTATTCTATCCCGAAAAAAAGTCTTACTCCAGAAGAAAAAATATTACAGGAAATACTGTGAAAAATTCCTTCCTCTGTTAAACACCATTTAGGAAATATTTGAAAAAAAATCACAGGAGGGCTAATAATTTTGACTTTAACTGTAAGTAGATTAATCTTAGATTGTTTTGATAGTGCTCTACAATAAAAACTAACAGAAACAGATGCATCAAAAAATAAATGTGGCAAAACAGAAGTGTGCTGCTATACCTCATGTAGCATCTCTTTTGAATCAGGCTCGTCCATAGACTCGCTCTTCATCCTCGACCGCCGTTTCTTCACCAGATCTGCATCTCGTAAGTGTCCAAGCCCTGATCTGGAAGCAGCTGCGTTCGATCGTGGAGGAGCCACAGGAGTCTGCACACCTCCGTCTGTCTCCTCTCCATCCACCTTTCCTGTCCTTTTAGTCCTCGGTGGAGCAACAAGTCCTCCGTTTGGCTTGGATTCGCTTTCCTCTTCCGCCATTGAGTCTTTACTGTTATTGTCTCCGGTAAAAGCTCCAGCCTGAAGTCTCTCCACACAGAATTTGGCTGCCGCTTGTACATCGGGCCGTTGGTTTGGTCCGGCCAATGTGTAGCTGGACTGACTGTTGTTCTGCTCGATCTGTAGGACGCTTAGCTCCTGTCCTGTAAAATGGGCACGGATTTGGCTGAGGTATGTCATGACAATGAGACGGTCCGGGACAGAGAGAAGCACCATGTCTGAGGGCTCCAGCAGACGAGAGATGCCCAGTGAAGCGAAACCATCAAAAGCCTGAGGGGAAAAAAATCGAGGGAGAATAAATGATGAGGGGTTTAGTTTGTTTTTATGGTTCCAAAATGTCTATATGTGGAATGTTTAATTATGCCGGACTTACAGTTTTGTTGTTCTGCTTTATGTTGTGAGGCTCCAATGAGTCAAAGTTACTGGAAGAGAATGGTCAGTACACAATCATAGATCCATTTAAAATGATTGATTTTTGTTGCTTAGATTAACTGTCATTTTTTCTGCCATTAATAATGTTATATATAATATTACATCATTGAAGGAATTCACTAAAGTATTTACTGAACTGTGTTAATACCTGCATTTGTGATTTTTGAGTAGTTATATAAAAATTTCTTTTTTTAATTAGATTTTTTTAATATAATATATGTGTGTGTGTTGAGTATATTTATTATGTATATATAAATACATGGGTGTCATGGTAGCGCAGTGCGTAGCACGATCGCCTCACAGCAAGAAGCTCGCTGGTTCGAGCCCCAGCTGGGTCAGTTGGCATTTCTGTGTGGAGTTTGCATGTTCTCCTAGCGTTCATGTGGGTTTGCTTTCGGTATTCTGGTTTCCCCTAGAGTCCAAAGACATGTGCGATAGGTGAATTGAATAGGCTAAATTGCCCGTAGTGTATGTGTGTGGGTGAAAGAGTGTATGGGTGTTTTCTAGTGTTGGGTTGCAGCTGGAAGGGCATCTGCTGCGTAAAACATATATAAGTTGGCCATTTCGCTGTGGCGACTAAGCCGAAAAGAAAATTAATGAATGATATAAATACACACATGCATGCATATATTTGAAAATGTTTATATTTAGATATAAATATGCATGTATATAATACAAATTATATATACATTTAAATATCTATATGAAAAAAGTTTTGTATAATTTGTATAGCTTTATGCATGTGTGTTTTTGAGAGGGGTCTGGCTGCAGACTCGGTGCAGTGCAATCAGAGCTGCATCCAATGCTTTTTAATGAGCTCACCTAATCCCATCCCTAACCCTACCTCCAGTGCTTAATTTGTGAATTTCGAGGTCCCGGAACAGATCAGGGTAACGGATCCGGCATGTTACCAGAGGATGGAGAGGTATCTCGGACTAAAGTGAAGAGCGGGACGAGGGGGTTGGGGAGTCGATGAAGAAAGTGAAAGTGAACAGCGGACTGGGGAGGAGCGCGGTTAAGGAGGGGGATCAGTAAAATGAGGTGCCAGATCAGATTTCAGAGGTGCCGGATCCAGATTCGGTGTGTTCCTGCACAAATTAAGCCCTGCCTATCCCTCACAGTGACATCACTAACTCCATTGAGTGCATTGTGTCTGAGATTGCATCTCTGAGCATTGCAATCTCAGCTTGCATCATAAAGGCTGCATCCAGACACTATTAATGTTTTTACATATAATATTACATCCTTGAAGAAATTCATTCTAGTATTTAATTCTGTGTTAATATCTGCATTTGTGAGATTTGAGTATTTATTTTAGAAATAATTTCTGTTACTTTAATTAATCAAGTATTTATTTTCATATTACAGTCCATAAGCTACAGATGGTTGGCATTGTAAATATAAAAAAACACTAACATATTGATAACATACACATTATAACATACAGTATCAAAATGGATATACACTTTTACTATTGTTTAAAATATTGATTCATTAATTTTCCTTCAGCTTAGTCCCTTATTTATCAGGAGTCACCACAGCGGAATGAACTGCCAGCTAATCCAGCATTTGTTTTACGCAGCGGATGCCTTTCCAGCCGCAACCCAGTACTGGGAAACAGCATTTGTCTAAGGTACAGTATCTTGCATTCACACACACACTCACACACTACAGGTCAAGTTAGTTCATTCAATTCACTCATAGCGCATGTGTTTGGACTGTGGGGGAAACCGGAGCATGCAGAGGAAAGCTACGCGAACGCAGGGAGAACATGCAAACTCCACACAGAAATGCCAACTTGCTTGAACCAGCGACCTTCTTGCTGTGAGGCAATAGTGCTAACCACTGAGCTATCATGCTGCTGCCCTATTTAAAATATATAAATCATTTTAATTATTTAAATATTATTTTTAATTAGGGCTGCAAGATACTTGGAAAATATGCAATGGTGTTTAGTATAATTCTATTTCTTACTATATAACATTTCTCTAGAAAAAAATGCTATTTTTTGTATTAGCTTTGTTTTAAATCATTTATTTATGTAATGATATTAAAATAAACAGGTTAAAGATAAAGATGGTAAGGCCCCATCTGATTGGTCAAAGGTAGATAAACAACCAATGCATAAAATAAATGTAATTTATTACACATGTCTGCAATATGTATATTGTACATATTATTATCGGGATAACAATAATTTAGCGATATATTTTAGAGCCCTACTTTTTAAAAATGTTTTTAAAATGCTAAAGGTAGATAAGATTTTAAGTAAGCGTTATATGGTGACAAATAATTAAACATTTCAAACACTTTCTCAATTTTTTATAAATAAATATTAGGAGTGAATACAGTAGTAATGTGGTAAATACAAGGTAACATTCAGAACTTGGAATTTTCTCCCCAAAGATTCAGAAAAACTGTATACAGATTTTGAAAGCATTATAAGGGGTTTATGAAGTTTTTCTTTAATGCTACTGCAGATGAACTGAATTTAGGCTGGCACACATCAGAAACTCACATTATCTCAGGGTGGAAGTGATGTAAGATGGCACAGAAAGCCAGGCCGTTACGCCAAGATGTGCTAAAGTTTGTGATTTTTACACCTCTATACTTCTTTGTGATCTCTTGACACCATTCCAGCAAGGACTGAGTGGAGGTCACCAGACCAGGACTGGGCAATGGACTGGCATACTAACAAAAACAACAAGACGTGTTTAGAAAAACAATAGTTTATAGTATAACAACGAGCTAAAAGGCAAATACGCCACTTACGCTCCACGCAGGCACTGCTGAGCCTTCTCTGTTTGGCTCATCTATTGATTTGACCAGTGTGAGGTCCATTGGTGGTGGGATTATTTTCTTTTTACTGCGCATTGGAGGCACGATGACATGGGATGCATCTACGGTGGTCTGGCCGTTGACCTGCATACTGTCTAGGCTTTTAGATCGTGTCTCGACCCCTTTAGACTCCTGGGTCAAAATAGAGGACTCTTTTTCCTGAGGATGACTAGACCTATAAAAAGAACAGGAAACATGTTAGTGATACTGATGCTACTTACATTTTTACACATTTTTGATTATGCGATTCCTAATAGGGTTGAACAATATCTTGTTTTTTAAATGATTCAGTTTCTATAAATGAATACTGCTAGACTTCCTGGAAAACGACAATGCATGATTGCATTCTCTATCTTTGTTCTGCTGTGTTGCTTGTAATTTGTTTGTTTTATTTTATGCAGATATATGATCCAACAAAATTACAGAATCATTCTAAAATAATACATTATTGCCAAATAGAGCTGTTCAAGTCATTAGGTGAAATGTTCATTCTGCAGTAGATATTGCAATAAAACAAAACATTTTTTACAATATTGTGCAACCTTAGTTATTAATCATTGCTTCGGCTTTATTTGTTTTCTAAACGTCATACTCTCATGTTAAATTAGAAAAAAATGCAATATGTTTGGTGTTGTTTGGATGTTATTGAAACATTCACAGTGTTATTACACTACCATTCAGACGTTTGTAGTCAGTATGATTTTTTTTGAGAAAGAGAGGACATACTAAATAAAAAAAATTCTTTCTACTTTAAATATATGCTTTCTATCATCAAAGAATACTTACAACATATTTTTAGTTTTCACAAAAATGTTAACTGCTTTCCAAAATATGTGTGGATTATTAATAATAAATTGTGATGTAATACAGTTTATATCTTGAGCATCAAACATCATTTATCAATTATTTCTGAAGGATCGAGTGACACTGAAAACTGTAGTAATTATGCTTTATACAAGTGTTTTTCAACCACGCCCCCTGCAGGACCACCAGCTCTGCACATTTTCCGGTCTCCTTAACCAAACACACCTGATTTAGATCATCAGCTCATTAGCAGAGACTGAAAAACCTGTAATGGGTGTGACAGACAAAGGAGACATCTAAAACATGCAGTGTTGGTGGTCCTCCAAGAACGTGGTTGAGAAACACCGCTTTATACTATCACAGAAATAGACAGTCTTATTAAAACAAACAAAAAATATATATTTTTCACAACATCATGCTATATTTTTGATCAAATAAATTGACTTTGTGAACAAAAAGGCTCCAATATACTTAAAAGAGAAATCGTAGAATAAATTAATGTGATGTAAATTGAACTGAACTGGTAGTAATTATATTAACATCGCTCAGAAGCATAAATGGCATCATCAAACTTCTTTTCACAACTAAATTAAGAATAATAAAAAACTTTGTTGTGAGCACATTACCCATTAGTAAACATTAAAAAAAAAACTGTGAACCATTGACGGCATTTAGTTCGTACTAAACAACATGGTAAAATAAAACTAAATTGTACTCTTTACACACCACTCAAACTTACAATTCACCAAGCACTGGAGATGGTGGTTTATCCGGCTCTATTTGAGCCTCTTCACTTCTATCAACTCTTAAATCTGGTTGTTCCTTGTTCTCAGTTTCAGCTTGTGTTTCTGTGATCTCTATGGGCTCAACAGTTGGTGTGTCTTGGCGCTCTCTTTCAGCTGCCACACGTTCCAGCAGGACATTTGGTTCTAGCTTGTTTAACAGGACATTGTCATCTAAAACTGCATTATTAGCATTTTCCTCTTTCTGTCCGTCATCTAATGTAAAACTCTCCATTGGCGCAGATGAAGTCTGAGACTGACTGTTATTAATCTCCTCGTCTGTTTGCTCCTGGAAAATCACTGATAGTGGATTTGTGATTTTTGTCTGATCTAAATTCAACCGTATCTCATCCATAGGCGGTTTCGTGTTAGATTTTAGCTGTAGAGGTGGAGTTGGAGGAAGTTCAAAATCAGATTTGCAGGGTATCAAGCGTATTTTAGCACGTGGGGCAGTAGATGCTGGTGTAGCCATTTCATCTTCTGCCATTTGACGGATCTTTGCTAACAGAACGCTCTCCTCCAACTGCTCATCATTCTTTACACTTGAACTGTCTGTGCTTTCTGACGTCTCTTGGTTTCTTTCCAGTTTAGGAGAGGGAAATGGCCAAGGAACCACTGAGCTTCTTGGAGAAACATCCTCATTGATGTTTACATCTTGCTGTCTTTCTGAGGCGTCTACAATTAAGCTTTCTGATGCCTTGATGATGCTTTGTTTTTCAATTTCAGTGTTGATTATACATGTAGAGTTGGTAATGTTGACCTCTAGTGGTGACAAGTTATTCCTACTTGTCTCTTCTGCATCATCTTTGCGTATCTCAAGAGTCATTGCATCTTTTTCTGTAGTTATGTGCAATAAAGTGGTTAGTTTTTCATCGCACTGTGAAATCACATTAGCGACTGCAAAACTCGTGTCTTGATTTATGGCATCAAGGCCAACTTCCTGTAAAGGCACTGGTGGTGGAGATTGTGTCCTCTCGTCTTTATGGGGAGGGTCAACTTTGCTTGCAGATTGGGAAATTGTTTCCATTGGTACAGTGTCTTTTAATGTTGATTCTGATGGAAAGACAGTCTGAGGTGATTCCAGCGTTTGTGTGGGTGAGAAATCTCTTGGTATTGAGGATTCTTCTGGTCTGCGAGAAACAGGACACCAGAATATGACATCAAAATGTTGCACATTACCAACTTAGATATTATAATAGCGTGCAAAGGTTTTTCACTTAAAATGCAATTAAGTGAAATCAATTCCAGCAAGGCTGTACATACAGCAGTGCAAGCCCAGTTGGTGCGACACGTTTTTTTTGCAAGCTTGCAGCAGCAGTTGCAAAATAGACAAACAAGCTGTGACTAAATTGCTGTTTGGTGCTGTTTGAAAACCACAGAGAGCCCAAAATCAAAGCCTGCGCTATTACAAAAGAAACCAACACCATGTGTTTCATGCTCATCATATATACAATACCACTCCATAGTTTGGTGTTGGTAACATTTTTCAGTGTTTCTGAAAAATGGAAAAAGTCTCACCAAAGCTATGTTCAAAAACACAGTGGTTAATAAAATGGTAGCAAACAAAATAGTAATGCTGTGAAATGTTCATCAATAACTTAATAAAAACAGTTTATTTCTCTGATGAGAAAGTTTAATTTTCAGCATCATTACTCCAGTCCTCTGTGTCACATGATCCTTCATAAATAATTCTAATAAACCGATTTGAAACACTTCTTGATCTTTTTTTTTATCAGTGTCGAATTGTGTTGTTTAAGATTTTGTGGAAAAAACTGTTTTATTTTTTAAAAGATTTTTTATGAATGTAAATTATTCAAATCAACACTAAGGAAATTTTCAAGAGTTCATCCCTAGCTGATAATCGATTATAAAGCGTGTTTGGCATTGTGGAGAGAACTCTGAGCTTATAAGATCATCGAGACCTGGGCTCCCTCCCATTAGCAGGGCGAGAGGGGAGTTTGAGCTCAGGTAGGTCTTGATGAACTCCCCCGACTTGTTAATGGCTAATGACAGATTATAGGGATGGCTAGATGAGCTCCTAGTAAGCAGTATAAAGTGCCAATTTGGTATGGTCAATGTACTTATATTGAATGTTTTTGGACTGTGGGGGGAGACCCACGCGAGCAAAGAGAGAACATGCAAACTCTGCACAGAAATGTTGACTGGTCCAGTAAGGACATATAACCAATGACATTCTTGCTGTGAGGCAACAGTGACAATCACTGAGCTGTCGTGTTCTAGAAAAAGTAGGGAGGAGTAGAGGTGGGAGGGGGGATTCTTCAAGACAAAGATAACTGTTGTAAGAAACTCTAGTTAATTATAATTAGGAATTGTCTGATTGGTAAATCATGTGTTATCTAATGCAGGACCAGCTGTGGTCAATCTTAAGCATGTGATCCTCTCGAAATTTGTTTATGAACTTCATCTATAACAATTATAAAAGTTTTACAATGTGACACAAAAAATAATAAAATCTAAATGAATTTTGATAATTCATGGTAAAAAAAAGTATTTTGCATGGTAGCGTATCTCGACCCATTTCTTAAGACTTGTTGACCACAAGATACAAGACACATTTAAAAGACACTGAGCACACAAATCCACAACATAAATATCAGCTTGAAATAAAACCACAGTCATCATCAGCCCTTGTCACAGACAGATATGAATAACGTAATGCATCTCCTGTCAGCCAGACGGAACATTGCCAAAATCGTGCCGTTCATGTAAGGAGGGTCATAAAAATGAGAGGCAGCGCAGGCAGAGGAAACGTCCCATGCACTTACCCTCCATCCATATATAGATCAGCAGACCACACTGTCCCTAAGTCTTCCTGACCCGTTTCAAACTCCAGCTCACCGTGTGACCCTTCAGACTCTGCCAAAGGCCTCACATCCATCGCTGTTTTCTTGCTAAGCTGAAGTTTCTCCAGTTCACTTCTTGAGTCTTTTTTTATTTTTATCTCCTCAAAGCTGGCCACTGAACCATCTGTTTCCACAACGCAGAGGTTTTGCTCTTCTTCCTTAACAGTTATATCTTCTTGTATGGTTTCCAGAGGTTTCTTTTCTTCATTTGAAACCACAATTTCAGGTTTCAAATCTACTGTCATGCTTTGTTTAGGCATCGTTCTTTGGGACTTCATGATTGTTGTTTTCTGTACTGCAGGGCTTTCTTTATCGTTAATGGATCTGGTTTGAGTTTCTCTGGCAGCCAGTTTCAGGCACTCCACCAGGCTCATGGCTACAGGCTCGGAGGTCTGAATGTCTATCTGTAACTCGCCAGATGGCAACAAATCCTTGAATGGGTATTCATCGACAGTTGCATGCTCAATTTTGGTGTCGGAGAAGGCCTCGGGAGGGAGAATTTCAACCACGGGTCCATCTTGGTTGTCCAAGATTGTGTCATCTTGAACATCTGTTTCTGCTTCGCTTGGCTGCTGTAGTATAGACGTCACAGTCTCATAACTAAAGGATGAGGACATTTAGATTACATAATTACATTGAACCAATGATTTCCGTTCACAAAAAGCCAGTACTAGTTACTTTTACATCAAACAAGCAGGCTATGCTTCTCTCTACCTTTAGGACATTGGATGCAAAAGCTTCCTTGCAAATGCACGGTCACAATGACAACCTTTATGTTTCAAAATACAGCCATGCAGATGCCAAGGCAAAGGGAACACAAATCTCACATCCATCCCACTTACCCCTTATAAATGACACCAAAAATCCCACGTATGAAGCCTACAGATACAACCTCCTGAGCAGAGCCATGCTTCTGTTTGCTGGTGTCCAGGTACTTGTCAGGTTTCACATCCAGGTCATGGCTGAGTTTGGTCTCTGAACACACATCTACAGTCTTCAGGTCATCTTCAGGTCCAGCTTGAGTGGTCCAAATAGTCTCACTGTTGGTTTGCAGCATCTGTTTATCATCTGAATCCTCCTCGTCTATTGTCTTTTCTATTCTTTGGCAGTCTTGGTTAGTGTTTTTATGAGTGGAAATGAAGGAAACGTCTTGCTCCTGCTTGATTTCTGATGTTTTCTGGATAAGTTGGCTGCCATGAACCAAAAGGTTTAAGTGACAAGAACATTCTTTGATAATCAAAATTCCCAGCAAATAAAACAAATGCTTATTTCAAGAGATGCATTAGAAGTTCAGGCATAATGAACTGATAGACTGATAGTGATGCTGAAATTATTAAAAATGTCAATATACACAACTGATCAAAGAGTTTGGGGTTGGGAAGATGTTAGTAATCACAAATAAGCATAAAACTTCCACTGACCGCTAACTTTTGAACAGTAGTTCTTGCAAACCATGCAATCTAAAGTAGTCCCTACAAAACTCCATGCCTCCGGGGTTAACTTACCCCTTATCCAGGACCTCCTTTTCCAGTTTTAACTCGCCCAAGCTTACACCCTCATCACTGTTTTCTTTTGTTTTCTCCTCTACTGTGGCCCACAACATACTCTCTGCTTCAAACTTAACCTTTTTCCTTAAACCATTTCCATGGGACTCTGGGTCCAGAGACTGGTTGGGCGTCATAGGGCAAAGTTCCTCCAGATGTAGCGATGTCCTGTTGTCCTTTTCCTTTACAGAAGCAGCAGGGGAGATCACAGGAAGCGTAGGCTTCATACGGACCGGTATACTGACTTTAACAGCTTCTATTTTCTTCTCCTTAACAGACTCAGTTGGTTGTGGTTTAAGGACAATGGAGGGTTGTTGCTGATGGGACACCGGTTCACTTAAAATACAATTCTCAGCATCCTCAAAAACTGCTTTTTCATCACTGTAAGGTAAGGAATAGGGTTTATGTCACTCTTTACCTACCTTGTTTTGACCAAAGCATGCAATAATGAGTCTCTATTCACCCATATTTGCCTATTATAACACTTATACTAATATGAAGCCAGTATCAGAAGCTTATATCCAAATCTTCAGTTTGTAAAGCTTGCCAAATCCCACTCTCCTGTTATTACTTGAGAGTGTACAAACACCCCAAAACACACTTAAAATGATGTGTGGTAAAACTCATGCAAAACATGCAAGCATTTAATCATTAGAGACCATCAAAATATCTCTTACCCTGATTCTAAAGACTTTTTTGAAGATTTATTTTCTAACTTTGGCATTTTCTGAGGTGTTTTGTGCTTATGCATCTCTTTATCTCTTAATTTATCCTCTTGATCTTGTACTTTCTCTTCCAGAGAACTCCAGATTGGTACTTCTGCTTGGGCAGGTGACGGGACCTCCAACACAATGTTGTCTGACTTCTCCTCAATCAGCTCAGGTTTGGCAGGTTCACTGACTGCTAGAGCTTGTTCTGGCATGCATTTAAGGATTTGGTGCTCCAGGGATTGGGAATGAATGGGAGGAAGCTCTTTGGACTGCTCTGATATAAAAGGGGCAGCCTGATTTAGACTAACACTAGGACTTTCAGGTGTAGTGAAGGCCATTTCATTTTGACTAAGTGCATAGAAGAAAAGAAAGAAGAAAGAGACAGGAAGAAAATGGTTGTAAATAAGAAAACAAAGAGAAATGAGCATTTAGTAAAGAAAAGTCAAGACACTAATGTACTTATACAGGCCTCCATACTGGGACTGAATGGTCACATTTTGCATTTGTTTGAATTTGGAGCTCTCTGATGCAAATCACAATTTAATTAATTTAATGAAACAGTGCTGTTATTTTCCACAACTCTGATAACAACGTGCAGCAATAATCAGTTTAGAATGCTTTTCTTAACAAAAATCATTAGAAATCACTAACTATTACCATGCTTTTACAGTGACAAACCAAAAATGTAACAGGCAGAAAGGTGCATGGGAAATTTATATAAAGTTTTAAATGCATTAAAAGTTTTTATAACAAATTTCATAAACATAAAGCTAGGCTATATCTTTTTCCCTATGGGTGAGGTTGTTATTATTCTTGTGCATGATGATCAGCAAATGTACAGTTTTTACAGATGGTACTAGTTTTGTTATTGAAAATAATTTACATCTGAATCCCAACTTACACTTCTGCTATTCTCAAATTAAGTTACTGTCAAATCTACCATTTCCAAGAGACAAAGGCGTAATTATTAATATTAATGGTGTCATTGCCTTTATCTGTAGAACATAACGACACCCAAACTAAATTTAGCCTAAAGTAACCAAATGTTAGCCTGAAGCCCTGGGACTGAAAAGAAGAATTAACTAGAGAAACCTTCTAAGTTTGAAAGTGGAGCCACATCCACTTCTTACATAATTGCCATGGACCAACAGTAGTTTGAATATGTGTACTAGCTGAAGTTAACCTTTCCAGAAGGATTTAGCAAGCTGTTTGCTAAATTGCTGAAAGGAATTCAAAACAAGCTTTGTTTTGGCCTGGGTCATCTTTCAATTTCACTTGAAGTGTATCAGGGACTTCAGGAAGCTTCTGGAGAATTGATGTGGATGATGTAATTCTACAGAAGTATAATTGTACAGTTGAGGAAGAAGATACACAAACCTATCTGTTCTTACTGCACCAGTCAAATGCCTTATCTATAAAATACTTGCTATTCATGACACTGAAGCGAGTTTTATGAGCTTAACTATACAAATGAGCTTCATTTGAGGACAGATATGGGATTACTGAAACTGGAAGTGGCTGAAAACTGGAAAGTTCATGTTAGGAACAGTTTGGGAGTGCAACAGCACAAACTCACCTTTCCTCAATTATTAAAATCTTGTCCAGATCATCCTTATGGGACTGTTTTTCTCTCAAATTCCCATCAGTCTTAGATGTAAGGACTTCTTCCACCAACACTTGACTCTTTTCCTTATGAACATCTTGTGATGAACTGGATAAAACTTTGGAAGCATTTTGCTCTATATTGGTAACCAAAGCTGAGGAAAATTTCTTGATGATTTTGTCCTCGTCTGACTTGTTGAGGTCGGCACAAAGTAAAGTACCCTTCAGTTCATTCGGTTCCTCTTTTAGAACAACTTCCTCAGCTGATTCATTTGTTGTGTTTTCTGTTTTCCTCAGTAAGTCATCATCGGTTAGTGAAAAAGTTAGAACCTGACTGGACTGCATTTGTTTTACACTGTCAGTTCTGAGGGGCTCTTTCTCAGGCTGTTTGTCAAACTTAACGTCTTTGATGAGAGGCTGAGAGGTTATGATTACTTTATCAAAATCAGCCACTTTAAAATCCGGCTCTTCCTCAGCCAACGGTGGTTTCTCTGCAATAAAAACTGGCAGTTTTTTCTCCATATGAGTGGAAACTGCAGATGAAAGAGGTTTTGTTGCTAGACTTGAGAATGGCTGTGGAGAAGAGACCGTCCTAATGTCCAGTTCCTCAGTTCTGGAAGTTTCCACAGGCTGTCCTCCAGATAATGATTCGAGCCCAAGACTGGGAGACAAAGATATTTGGTGTCAAATGTGGCAAAATATTGGGTAAGAGTCCACAGAGCATGGTTGGAATGGTTGATAAGGTTAGATGCAGGTTTTCCTTATTTGCGATGCATCCATGTTAGTGGTGAAAACAGGACAAGCAGGATTAATGCAGGATTGGAGTTTTGAGGGAAAGCAATGGAGGATGGATGGTGTAGGCAAATGTTTTGGTCTGTTTATGATAGCCTGATGACAAGGTCATGCATTTCCCTATTCTTATTAAGGAACAGTTGTTCTCTCATTAAAGGGATAGTTCACACAAAATTGCAAATTCTGTTATCATTTACCTGTCACAAACCTGTTTGAGTTTCTAAGATTATATTTTAGAAAATGCTAAACACCTGTAACCCTTGACTTTCACAGTATTTGTTTTTTTCTACTATGATTGCCAATGGTTACAGGATTCTAACATTTTTCGAAGTAACTTCTTTTGTAAAAAGAACTTATAAAGGTTTGAGTAACTAGAGAGTTAATTTTCATTTTTTGGGTCTACTATCCCTTTAATTGTGTTCATATGAAGACTAACACACATTCATAAATAAAGCCGTTTCATAAAATAGCAGAACATAAAAACAATGTTTAAATGCTCACCTTTTCACAGCCATGGCAGGTCTGAGCTCCTTTCTTTCTGTGCTGTTGGTTTCAGGTTGATTGGCAATGCTAATGCTGCTGACGGTCCGAGATGAGTGATGCTGCTCATTTTTAGGTTCAGAGTTCTTCACTTCGTCAGCAAGTATCTCTGTAAAACATAACACAAACTGAATCAGAACTGTATTTTCAGAATAATTACATAGTTCCCCCCAAAATGAAAATTCTGCCATCATTTACTCACCCTATACTTGTTCCAAACCTGTTTGAATTTATTTCTTCTATCAACACAAAGAAAGGTATACTGAAGAATGTTGGAAAAAAGCTATTTATTTCAATAGTATGGATGCTTTTCCCCAACATTCTTCAAAATATCTTGTTTTGTGTACATCAGAAGAAAGAAAGTAAATGGTGTAGACATTTTTATATTGGAATACTTCTTCACCTTGTAAAAATGGATTTGTTTGATCCTCCTCTGTAAGTGTGTTGAGCTCTCTGGGCATCTCTGAAAAACAAATAATATTCATTATACAAATAGTAATAAAATAATGTTATTACCAAACAGTGGTTTTATTTAGTGGGACTATCCAGACTTGACAAAACATAAATTTGAGTGGATTACAAAATCTCTATTTGCTTGTAGTACTTTTAACAAAACCGTAATGATAGAGATGAAACTTAGGCTTATCTATAGGGTACAAAGCATTAGCAGTACTAGTTTGCATTGTAAAAATGATTAGTTTACTTTAATAAATTGAGTAAACACATTGCTTTTTAAGTAATCAGTTGACAGTTAAAAAAGTAAACATGTTACCTTAAAATCATTAAGTAAATTAACTACATGCATAATTATACAAATTAAGTTGAGTCAACTTAACAGTTCCAAGTTACAATGGGTTTACCCACTTTTAATTTACTCACAAGTAAAGTAACAATTAGATTTTTATAGTGTTGTGTAACTTTTAAGGAAACACTAGTAGTCCACAATTAGGCTGGGTTCAGATTTGTGGCAAACTTTTGTGATATTTTCTAAATACTAATTAAAAATATTGCGAAATGACAGCGTTTTACAGTGTTGTGTGCTAAAAGTAATTTTTTCCAAGTGAGTTTTTTCACAAATCATGCTGATGCATGTCAGTAAGTTTTGCATGTATATATAGCAGCCACCGCACTAGCCATTACTTTAAGAGACATAAATGTGGTGTTCAGTCATTGATGGCAAGGAACGCCTCGTATAGACCATTTCAATAGTGTCATGTCATTGGCCCATGAACATTTCCTGCTTGTTATCAGACTATATCATAACTGTAACAAGAGGCAATGCAATCATAACTTCATGTTAAAAACAGCTATCATAACATTATTTATCAATATGTGGCTCTCGGAAGCAATAGAAATTAAAAATGTAAAACAGAAAATATGTTGGGTTGCAGCTGGAAGAGCATCCGCTGCGTAAAACATGTGCTGGATAAGTTGGCGGTTCATTCCGCTGTGGTGACCCTGGATTAAAAAAGGACTAAGCCGAAAAGAAAATGAATGAATGAAAATATTTTGGGACCATTGTTTTTGTTTACATCCCTCAAAATGGTCTATAATTGGGAATTACCACATATAAAGTGTTTCTGCATGTTTATAGTTTCAAACCGTAATATTCACGTTATATGATGTCACCATTTTCACAAATCATTTACTCAGAGACGAAAGCGATATCATTTTCAAAAATACACTCGCATGTTAAAACCCTTTATCAATAGTTTGACATTTTTTTTAGGCTCCAAACAAACACCAATGTGTAAATGAACAACCAAAATGCATAAATTGCTTTTTATTTTTACTCTTTTTTCAAAGCAAGTGATAGTACCTGACTGAGCAGAAGAAGATTGCGGTGAACAGCAGGGGGCAGATGCGAGGGCATCAGTGGACAAGATAGCGAGACAAGAGGAAGAGGAAGAAGCTGCTGGGGTAAAAGTGACTGGCAGTGGCAAAGAGAGGGACACAGAGGGAGGTGAAGGTGGTTTGGGAAATTGACCAGAAGAATAACGGGTTTCGCACAGAGCTTCAAGGTCTGGTTTGCTCAGCAGAGGAACAGGGGTCACAGATTCGTTTAGAGAGACAGTGAAGAAAGGAGATGCAGACACTGCCGTCATCTGTTCATTTAACTCTGAAGAAGAGATAGAAGATATATGGGTTAAAGAGAAATATTTTCAAGCTACAAAACAATAAAGGTTTAATACTATTGTAAAATCAGTTCCTCCAAGCATTCGGACATGTCCTTTCTATTTTTATTCTGAGCTAAAATGCACAACTATCATATACTTTCAAAACATTTACAATGTACACACACATACACACACACACACACACACACACACACACACACACACACATACACA
>CAIGQZ010001492.1:13286697-13327842 GCA_903798205.1 Danio tinwini | reverse complement strand
ACACACACACACACACACACACACACACACACACACACACACACACAAATATACAAGTAAATTGTCTACTTTAAAGTTTTAAATGGCTTTTATGAAAATAAAATGTCAAAATATGTGATAAAATGTTCCACAATAATAATAATAATGATAATAACCAATCTATTTATGTAAAAATTACACATCACACTTATTCTGACCTGCATACATTAACATTTAAGATATAATACATGAACAAACTATTTTTATCATATTTTAAATAACTAAAAACCACTTACTGACAAATGAGTAAAACCTAGTATTGTTTAAGGATAGTGGCAAAGTGTAAAGATATATAACTACCACCATTAAAGGATACCTAATATGAAAAAAGTCACTTTTATAAGGGGTTTAAACACAGTTGTGTACCAACCGTGTGTGACTACAGCCAGCCTCTAATAGTAAAAAAATCATTAAATACATTTTTTATAATCACACTTGATTAAACAGTCTGCTGAAAGACTTTGACATTCTCCCTTTCCACATGTCATCAGAGGGGGAAAGTTCTGCCCATTAGTGACCATCTCTCCCTCATTCGCATAGACAGTTCTGAGTGAGAAGCAGCCACTTTGCTGCAGCTATGCTGACATATAGATGTTTGTAGCTCCACCCCCTTTTGAAAAGAGGGCTGGGAGCACAATCTCATTTGAATTTAAAGCGACAGTCTCCAAAACGGCAAAATTTGGATCAAAGACTAAAAGGGGCAGTTTTTCAGAGTTACAAAAAGTATTTTAGGGTTATAATGAGCTGAAACTTCACATACACACTCTAGGGATGTCAGAGTCTTATTTTAAATCTTGTAAAAAGGGGCATAATGGGTCCCCTTTAATTAGTATAATAATTAGTATTTTAATGTGTCATTAAATTATTCTACTTTTAAATCAGTAGGTCCAGATTTGTCTGTTAAACTGAATGATATTTAGTGGATGTTTACTATAAATCAGGGTAAAATAAGACATTATTCATTATTATACAACACCCTAATGCCCTGACAAAAAATAGTA
Source organism: Danio tinwini (assembly GCA_903798205.1). NCBI lineage: Eukaryota > Metazoa > Chordata > Actinopteri > Cypriniformes > Danionidae > Danio > Danio tinwini. The sequence goes on along the minus strand of CAIGQZ010001492.1, from coordinate 13,326,802 downwards.
TATTCATTTACATTTATTATTTAAGCATTTAGTCAAAATTAAAGCTTGTTTATCTCTGTACCTTGGAGCAAATGCGTCTGTTCCTCCTGGTCCACACCACTCTCAGTTTGTCTGGTTGCCTGTAAAAGAATTGTAAGGAAATGCTGAATGGAAGTTGAATAACGTGTTTTTAATGACTATTGATGCAGACTTCTACAACAAGACCAACACTTTTCCTTGCATGCTTAAAATAGCAGCATGTAAATATAAACCTTATACGAAAAATGATCCTGAAAAAGCCTTAGTGCCATTGCTGTCTGTGTATCTGTGTCTGTGTGTGTCTCCACAAAAAGCTACAGGCAGAGCTTGTGATCTTGTCTCCCAGTGTTTCCCAGAGGCAGAAACGGAATCAATAGATGCTGCCAACTGTTTTAAAGCAACACAAAACACCAGCACATGATGCAACGCCTCGCATTCAAGACCAATCCAGACTGAAGAAACTTTCTGTTTGCAAAATGAGCACCACAAACAAAAAACTGATTGAGGCATGAAACTTGTTGTCTTGCCAAATAATCAAAATAAACCAATTTCAGAACATGTGCTATCGATTACTGCTTTGCTATATGAAGATGTATAAAAAGTTAAAGAAGCAAAGCTGTTACAAAGCTACTAGGAAATGTAAGCATGTGTGTGTATATGTTTTGCAATAAAAAAAAAATCAAAAGGTCAGACCAACAAATGTTTTTATGTTACTTTAACTTGTTTTTATCAGGTTTCAACTTAGTATTTTAGTCAGTTTGACTGATGTAAGTTCAGATGACTAGAAAAGTTTATTTGATTCAACTAAAATATTTAAAGCAGCAAGAAATGTTTTTACAGTGTACAAAATGTAATTCCAAACATTACCATTAAAAGGTGTTGTGTTTGAAGCTTTTAATGGACTCTTAGTTTGACTTTAATATTTTTAGCATTAAAATAAATGTGTTTATTTATTTATTTTATTAATATATTTATGTTTAGTATGGTTATTATTACCTTTACATAAGATTTAATTCTTGTATATTTTATCGTACACCTTGCTGTATATTATTTGTATAAATTAGTTTAGTGTATTTCTGTCATTTACTTTTCAGTCTAACAGGATAGTTTTTTTTCATAATTCCCTGTATTTTGTTAATTACATGCAATTACTTTTTTCCCCTCACTGTAGTATGCTGATTGTTTGTCAAAGTAATGTTTGTGTTTATACAATTTTAAAACAACAACAACAATTTGATAAAAAAAACAGGGGTTTTTATGCTTTTAAAAAGTCTCTGAAACTCCCTAATTCTACACTTATTCGCTTAAAAATACAACTGCCAAAATATTCTAATAATTTCATTCATCTATTAATTTTCCTTCAGTTTAGTCCCTTTATTCATCAGAGGTCGCAACAGCGGAATGCACCACCAACTTTTCCAGCATATGTTTTACACAGCGGATGCCCCTCCAGCTGCAACCCAGTACTGAGAAACATCCATATGCACTCATTCACACACACACTCATACAATACAGTCAATTTAGTTGATTTAATTCACCTATAGCACGTGTTTGGACTATGGGGGAAACCGGAGCACCCGGAGGAAACACATGCCAACACAGGGAGAACATGCAAACTCCACACAGAAATGTCAACTGACCCAGCTGGGACTCCAACCAGAGACCTTCTTGCTGTGAGGCGATAGTGCTAACCACTGAGCCACAGTGTCACAACAATAATTAAATATTCTTTAATGAGCTGAATTTTCTGCATCATTATTTCAGCCTTCGTGATCACATGATGAAAACATTGTAATAGGATGATCTGGATCAAAAAACATTTTTATGAATGATAAAACAGCTGTGATGATGCTTAATAATTTGTGGATTTCGAAGGATTTATGATTAATAGAATTCTGAAAAGTCTTTAATTTAATATGTTCTTCTGATACATTAATATAAAATGGGAAATATGTTTTTTTTTTTACTGATTTATTAGGGATAGGTTTGAGTAAAATAACCCATAATAAGAATAAAACAACTGAGGCATAAACATTGCAAGTTACAGCACACAGATATGCAGAACACACTGTATGAAATATTATCAGCAAAAAATGCAAATCAACAAGAGTGGAGCTTTAAAAGCAAATAAATGGAAATCATCTTTACTGCGTGTGCACTGTACATACTGTACGGTTCAGTTCTGGCACATGTTTCGTAAATAAACTTGGCTTTTGGCAGTGAATTGTTCAGATGTGAGGCCATTGTGCACTTCTGAGCCGTTCAGCGAGTGTCGTGTTTGCTGTATAATGAATTGGAGGAAACTCAGCAGGGTCACGTGATGGAGCTGAGTTTGGCTCAGAGCTCAAGGGGTGTTCTGGCCTCTGATCTGCAAACCACTGAGTGAGTCTCGCTGTGTGTTTACAAACAGCTGCTCGTCTTTAATAATGGTGGCGGTGTTTCAGGATATCAGGTTTGTCATTAAAGCTGAAGAAACAGTTAAGCAAAACAAAACAACAACATTTTGTTATAATATATGCTACTGTTTCAAAATTTGGGATGTTTTTTTTTCTACTTGAGAAGTTTTCAAAGACCTAGTTTCTAGTGTTGTTTAAGTGTACTACATTTGTAATTGTTATTTATTTTTAACAATTATTTAGTAATTTATTATTAAAATAAATTTATTATTGGGTGTCACTGTGGCGCAGTGGGTAGCATGATCACCTCACAGCAAGAAGGTCACTGGTTCGAGCCTCAGCTGGGTCAGTTGACATTTCTGTGTGGAGTTTGCATGTTCTACCTGTGTTCACGTGGGTTTCCTCCTGGTGCTCCGGTTTACCCCACAAGTCCAAAGACATGCGGTATAGGTGAACTGGGTAAGCTAAATTGTCCAGTGTAGGTGTGTGAATGAGTTTGTATGGATGTTTTCCAGTCCTGGGTGGCAGCTGGAAGGGCATCCGCTGTGTAAAACATATGATGAATGAGTTGGTGGTTCATTCCGCTGTGGTGACCCCTGATAAATAAAGGGACTAAGCCAAAGAAAAATGAATGAATGTTTGTTTTAACATATCAGCGTATATTTAAAAAAAATGCACTTTCATATACACAAAAATGTAAATATTTATTTGATTTTAAAATACAGCAAAGCTATAATATTGTACAATATATTATCAACATATAAGATAACTGTTTTCTATTTTAAAATGTAAAAAAAAGTTTTTTATTCCTTTGAGGACACGGCTGAATTTTACTGCAGTCTTAAGTCACTTGATCCTTCTAAATAATTCTAATATGCAGATAAAAAAACAATCATGTTATAATTATTATCATTCATCAATGCTGAAAACAGCAATGAGGCTTAAAATATTTTTGTAGAAAGGATTTTTGATACCAAATGAAGACCAAATGAAGACTTTTTTAAAGTTTATTTTTTTTGTTTTTTTGTAGTATTTAAGCTCATGTTGTTCCAAAAACAATTTAACCCAAATCATCGCATAAAGTGAATATAATGTATGAGAAATAATATATAAAGAAATAAGCCAGGTAAAAAATGAAAATGTACTGGCAGTTTATTACAAAGCTTTTGTTTCTGTAACACCAACTCAGAGAATATATCACTTTAAACTATTAAAAGAAATAATAAAAGTAACTTTTCGAACTGTTCAAGGTTAAAAGTTGTTCGAAGAAAGATCAAGGTCCCATAATGCAATTCAAGAGCATAAATAAATGGGGAAAATAAAAAATAAAAACATGCATACTGCTAATTTGCAGATATGTTTTACAGTGTATATCTGTGTTCCACTTTAACAAGGTCAGACAAATTTATGTAAAAAGTTTAAATAACAATAGTCAAGGTAATAATTACTAATATCCTTTTAAACACATCAAAATTATTCTTAATGAATGTGAACCATATGCCACAGTACAACTGGATTCTCCAGCATTGCTCACGTTGATGTCTGCGATAGTAAGCTTAATATATGTGTCAGTAGCAGCACAAACTGCAACACAAAGAGGAGCAAGACCAAGCTCCTACTCATATTACAGCTAGTAATAGTAACAGGGCAGAACGGTCTAAAAGGATAAACTAGGAGAAGCAGATGGACGTAAAAATAGACTGCCAGCCCGGGATTGAAACACGAGTTGCCTTTCTGTATGTTTCATTCTAAAAGATGGCCGATTTGACTTTGACATGTGAAATAAACACACACGTGCTCAAACACACATTGTTCAAGTTGTACCGCTGCATCATCTTTCAGCTGTCTAATATCAGCCCTGCACACACCCTTCACAGCTGTGGCGTAACATCTACAGACTTTGACCCAATGGCAGTATATGAAAATCACAGCTACACTGTAAATCATCCCTTGAGCTCTACAAGATCAGACGTGTTTACCAAAATATATTTTCTCCTTTTTAGAAACACTCTGCTTGCTCCATTGCTTTGACAAAGTGATTTTAAGAAAGTTGTACTGTAATACACGCGGTTAGGTCAGCATGAGAAAATGTGCAGATGTGGTAAAGATACAGGAAGTTCTTTCCTCATTGTGTTGCAACACAATCTAGGGCACATCAGCTGAAAGCTCATTAGGTGATAACAACAATTATGACGGTTCAGGTTCACTATTAACCCATCCTTCCATTTCAGTAACAACGCTGAAAGGTTCAAGGGGTTGTATGTGGAAATTTTTAGGCATTAATCACCTTTTCTTATTGGAAATGCCAGGTGCGTGTTATAAAACTTAAAAAATGTGACCTTCACATACTTAATAGGTTGTCTGCCGACTGTTTTGTATTCAAGGATTATTGGCCAGGAATATCAAAAAGATGTGATGTTTACGCTTCCTTAAGTTCAGTATAGTGCTCTATTCTGTACTGTAGGGCTCTATTTCAATGATCTAGGCACAAAGTCTAAAGCGCCTGGCACAAAAGCATTAAGGGAGTGTCCGAGTCCACTTTTGCTATTTTAAGAAATGAAAAACACGGTCTGTACGCATGGTCTAACAGGGTTGTGCTTATTCTCTTAATGAGTTATGGGTGTGTTTTGAGCATAACATGCATTAAACCAATCACCAGCTATGTTTCCATCCACCTATTTTTATGCGAATTTTGGATATGCGCATATAAAACAGTTGATTGAAACGCCATGATACGCATAAATTTTGAAAATGCACATAAAAAACATATGCGCATAACTGAGTAGGATAAACTTTTTATTTGATAAGAAAAGATGCGCATAAACTACTATGGAAACACTTTTACCGCACAAATTCCAGTGTGCGCATTAAAAAAGTCATGTGATTTTGTTATAAGAGATCATGTGATGATAAAAATGTGTGTAAATGAACAAACAAGCAGGCTGAGCACATTGTAAAACATCTGAAATGTTGTTTTTGTCATTTTAAAATGCCTTACCGTTTAAGTATTAGTGTCATTATATTATTACTGACATCCAGAATCAAGAGTGTCTGTGCTCCGCGTCTGACACCCTCAAACGCCACCGCGCGTTCACTGCGTGTCAGGATTGCCTTCTGAGGCGCAAGTCATTTATTAGTTGAATAAAAGATTGACCCAGCTTCTCCTACTACAGCAAATTCTGTTTGTACTGTTAATATTTGGCACCAGTTAATCAGGAAGTGACGATTTCGTTCGCTTTGACTCGTTGGATGGAAACACTGCTTTATTTGCACGTCTTTTATGCGATAATCCAGTTTTGCGCATAAAGTTCATTCGCATATTTGGATGGAAACATAGTTACAGTGTCATCTCCCATTCCCTTAAAAATTCAGTTGTGTCGTGCCATGGCGCATTTGCTATTTACATGGCAGATTTTGTAAGTGGAAAAACTGAACACTTCACTAGCGAGAAAAGAGTTAAACAGACCATCTGCAGCGCGAGGATAAAGAACGAGCCTCCTACATTCGGCCTCTACACTTTCTCTATACTTTTACTCTTTACTCCTTTAATTTTGTGGATAAGGAAATTGTGTTGTACGCACTCCATTAGCCTAGGACTTTAGACTAGATTTAGTTGGTCAATGGTGTGGCCTACAGTATTTCACTTCCTCAAAATAGCAACATGCCAACAATGCGCCTTAACACACCTCCATTTCAGACCAGCCCACCCATGAGTCCACAAAATGGCGCAAATGTATTTCGTATTTAAACAACTTGTGAAAAAATGTGAAAATTACTGTTGCGCTGGTCTGAAAATACACGTCTTGCGCCTTATTGCATTGTGTGTATGATAGGGCCCATAATGTCAATGTTCAAAAAATGGGCAGGATTTTAAACACTTTAAAAAATGTTGGGCTCCACACAATCGATTTGTGTTGGGAGAACATAAAGCAACAAAGTTAGCTTATTAGTTTTTACGAATTGAAGTGGATTGAACATAAAACAATTAAGTTGTCCTAGAAAAAGTCAAAATAATTGTGTTGTAAATGTCATTTTAAATAAGTAGTTTGAAAAACAGCATACATAATTGTTGGAGTGAAGGTAAAAAGATGTAAAATTGCTACAGTAAGAATCTGCAACCGGCTTAACAGAAAGTTTCCTTAATGAATTCCCTGCATGACACTTCACTTTTTTCTGGGTTTTTGTTGTTGTTGTTGACATTACTGTGTTTTTTTTCCAAAGTTCAAAGTTGTTTGTGATGATCATTGGTTCATCATATGACTTTCTCATCCCCACCTACATGCTTTTGGTTGTGTTTTTTTTTTTTTGTCTGGGTAACAAAGATATGATATGTAGATGGTAGTACTTCCAGACAGGGGTGTGTTAACACTATTAATTATTCAAATATGATAGTTAATAGATTTGCTATTTTAAACTGTTTTAAACTATTTTAAACTGTGAAATTCTGGCAACAAACAGCTGCTGTTTTTATGTTAATTATGTGCACTTTTGGTTAAAGTGATTATATAAAAGAAAAATACACAATGAAAAGGTATAAACTGTATTGTGAGATCTTAATCAGGTTTTTGATGTAGAAAAATTAAATTAAGTTTATTGACATTTTTAGTAGCATGCAAATATATTGTATTAGAAATAATACACCTAAATATTAAACTGTAAAATTGCTAGCTTTTCTACCATAATTTACATGACCAACTCATTGTCATTTCAAACTACTGAAAACATCAAAAGTTGTGAGCACAGAGACAAAAGTCCCATAAAGCCATTCAAACATGTAAATAAACAGAAATCACCCACAATCAATGACATGACTCAAACCTTCTCTGATGTGATAAATCTCAGATAAAGCTTAACAACCAATAGGCAGAAATTACAGAGTGATTCAGTTTCTCCTAAAGGCAGATGACAAGCCATTGCATAATGGAGGGTTGCTTAATTTGCTAGGCCATGACTTGTTTTGAGAAAATTGCCAATAGTTAAAATCATCAAAAAGATTCAAGCACTCCAAATGTGTGCGAGTAAGAGAAATATATAATAAAAGTATATACTGGGATTGACTAGAATTCAGGATTTGTCTTTTCCGTCATTATACTGTGGTTTTAGCAGTCAATGCACTCAAGATTTCACTCTGTTACACTATACAAGATATAAGAATTTGATTAGATTGATCTGGTTTAAAGACCGAGCTTTTGTCTTTGCCATGTACCAACAATCAAAAACATCTTTTATAAATCTAATCAGACTGAATTCCTTGTAATCCTGCTGTCTTTGATCACAGATAATGACTGATATAAAGACACGTGTTTCTAATGATTATGAGGACAGAAACACTCCCTGTCTGTCAACAGCTGATGTCTCCTGATCAAAACTACATAAGACCGAGACAGCAGAAATAATCCAATTCTTCCATGCGCTCACTTCAGCACAGTTTACATAGAAAACTTTTTTGACTGTGCAATAATTTTATAAGATACACTGTAAAATGAATTTCACGTAATGCTTAATTTGAGTCGACAGCAATAAAGTACTTTCCTAGTATTTAGATATGAATTCAATGTTTTCATAGTTTAATATTTGAATATAAGCCAACAATGACAACACCTAAAACTGATAGGAAAGCAGCACCACTCAATTTAAAATACTAAATCAATATCTAGTCTCTGGTACCACAACATATTGCGTATGATAGTCAGGTAAATAAAAAGGAAAAGAATTAGCAGCACTTTATTTTGCTTAGCTGAGCACGATGGATGTTCATCACAGCGTTGACAGTTCGAGTGATGGAGGCGGAAGTGGGTGTGTGTGTGTGACTCTCAACGTTCTCCAGTGCATTTCAAATACATTCCAAATATCCTGTCATGTGTTTAATTGTATAATGCAGAATCATCTCCAAAAACGGCGCTGAAATAAAGCAAGCTTCAGTGTGTGCGCGCATGGAGCCGTTTCAGTCAGAAGAACCGCCCTTCAGCACTGCGTATTTAGGAAGCACGCGCGCTATAACGGAAAAGAGATCATAACTTACCATTTCTTTGTACATTCCAGGACAAGTTCTTGATACGAAGCAACGAACTGAAATTTTGTGGCCTTTTTGCCAACTCTTTGTAATCTTTTCCACACCGAAGTCATTCTTCTGTAGAAAATGCAGTATCCGCGAATGAAGTCAGGCGCATGGAAATAAGATTTCTACCGTCCCGCCACTTCACAAAAAGTACAAAAACTACTCGAATATATGGCTGTCAAGTGGCTCGCGAAGTGAAATGTCCCTGCTGAGGAGCACAAGCAGCAGCTTATGCGGCTCAGTCCCACCGAACTGTCGCCATCGAGTAAAGACCATTTACGGAAACTACTGCATCACGTTACACACACCAGAGCAGGCTGTCAGTGTATTGCAATTAGTTGACTTGGTGCAAAAAGCAACATCTGTGCGTAAGGAATAGAGAGGAAGGACTTCATCTTTCACGTCATGGAACGTCAAGAGATGTGAAGTGTTTTTAAAAGCAGCTGTCTGACAATGAAGTGATGAAAGTGGATGAAGAAGTGCAGGAGTGGGTGGGAAGGGTTATGCAAACACGCCTATGATGCAGCACTATGCAAAAACCTCCCTCATTGTTTTCAGTACTGTACTGGAGTTATTGATCATAAACGGGTCAGGAGATGCATCCAGTAGGGGTCAAAAGAGGACATACTTTATGAATGGGTATTTGGTGAAATTATATTTTCTTTGCAGATACATAAAGTATCCAAAAGTGATGATTTTACTAATAAAAGCTACTAAATTAACTAACTATAAACAACCTAAGGTATTTGCTTATAATTTTTGACCAATGGGTGGCGATAGCAAATAAATACATTTTTAAAGGGTTTGTGTAATAGGCAAGGCAATTAAGGCAAGGCAAGTTTATTTATATAGCACATTTCATACACAGTGGCAATTCAATGTGCTTTACATAAACAATAACAAAAAGACAAGTATAAGAAAATTAAAAAGCTAATAATAAGAATGATTAAAAACAGATAAAATGTGTTAAAACAGCTTAAAAAAGAATGAAAAGAAAAGAACAATAGTGCGATCTGTCGGCCGTAGCACAGTGTTCATACAGTAAAGGCACAGCTAAACAGATGTGTTTTCAGTCTTGATTTGAATGTGCCTAATGTTGGAGCACATCTGATCATTTCTGGAAGCTGATTCCAGCAGCGAAGGGCGTAGTAGCTGAAAGCCGATTCACCCTGCTTTGACTGAACTCTTGGAATTTCTAGTTTATATGATCCTAGAGATCTAAGTGATCTATTAGCTTTGTATTAAGTGAGCATATCTGTTATGTATTGAGGTCCTAGGCCATTTAGTGATTTATAGACAAGTAATAATACTTTAAAATCTATTCTGAATGTAACTAGGAGCCAGTGTAAAGACGCCAGGACAGGTGTGATGTGCTCTGATTTCCTGGTTCTGGTCAGAATCCTGGCCGCAGCATTCTGGATGAGCTGTGAGTCTGACTGTTTTTTTTTGGGAAGGCCCATGAGGAGGCCGTTACAATAATCTATCCTGCTGCTGATGAATGCATGAACAAGTTTTTTTAAGTCTTCACTGGAAACAAAGCATCTGATTCTTGCAATGTTTTTGAGATGATGGTATGCTGATTTACTAACTGCTTTGACATGACTATTGAAACTCAGATCTGACTCCAGATTCACACCAAGATTCATGACCTTATTTTTTCACCTTTTCACCGTGACCTATATTCACCCTGAGAACCTCATCTCTGTTCCCAAACGCAATGACTTCAGTTTTCTCTTTGTTTAACTGAAGAAAGTTTTGGCACATCTAATTGTTCATTTCAACAATACATTGGCAGAGGGTGTCAACAGGGCTGTAGTCATTAGGCAGTAAGGCTAAGTAGATTCCTTCTCAATGTCCTCACGTAAAGCTATACATACATTAGTGTGTAAAAGTAAATTTACCAAAATTAGAAACATTTGTATAGGCATTTTCATGTTTAAATATTTATTATAATTAGAGATGCACTGATGTATCAGACAATATTCTGTATAATAGATTTATTTATTTATTTATTTAATTTTAGTCCACAAACCTATTGTTTAAATACAATTATTAGACAATCAAGGCAGAATGAAGAAGGTATGGGACTTGTGCTTATTTTAAAAATGTCATTGATTTCTAATTCATTTAATTAATTATCAATTATTTAAAAGAAGATATAAATAAATCTCTAAACTGTCTGCATCGCTCTGAACAATCAGCAATATCTGAAGGAATGAAAAGTAATATAAACTCATTTATTATTTGTTTTATTACTGTATAATCTGGTCATAATAAGTTTACCAAACAAGTTTAATCGGACACCAAATGGACGAGAGGTAAAACTGATCTAAATGCAACACTTTTTTAAAGGAATAGAGAAAAAATCCATAGAAAAACACTTGTATGACTGTGAAAAAAAATGGCAAAAAAGTTATTTTATTCATTAATTTTCCCTCGGCTTAGTCAGATTTCAGAGGTCGCCACAGCGAGATGAACCAACTATTCCAGCATATGTTTTGCGCAGCGGATGCACACACACACACACACACACACACACACACATACACACACTACGGACAATTTAATTTATTCAGTTCACCTATACTACATGTCTTTGGACTTGTGGGGGAGGAGAGAAGGGGAGAACATGCAAACTCCATACAGATATGCCAACTGGCCCAGCCGGGACTCGAACCAGCGACCTTCTTGCTGTGAGGTCTATGTATGTAAGTATTGTAACTGATGAAAGAAACAAGGTGGTGATAGAAATCAGTCAAACAATGAATTGCTATGACAACAAATGCAAACAAACTATAGCAATGACAACTCAGGCAAACAGGGAAACAAATCTAATGAGAACAAATCTAATGAGCTGTGGATAAAAGGGCATCCGCTGTGCAAAACATATGCTGGAATAGTTGGCGGTTCATCCTGCTGTGGCGACCTCTGAAATAGAGACTAAGCCGAGGGAAAATTAATGAATAAATGAACTTTTTTTGCTATTTTTTGCTGAAGTCAGATAGATCATGAAATAACAAACTTATAGATTATTTATTTGTGATGGTACTAAGTTGTATAATGTGTGTTGGAAACTTTTATATGGGTAAAATAATGAACAACGCTGCCCAAAGCATTATTTATTTAACCTAATGATCCGGAGCAGCAATGTGGGGCTGTCCAGTCCTTGATCACGGTGGGTATTTTTAGTGGAGATCGGCAAGGGGATTTTTCAAGTTACACAGAGTCTATTTTAGATGTCTGAGAGTGAGGGATAAACAGACAGAAGCAGCTGATGGGATGGAAGGAGCAGTGCCCCTTGTGTGGATTATTGGGGGAGTACAAACATTTGGCTCAGCTGATGACCTAGAATCCAAATCGGTGACCTCCTTAGTCATATTCCTGGGTGACACTGACCTCGTCCTGTCTGCTAACGTTTTTACATTGCTAACTCCATTATAAATCTGAAAATGAAACTAATTATTGTCTGATTAACTGATTGCTCAAAACTAACTGTCAGTGGTTTGTTTTGGGAGTTGTAGGTCACTGTTTGCAGTCTAATTTCAGATGCACAAATATGAGTTCGCTCATGTAAAAACTAGCAAACAAACTTAAGTCCGTTGGGAAACTGTGATTTGTGGTCATGATGATGACTTTCCAAAATGGTTCCCTCCCTTCGCTGGGCTTCACAGGCTGGGTTTGTGTCTGAGCAAGACATGAGCTCATTCATAATACATGCTTACTCACTAGGTGGATCAAGAAAAGCCTCATCCTTATAATGACACACCACAACACCTTAGACTACTGTACAAGGTATTAAACAACAAGGTTTAATTTATTAAAGGGAACAGTTTGCTCAAAAATGAAAATTCTGTTATCATTTCCACATTCTCCATCCTCAGCCTGTTTGAGTTTGACATTCATAGGAATAAAAATACTGTGGAAGTCAATGAAATTTAATGTCAAAGAAATTCATTAAAGTTTAAAATCACTTGAGGGTGAGCAAAAGATGAAGACATTTTCATTTTTTGGGTGAATATCTGTAAGTTCTATCTATCTATAAGTTCCATCTATCTATAGGTTCTATCTATAAGTTCTATCTATAAGTTCTATCTATCTACAAGTTCTATCTGTAAGTTCTATCTATAAGTTCTATCTATCTACAAGTTCTATCTGTAAGTTCTATCTATAAGTTCTATCTATCTACAAGTTTAATCTGTAAGCTCTATCTATAAGTTCTATCTATCAACAAGTTCTATCTGTAAGTTATATTTATCTATAAGTTCTGTCTATACGTTCTGTCTTTAAGTACTATCTATATAAGTTCTATCTGTACGTTCTATCTATAAGATCTATCTATAAGTTCTATCTATCTATAAGTTATATATGTGAGTTCTATCTATAAGTTCTATGATCTATCTATAAGTTCTATCTATAAGTTCTATATATTTCGGCAAGGCAAGTTTATTTATATAGCACATTTCATACACAGTGGCAATTCAAAGTGCTTTACATAAACAGGAATAAAAAGACAAGTGTAAGAAAAAAATAAAAACAGATAATAAAAAAACAGATAAAAACAGATAAAATATGTTAAAACAGGTTGTAAAAGACTGGAAAAGAAGAAAAAAACATAGTAGTGCGATCTGTCGGACGTGGCACAGTGCTCATTCAGTAAAGGCACAGCTAAACAGATGTGTTTTCAGTCTTGATTTGAATGTGTCTAATGTTGGAGCACATCTGATCATTTCTGGAAGCTGATTCCAGCAGCGAAGGGCGTAGTAGCTGAAAGCCGATTTACCCTGCTTTGACTGTACTCTTGGAATTTCTAGTTTATATGATCCTAGAGATCTGAGTGTTCTATTAGGTTTGTATTCAGTGAGCATATCTGTAATGTATTGAGGTTCTAGGCCATTTAGTGATTTATAGACAAGTAATAATACTTTAAAATCTATTCTGAATGTAACTGGGAGCCAGTGCAAAGACCTGAGGACAAGTGTGATGTGCTCTGATTTCCTGGTTCTGGTCAGAATCCAGGCCGCAGCGTTCTGGATGAGCTGCAACTGTCTGACTGTCTTTTTGGGAAGGCCGGTGAGGAGGCCGTTACAGTAATCCACCCTGCTGCTGATAAATGCATGAACAAGTTTCTCTAAGTCTTCACTGGAAACAAAGCATCTGATTCTTGCAATGTTTTGAGATGATAGTATGCTGATTTACTAACTGCTTTGACATGACTATTGAAACTCAGATCTGACTCCAGATTCACACCAATATTTTTGACCTTATTTGTTGTTTTAAAATATATAAAATTAGAAAACAGATGTTTTAAATTTGTAAAATTGTGAACTATTTGTAATATGATTTATGCATAATTTAAGCTGAAGCTTGACCAACAGTAGAGCAGTTCAGATACAAATCACCTTTATAAGGATTGGAAAGTGTATTTTTTAAAATATTATTTAAACAGCTGAAAAAAAAGTATGTTAAAAAAGTGTGCAATAGTTTCTGCCAAAATATTTATGCCTGTAAGATGTATGAAAGGGCTGAAAGTGCATATTTTCCCCAATCCCATCAAAATGACTGAAAATATTGCAACATGACCTTTAGTTGTAAATGATGTACCTTGGTAAAAGTTTCCAACAATATCTTGTACATCTGTGTTTTATTTATAGAGGCATGGGAGAGCTTTAGAAAAATGCCACATCCTTCAGCACTTAATTCGTCAAGTGCCGTCATACCAAATATGTCATACCAAATATGAGCAGTTGTGTGAGAGAGACGCTCTTCCTGAAGAAACAGTGATGTGAAAGGTACAGTGAGTGTTTTAAGGAGTCACGAGCAAGGTTTTGACACATGCGTGAAGCTTGTGGCACAGTAATGAATGTTCAGCGCTGTGAAGCTGCCAAGAGCTTTGTTTCCTGTCGTTTACCTGCAAAGACCTCTTTGACTGGAGCAGCAGACGGAAACGTTCAATAAAATCTGCTGTATTTTAAAGCACACACAGTTAGAGCAGCTGCAGTGAACACAGAGATCTTCACCTTCCTGAAAGGCAGTGTGCTTCCTCCACCTGCTCAACCACAACCGACATAAATGTCAGAGATGCAACCAAAGCTGCACTCTTAAAAATAACGTAAGGATTTTTTTTTTTACCACCAAAAGAAAGTTATATGGTGTCTGGTAGTAAAAAGTAGTCTGGTGAAAGTAGTCTGGTGGAGTCTGGTGCAGTCACAAACCTGTAGCTCAACACGCTCAAAACAGTGGAGATGATAGTGGACTTCAGGAGAAACCCCCTGCTCTCCCCCCACTGAGCATCATGGACAGCATTGTGGCATCAGTGGAGTCATTCAGGTTCCTGGGCACTATCATCTCTCAGGACTTGAAGTGGGACACTCACATTGACTCCATTGTCAAAAAAGCTCAACAAAGGCTGTACTTTCTTCGTCAGCTGAGGAAGTTCAACCTTTCAAAGGAGTTGCTGAAACAGTTCTACACCTCATCGCACTCCCAGAGCGAGCAAAAGGGCTGCCAAAATCACTCTGGACCCCTCACACCCAGCACACTGCCTCTTTGAACTTTTACCTTCTGGTTGACGCTACAGAGCACTGCGCACCAGAACAGCCCGACACAGTAACAGTTTCTTCCTTCAGGCAATCCATCTCATGAACACTTGATGATAATAATTGTGAAACCAACATCACTACTTGCTATACACTTCTATACACATATACACTTATTTAACAACATACTTAACATGCCAATGTACATAACAGCTGCATATATCGTTGTATATAGTAATATACCTGAACATACACTTGTCAATTTGTATATTTGCATTCACTACTTCTATTTTTAAATATATTTATTATGTTTTTTGTCCTGTCTCTGTAATTCTGTTGCACTGTAGAAGCTCTGTCACGAAAACAAATTCCTCGTATGTGTGAACATACCTGGCAATCAAGCTCTTTCTGATTCTGAAAAAGAAACTATTTTGGTTCCATAATAAGCTTTGAGAGAGCATGCTCTTAAAAGAACCATTTTTTATTTATCAGTGTAAAAACATTAAAGTTGTATTATTTTAACAAGTTTAGTCATTTTCAGATATCATACGAGTACAATTGCAAAAAAACAATAAGGATTTATACATCTTTATTTGTTTGTCTTTGCAATTTTCAGAAATTAGGTTTTTATGTTGTGTACTGAAGAATACAATGGCAACCTAAAAATATTTTTAAAAAAAAGATAATTATGTTTTTGCAACTCAGCAAAATCTATTTGGTCTAAAAATAAATAAAAACAAATAGGAATAAGAATAAAAATAATAAAAATAAATTAATTGGCTAAGTTAAACTGCAAATTACAAAGGCATTATAGTTTACTGTTATAGAAAATGTACTGTATAATTGAAACCTAGGTTAAAACAACCCAAAAGTGTACAGTTTTACAAAAATCTTATCAGATCAATTAAAATATGCAATAATGTAGGCCTAATTAAGTTTTTATTTACTTTTGGTCATTGCCATCAGCTAATGAAATGAAATTGTATTGCTATAATGTAGACTATTGCTGTATAAAATTAACACTGCTGTGGTGTATTGTATACTGTAAACTGGTTTAGACTTGCTTCTAACAAAACATTCATTCATTCATTTTCTCTTCGGCTTAGTCCCTTCATTAATCAGGAGTCGCCACAGCAGAATGAACTGTCAACTGATCCTGCATATGTTTCATGCAGTGGATGCCCATCACTAGGAAACACCTATGCATACTCATTCACTACGGACAATTTAGCTTACCCAGTTCACCTATAGCGCATGTTTTTGGACTTGTGGGGGAAACCGGAGCACCCGGAGGAAACCCACACCAACACAGGGAGAACATGAAAACTCCACACAGAGATGCCAACTGGCCCAGCCGAGGCTCGAACCAGCGACATCTTGCTGTGAGGCGACAGCGCCACCCACTGCGTCACCGTTTATACCATCATTTAGTTTATATAAGCACACTTATAGTGAACGTGACTATATTACATTGCTAAAGTCTTTATAAAACCTAATCTTAAAGGAAATGATAGGACATGCAGTCCCCGTGTTTCTGTAATTATACCAGTTATGTGAAGAGTTTTTCCCGTAAACGCCGGTCTGTGTCTGAGCTTGTTTCTCTCATCATCATCTCTCCCAAACTCAAAGCAAGCTGAGCAGTGTTTCCTAATAAGTACAAGAATAGTTAGCAAGAACAGTTTGTTTATACTTGCGGCCTAATGAGAAAGAGCCTCAAAAAAGATCTGAACCTCAGTACAAACAATAATTATTTTAATCAGATGGCATGTGTCTGGTATGAGTCAAAGATAAACATTACAGGAGAGGAATCTAAACGACTCAAAACAAAATCCATTTACAAAGTTATGGGAAAGAAATGAGTGCCACCTAAAGGCTGATTCGATCATATCTGCTGTTTTCAAAGTTTTTCGAGACTTTGGGTAATAAAATATCAGACAACTAAACTTTTAGTTGGAATGACTAAGCTACAGGAAAATAAACCATACATTTATTAAAGTAAAAGTGTAGCAATCAACATGATGTTTAAACTTTATAACAAAAATACACAAAATGTACTTTTGTTAAGATGCCTTTTAACCCTACTATTAACCTAGGAGTCCCAGTTAAATGTTTAACATCAGTGAATATATACTTGACATTTTTTTGCTTCCAATTTATTGACTTTTCCTAATTTAATGTGTGACTCAATAAACAGCAGGCTTCATGGTGGCGCAGTGGGTAGCATGATCGACTCACAGCAAGAAGGTTGCTGGTTCAAGCCTCAGCTGGGTCACTTGACAATTCTGTGTGGAGTTTGCATGTTTGCGTGTTCGCATGAGTTTTCTCCGGGCGCTCCGGTTTCCCCCACAAGTCCAAAGACATGCGGTATAAGTAAATTGGGTTAACTAAATTGGCCGTAGTGTATATGTGTGAATGCGAGCCCTGATTAATAAAGGGACTAAGCCGAAAAGAAAATGAATGAATGACTCTGTAAACATGAAATTAGCCATTTATTTTCAATGTCCTGTACTCATTTTGTAACCAGGTTGATCCTAGTGGTAATTTAGTAAGAGTTTATGGTGATTTGCCAATTTGACAATGGGTAATCTGGACGTATAAGAGGCAGGGAGTGAGGGAGGGGGATTGGGTTATTTCTAGGGCATTTTAAGAAGTCTAACATGGCATAAATTACTTTACACAAGCCTTTTAGTAAAAATAAATAAATAAATAACATTTTAGAAGTCTAAATTGCTGGAAGATTAAAAAGTGTTACCAAAATTGTAGGTTAATAGGATGGTTAAAGTAAACTTTGCAGTACATATCAATATTGTTATAATACCACAAACATTATATAAAAAAAAAATGATACCATCATGTGCCTTTTATATATTTTATTTTAATGTTGTATAAAATGCACTTCAGTGTTTAAGTTACTAATGAAAGCACAGGCGGAAAAAATAATATTGAATAATAAAAATAAAGTATCTCAATTGCTGGTATATGCGTGATAAAGAAAATAGATAAGTGATAATCTGACATCTTTAATGCAACACAATGATATAGTGATTTGGTACTAAAATAATATAAAAGACATGTCTCTAATTTTGTTTTTTGACGCATACACGCTTTACCATGAGCAATAAACATCCCAGACGGTTTCTGGCCATAACATCCTCTTCCTGCCAGTCCCCATCTGCTTTTTTTAACTTCACACGGCAGTTTTCCAAACGTACAATATCCATTGTAATGGTATCCTACAAAAATAAAGGCCTTGTTTCATTCTGTCCTTCAAACAATGGGGTTATGTTTGTCACGGGGAATCGTAGGACGTCAGATGCAGGACTCATGCTTGATTTAAATGGGGATGTGGAAGGAGTCTTTGATCCACTGGTCTCTGGAGTTTTGTGCTGGTTGAGGAAGGGATAACAGTGTGTCTCCCCTCTCTGCTACATGGTCGTCTTCATCTTCCTCCTCTTCTTCTTCAGAATAACCGTTTTCTGTGTTGAAGGAGCTCTCGCAGAGGGAGGACGAGATGTCCTGGAAAGCTCCTTTGTATTCCTGGATGGACTCGTATAAAGACCACAGCTGGCACAGCAAGGACATGTCTAACTGCCGGAGTCCAACCTGCAACACACACAAGGAGATATGAGCTGTGTGGATTCACAAATATTTGAATTAGCAATAAAATACTACAATATTTATTTATGAGCAATTCCAGCGTTATGGATGTGACAATTGCAGTAAAAACTCAAAACATAAATGGACATAGTAAGTAGGCGTTAACATTATATTGAAACATCTGTTTATATTTTCCAAAACAACTAACCACAGAGTTAAGGGACCAGAAAAATATCAATCTGTAACCATGTTTTGTACTTTAAATGAGCAAAATAAACATGCGTTATGGATGTGACCAAAAAAGTCTGAGTTTGCAGTAGACAACATACTTTGTAGAAATTTTGTGAATTAAACTAAACAACCGAAAATAAATAATGCTCATCAACATGCTAAGTGTTGGCTCTCTATAGAACAAACATGATTGATTTTATGTAATTTAATATTTTTGCATTTATGAGGAAAAAGCTTTGTTATGCATGTGACGGATGTGAAATTGTCACTTGTGTGACTTTGGTAAATCAAATTTAATAGTTTAAAAAACATTGACAGAGACATTTTTGAGTATTTATAAAGTACTGTAAAATACTTACACAAAAAAACTTAGAAACGGTTTCCATATTTTGATGAAAACGTTTTTTTTTATGGCAAGGTTGACATTTGCATGGAATTGCTCATATAGTTGTTATGATGAGCTGGTAAAAGTAAAATTGTGGGGAAAGAAACTCTCTATAACATGTTTTTAATGCAATTTCCAAATAAAAGTTTTTTTAATGCTCTTATTAAAAATGCTTTCTGTACAAAACATTGTTTTAATTTCTTTGAAAATCAAACATGTCAAAAATATGCATTTCCTAATATTTATTTATTCATTCATTCATTTTCTTTTCAGCTTAGTGCCTTTATTTACTTATCCAGCACATGTTTTATGCAGTGGATGCCCTTCGAGCTGCAACCCAACACTGGGAAACATCCATACATTCTCATTCACACACATACACTACAGCCAATTTAGCTTACCCAATACACCTATACCGCATGTCTTTGGACTTTGGGGGAAAGCGGAGCACCCGAAGGAAACCCACGCGAACACGGGGTAAACATGCAAACTCCACATTTCCTAATATTTATATTAATTTTATTTAATGTTAAGTTATTTAAGTTAAAATGTAACTGAATCTTTCCCAGTGATGGGTTGTGGCTGTAAGGACATCCGCTGCGTAAAATATATGCTGGATAAGTTGGCGGTTTATTTCGCTGTAGCGACCCCTGATTAATAAAGGGACTAAGCTGAAAAGAAAATGAATTAATGAAAGAATGAATGGTTGAAAATGCAATTTTCCAAATGCAACCAATGTCCCAACACAAATCGATTACATTAACCTAATTGTTAAATTTTTTTTGTGTACACAGAAGAACCCTTAAACTATTCATTATTTCATTGGATTATTATTTGTGTGAGAAATGTATGAAAGCAACATAAATACAAACATTAAGAGTCAAGAAAAAATTATTCAAAGATGATTCCTTAGATTTACTAAATTTTTTTAAGGTGAGAAGTTGTAAACTATTTTTTGGGCTGAATTGAACAATTTTCCAGTATTGGGTTGCAGCTGGAAGGGCATCCGCTGCATGCTGGATAAATTGGCGGTTCATTCCGCTGTGGTGACCCCCTGATTAATAAAGGGACTAAGCCAAAAAGAAAAAAAAAACTAAATTAAATTTGTTTGTTTCAATTCATCCCATATAAATTGTGCAACAATTTTGCAGAAATCATTTTTATTCTGTGAAGCATACATTTTAAACTCAATTGAAATAGTCGTGTTTATCAGATCTGCCGCTGATTCGTCATTGACTTAAAATAATCAGCACAGTCCGGGTGAGTGACGGTAAAGTGGCGCAGTCAGGTGGGTCTCTCTCTCTCTCTCTCTCTCTCTCTCACACACACACACTCACCATGTCTTTGCGCAGGACAGCCAGCGCTGCGTCCAGACTGGCCGGTTTGCTGCGTCCGAGGCAGTCGCTGACCCTAGACTTGCTGATGTCTGCCTGGATGCGGGTCCTCTTGCTGTAGACCTTCTCAATGTCCCGCCAGGACCCGCCGCTGGAGTTCAGGATGCCGCTCAGTCCTTTCGGTAATGGGGGCAAACTTTCAATGGGGCAGACGCTGCCCGCCGGACACTCCGCTGGACTGCACTGAAACCCGTTCATTTCCCACTCAAAATAAAAACACGGTACTATTATAGGCCCGGTGCTGTTGCTTTGTTCATGTATTTCCAAAATATCCAACTGCTATTAAATGTACAGCCTTTCTTATATCTAAGGTGGAGAGAGCACACGGATGACCTTATAAATGCGACAGTCACGTATAAAAACTAATTTTCGGAAAAATAAACAGAAGAGCAACGCTACTTGTCTATGCGCCGTTCTTCAATGCATCCTCTGGTTTTGAAGAAACTGTTAACAATACCTGGTTTACACTGTATTAGAAGATCATTCATCTTCAATAATCTGCTCTTTCAGGAGGAGGTGATTTTCCGCTCTTTCTTATTTGCATTTCTTCGTAAGTCAGCGCGTTAGTAATGCTGGAGATAAAAACAAAGCACTGCCAGTTGATATGATCCAAACCGGACAGGAAACGCTGGACAGGAGATCAAGGAGCCCCGCTTTGTTTTCGTTTAACGTTTTCTTTTGTCTTGTAACGTTACAGCTAAACCTCGCCCACTGCATCTCTCCGCCCGGTGCGCGCTTTGGTCACGGCGAGGCGCTGTTTCACACTTACGATGCGTCCCAATTCACATTCTTATAACACGCCTAAAGTATCTCCTTTTTTTGTAAAAGACAAGTACAATGTACTTGGCACATACTTTTGAGTGTGTAACAGAAGAGCATGTACGCTTTGGGACATACTACTTCGTCGTGAACAGAACGTCATGATGCTTAGTTACGTCCCCTAGTCAATCATCTCAACACATTATCCCCCTCTCTGTCATATTTAATTAGCGTTACTTACCTTATTGGAGAAGAAGCAGCAGGAATATCTGCCGTTCACAAGTCTTTCATGCAGAGAAATCTCCTCAGGTCTTTTACTTGAGGAAACATTAATTGTGTTTGAGTAGTCTTAGTTAAGTAAATGTCCAAACATATCTTGGTATAAAATCACATTGTTGTTGCAGATGAAATATAACACAGCAAACGCAGTTTAAATATGTTCCAGTTGGCAATATAGTGATTATCAGTCATTCAAAAAACTACCGAAGCCTCTACTTGACGGTTGGTCTCGCGTCCGCCATGTTTGTTCTGATCAAATTCACGTCCAACGTGCAATGTATTGTGGGCAATATTAGCAGTTATTGACGCTTCTGCATTGGCTTTTGTCGGTTATTATGACCCTTTGGCATACTCTTTTCAACATACTATGGTTTGGGGCATACTAATTATATTTTTGAATACTATTTAGAAAGGATAGTATGCGAATTGGGATGCAGTTTCTGTGCAAGCATCTGATGCCGTTCTTTTTTTGCTTCCTTTTTAAGTATTTTTTTTGGTTTAAAGAATATTTATGGTTAATCTGAACCTTTACTTCACTTGGTGTAGATATGTTTACACTGCATTTACCTCAAGTGTGTTAACTGTCACACTAACTCACGATAAAACTGTTTTTCATAAGTGGATGCTGCAGTTTCGTCATCTGAAATCTGATTTTTTTAACATAAAAATAAATGTATAACAATTTCCGATGTTCAATAACAACAAAAATAACTTCAGCCAATCAGAATCAAGTTTAAGAGGTAAAGCGTTTAAAGTGTCAGAAGCCAAAAGAACATTCTTACAAGAAAATAAATGGGGTAGTTCACTCAAAAATTAAAATTCTGTCATTTAATCACCCTTTACGTTTTTATAACCTATTTGTGTTTAAAGAGCCCCTATTACACATTGAAAAGGGTCATATTTTGGTTTTATGGGTCTCTAACAACATACTGATATGTATGCAAGGTCAAAAAACACGTTCAGGTCTTATAATATGCATTTATTTTTATCTAATTATTCCAGCGACTCCCATATGAATCGTTCAGCGATTCATTTGTTCCCAAACCCCTGCTTAGCGCGAAGCTAATCTGCGCTGATTGGAACGATGACAGCCTGTTGCCATTGGTCGACAGCATTCAGCGCGAGACAGTAAAATGCCTAGTGATAGATCACCCATTGTAAGCGTGCAGATTTCTGAACGACTCCTTTCCCTCACACTTCCAATAATATCCAGGTAAACACAGCATCTTCATGAGCGTCTTGCTGCTTTGTTAGTGGGCGGGACCGCAGGTTTGAATTTTGCCAGGTCTTTGCCATTATGTTTCGTAACGACGTCAAGCCGAAATGGCTGAAGATTCGTTATCAAGACGATTAATTTAAACCACTATGAGTCGACTCTTTTATAGATGAATCAATAGTTTTAAAAACTGTCCACTTTCAGATTTAAGCTTTAGCTGGATATTTCACTTCACTAAGAGCTGTGTTACACACTACATGAAAGGTCATTTTCAAAAACCCATAATAGGGGCTCTTTAAGACATAATAGAGTGGAATAAAGAATTTAAAATAAAGAAAAAGCACTAGATATGTCAGAATCTGAAACTAAAATTCAGTGCCATATTAAAAAAAACAGAAACAATAAAACCTTTCATTTGTAAACATCCTAAAATGAATGCAAAAGCAGTGTAATAGAAAGCAAAAAACGCTAGATGAAGGGAAGTGTAATAAAAACAACTTTAGTTAGTAACATTAGTTACTAAACCCAGGTCAGATCACTTGATTTATATTGTTGTTACGAAAGTCATTGTGTCACTGTGTGTTTGCCAGATTACACGTTCCTTCACGATTAGTCATCCTGTGACGTCTACGACGAACGTAATTCCCCAAAGCAGTCACAATATATATAATACAATATATAACTGAGATTTATGATACAATCACAGTGAAATATTCATTAAATACTTATTTTCCTCAGAGCGAAACAAATCATCCACTCCAAGTAGTGAAGGGGCACAAACAAAAATATAATTTGTATATTTTTCTTGGAAAAAATACCTGTTTAAAACTAACTTAGTTTGCTTGAATTTTTAACCTAATTGTAATGTATCTTTTGTTGATCAGTTATCTATAAACAAGAACAACGAATAACATTTGAGGTGATGTGCTTCAAAACAAGTCTGCTATATGCTTCAGCTCCAAAACACGAGTTGCCGTGAGATTAGTTTGTTAAATAAAATAATAATCTAGCTCAAATAAAATGAAACTGAAATATTCAGTTTCAGAGAAGCCTATATTATACTGTTTTCACTATTATTGACAAATTTAAATAAACAGGAAATGCTTTTGCAATGTATTCGCAGCACTAAACATAATCCCAGGTTACCTCGGAAGAACAAAGTCTGTTGGAAGGATGAGAGAACCCAGAAGTCTGCATATTTGTGCCATTCTGTCAGATAAAATAGCTTAAAACACCTTAATATTTTAGAAAAGGTAGTTAAAGTTTGCATAACTGATGATTGATCTTATCCACCCACAACCCGCCCATAAGTAAATATGCAGCCTATTTTTTGATTATCTGACCGGCGCATTACGGCAGCACACGCTGAGATAACCGAAAAATGATGTGCTCCTATTGCAGTGTCACCCACGTGACGGAACTCGTTGTGAAGAGCGAGATGCTTGACTTTCTGCAATAGTGTCGTGAGGCGTCGCGGTTGTCGTCTACATAAGAAGAAACGATTGAATCTTGTGTCATGCCACCCATTTGTCGTTTACGAATCCCCACAACACCCTACATTAAGGAAATCATGACAAATTTGTATGATCTGACCGGGGCTTAAATAAAACTTTTCTTGAGTTCTGCAATTCCGGAATGTTGTATCATATGCAAGATGCTGTAAAAGCTGCTATAATAACATTAAACCATCCATCTAATGCATAGAAATGAACCAAAACAAGAAAGAAGTTAAAAACGTAAGACAGGAGAATGAAAAAAATGCAAATGAAAGAACTAGAAATGAACCTGAGCACAATGTTTGATGGAAAAGCGGTGCAGTAGCATGTAAAAGCAAGATGAAGGCCAGTGCAATAAATGAAGCAACTTTTAAATGAACTTGACGCAGCATTTCATGAATGATGAGATCTGGAGCGACTCATCCTGAAAGTGCAAGAAGAACATAAGAAGGTGGGGTTGCGCCTGAACATCAAGAAAACAAAGGTGATGAGGACCTCCGAGAATGGAAGATGCAGCATAAAGATCCACAATGAAAAAAATCAAGACAGTGCAGGACTTTATATTCCTTGGTTCCAAGATTGATCAAAATGGGCACACGACACCTAAAATCAAAAGACGGTTAACGCTTGGACGGGATGCAATGGAAAAGTAGGGATATCAGCACTGGAACTAAAGCAAGGCTAGCTATGGCTCCGAGACCTGGATGATCAAGAAGACAGACAGAAGATTGACGCCTTCAAGTTGTGGTGCCGGAGAAGACTGTTGCGCATCCCGTGGACAGCGAGAATCACCAACGAAGTCCTAGGTGCATCAAACCAAAGACCTCGCTAAAGCCAAGGTTACCAAACAGAAGTGATCCTATTTTGGCCATGTCATGCGTAGCAATTCACTAAAGACGGCAGTCATGCTGGGAATGGTCAGTGGAAGTAGGAAGAAAGGCCGCCCAAGAACTTGTTGGCTTGATACTGTCAAATCTGATACCAACATGAGCGAACTCAAAGAATCAGTGATTAATAGAACTGTGTGGAGGGGAATGATCCATAGAATGACTGAAAATTGACCTTGATTGAACAGATAAATGATTGATGCTGATGCATGAGACTCTGCGAAAGAAAAATAAATAAACTGAGATGTAGGCCATGGGAATAAATGAAACTTAACACTTAGAAACACCTTTTTTATTTACTTTTAACGTGACAGCATTCTAAGTATGTGATGCTCATGCTTGAAATGCAAGCGCAATGATCAATGTAAAAAAAAACAACAATGGAAAAGCAGTAAAGTGGAACGCAAAAATGAAATATGCAAGGCAGTGCTATAAAATGAGACAAATTCTAAAAACGGCCATTTTAAGAAAAACTTTTTTATATTAGCGAAACAATGGAAAAAATGATGAAAAAGCCTAGCAGTGGAATATAAAAACGCAAGATATGAGAAATGTTTAAGTAAAATGAATCTTTCAGCTTGCCTTGTGTCATGCAAGATGTCATGAAAGATGATGCAAACACACAGAATGTTTATATGGAAATTAGTGGTGTAACGGATCACAAATCTCACAGACCATTTTTCGGATCAGCCAATAAGCAAGACAAATGTAATTTTCTTTGTATTTATTAAAAAAAACAGTACTGCAAGAAACTTTTGCTTTTAACAAACAGAAATTAGAACCTGTTTTTTAAATAAAAAAAAAATAAAATTAAGGAACAATCAGCTGAATAAAAATAAAATATTCAGTACTGTGAAAAATACAGTTACTACTACTTTGCTGATAATGCTAAATGTAGAAATCTAACATTATAATTTGTACAACTAATATTTATTTTTTGTCTCATTTTTGATAAATGATTCAGTTATTCACTCATAAAACTTCATGTTTCATTGCTAGGTGTCATTTTTGAAGAAATATTTCGTGGCATATTTTTGATGGCTGATTGTCACCACCTATTGGTCAAATAATGCGATTGCTGCCTACAACTTTCATTATTGAGCGTTGTTAAATGCATATGACAGTGATTTTAATCTTTACGATAAACATCAGTGGTTTTATCTAAACTATAAACCTATCTCAGTACTTCTGTGTTTTTGACTGTTTGTAACTTCATAACCAACTCAAATAACCTACCACAACTTCTTTCGTCATCATATTTTACAGGAAAGCCTAAATGCTTTTATACATGTGATTTGAATGACTCGAGAGGCGATCTCTCTGCAATCGTTACAAATTTAGGATTAATCTACATTTATTAATCAACAGGTCATGTGTGTTCTGAACCATGGGTTGTGATCCATACGAATCACAGATCAATCGTGATCCATTATACCCCTAATGGAAACAAAATGAAAAAGTGTGATTAAAAACAAGACTGTGAAATAAAAAAAGCTCTGAGACAGAAAAGCGCAATTGTTGATAGAAAATTTTTTTAAAAAGAAAAACTAAACAGGAAAATGGAATTTAAAAATGCAGGATTTTTTTTTTCCATAAAAGATCTTTAAAATTAGATATAGCATAGATTTTTATTTTTTAGAAACAAGCATCATTGGAGAAACCCTGCAAATAACATAAGCACATGCAACTCCTAACAGTTTAAGTTTTAAACTTATCATTCTGCTATTCATCGCTATGGCACTTCTCATAAAAGCAAATAATTAAAAAACTGAAAAATATTGCAATTTTAAAATAACACTAATTTTGAATAACTTTGCCAATGCACTTTTCCAATCATTGCCACAATGGTCAAGTTGGCGAGTTTTTAATAGGGTTGGGTCGATAGACGATGCCATCGTCCATCACCGATGGCCGACAGACATCACAATGCATCGCGATCCTCCAACCGGCCCCCCTCGCGAAAAATACACACTTAGGCCCCGTTTACACTAATACGTCTTAATTTTAAAATGGCATTTTATAACTAAAACGATCTACGTCCACACTGGCATTTCATCTAGCACTTATGAAAAGCCCTCCTTCCACACTATAATGCTGAAGACATACATCACGTGACCACACACGCACACACGATCACACTGTCAGCACTGCAGCGTACACAACCGGCTGAGCTCCAGCAGTCTTGAGCACAAAAACCCAGAGAGCAGTGCACGTCGGACAGTTTATCAAGGACGTACCGCTGGATCGCATCTCACTATAGTTGTTAAACATGATATTTAATTAATCTTTTTCTCTATCTAATGACTCTTCGGTCTTTTAAATCTGTCAGATAACGAGTCAGTACACTGCTTCAATCTTTCACTTTCACGCTTGTACTTAGTAATTTTAGTGAAAACCTCAGAAACTGTTGATTGGTTCCTGTTAGTTAGTGCACCTTTTTTACCAACCAAGTGTGTCGACGCCATTATAACGACACAGATCATTCTGCCTATTCATGCGAGTCTCGAAAAAAAAAGTGACTGACAGGTGGTAATTTGTGTTTAACTTATCTTTATTTATTCATGATTTAGTTATGGGTAAAACAAAGACCATGTGGGTCAGGTAGTTGAAACGGTAGGCTACAAATAATTAATTTGTTATGAATTAATTATTTATTCATATCTGCCTATGACGATAATGCCATCGTCCATCACAATGTTTCACGTTAGACATCATACGATGCCAAATTGGTCGACATCACCCAACCCTAGTTTTCAACCAATTATAAGTTTACAAAAACCACAAAGAAAGCTCTTTGCACTTTTTAGAATGACGCAAACGCAAAAAATCAAAGACAAAGAAAGCATCCTTTGCAGCTCAAGCGATGTATTTCAACACACAACACAGTCACATACTCAGCTGCTTTAGAACCAACATAAACACAACCCCAAACAATCTGCTTGAGTATGTTACTATATATATTAGTGCCGTTCATATTTCCTTACGTGTGTGTGTGTGTGTGTGTTGTTACAACTCTGTCTGTAGTTCAGTCTTATGTGAGCTGCAGTTCTTTCAGGCTCCTCAGGGACTCAGCACAGCCTCGGATCAGATTGCAGAGTTGAATACTGGCCTCCACTGACGCGGCGTGCTGGAGCTCCTGCGTGGCCCATCGGAGTTTGTGAAGCACGGCCTCTTCTGCGCTGGACAGGGCTGGGTGGTGATGGAGGGAGCTGCCCGAAGACCCTACAGGAGGTGTAGTCTGGACAGGAGGGTTGGATGGTGGCAGGAAGTTGGAGGCGGGGGTGGGGATGGAAAGAGGGGTTGGTTGTACGGTTGGAGGGGGGCCTCTGAGTCCAGACGCTGCCCCCTCACAGTGCTCTGGCCTAGGCTGGCCCGTGATGGATAGAGGGGGTTCGCTGGAGGAGGCTCCGTTAGATTCAGGGACAGGCTGAGTGGCAAGCTGGCGCTCTCGTACCTGTGACAAGGCTGCTTGAGCATTTAAAGCTAAAAAAGAAGTTGGATGATTTAACAGAGATATGCAATTTATATTTGTGAGTTTTTTAAAAACTGGGTTTAAAATGTACCTGGGTTGTCCTTGTCAATATCGGAGTCCAGCTCTTGACAAGCAACACAGTAATTTTTCTTCTGCTTATCTTGCAGCAGAATCGTCTGCAAATACAAACAAGTTTTTTTTTAAACACTGTAATAAGTAATAACAAAGACTATACAATACACAAGACATTATCAATCGTATCTAATACTAGTAATACTAGTACCGGAGCCAATCATCTGTACTCCGGGGTAGGGGCTCGGACCAGACGTGAGTTTCTGCAGATTTGGTGTGATTTGGATGTTTAGAAATTAAACTAAAGAGACAGTTGTTATTTAATTTTATTGGTGATTCCTAATATGAAATTCAATGGTAAGCTTGGCAAGCAATTTTGGAGAGTTTGCTGTTTCCCCATTCAGACAGAATGCCCGAGCATTGAAACACCAAGAGGCGTTTCAAAGATGGCCACCGAGTGAAACGAATTGCCATGAAGGGACTTTGGTAATAACGATTAAAGTCTGTGTAAAAAAATGTACAATGTTAATTTTGCTAGCGCACATTGTTATTCGTTAGATGACAATGTTCCATGATATTTTTTATGTTTTATTTTGATAATCTTCAAAGTCTGACCATCTGCATCAGCTTTTGAAGTGGCGGTCCAGCTCTGTTGATGTCAGTTTGACGCTTCAATCACAAGTCTGCATAATAAAGGGCATGGCCACTTCAGTGGCAGCTAGATCTCGCTGATTGCCGTCACATCACCTCAGCTGATTTCGGCTGATTAGCCTCTGAACTCTGCATATACATCGTATTTTTGTGTTGTTTTATGTGGCTTTACAGAGTGCAACCGTGCTTTTTGGAATTATTTCTTAAAATTATCAGATAATATGGCATGCTGTGGGCACATAATTGTGCTCACAAACCATTTACATGGCTTCCATTTCCCAAGTGAGTGAAATTATATACCATATCTATAAATGTATTTATTTTATTTAGGATCATTTATATTTTTCTTTAGAACTTGAATGCACTCCAGAATCTGACAGACTGATTAGCTGTAGACTCTAGAACAGTCATCTGAAGCGTTGTCATACAGCGTTTTGCCTGGATTTCATAAATAGCCATGCATTTACTAACACAGACTTTATTTAAAGTGTTTTTAAGTAATTAGCATTTTCCTCCTGTAGAAAAACATCATAAGAACAATGCTTAGTGGCTCAATGTATTACAACAGTGTTTTTAAAAGTCTAAACACTTTATTGATAGAGTACCACCAAGCACATGTGGTCAGAACACCAACGAGTCGCAGATAATAAAGTATTAAGCATTTCTCCCAAAGAAAGCCTAAGCAAAATACTAGCAGGCATCTGTCGTTCGCGCGAACTAAATGGCGACAGGTGGCCACGCCTACTTGTAGCTTCTTTTGCTTTCTTCAGAAACCTATGGGTGACATCACGAAAACTACCATATATTTTACAGTCTATGGTTCACATCCACTTTAAGCAAATATTATCATAATATCCATCCACTTGTGAAAAATACTTTTATTATTTAACTTTAATACTATTTTTGTCTTTGTTTACTATTAGATAATGCATTACTGTATCACTTCAACTAAAAGATATACATATAATAACAAGCCCTGTTTGACCCAGGCTCAAACAAACCTTGATGTCGTCTTGATGAACAGCCACAAAGCCAAAAGCCAAAAGGAAGAGCAGATTTTACCCTGTGTCCCGTAATTTTTTACGAGCCAGTCTGAAGCGCGAGCGGTTTCGCTTTCTTGATGCTTGATTATTGACGTGCTTTTGAAACCTGACCCTGTCAGAAACTGACAAATGCAAGAGTGACGCGTAAAAAAACAAAAGGAGAAGCCGGAAAAAAAGGAGCACATTATTTTTTCAGCAAACATGAATAAACTGCCATGTTTAACTATTATCTAGGGCTGTCAATATTAGCGCGTTAACGCACGTGATTAATTTGAAATATTTAACGCGTTAAAAAAAATTTACGCATTTATCGCAGTTGCAGTTTTTTTTTTATTTCCTGTTGTGGTCGACGTGTGTTCAGGGCCGGGCACGCCCATAGAGGCGACCTCCTCACTTTCATCCGCGACACCCACCCCCTCCCTCCCGGTGCTAACTTTTAACCGCAAACCGGTAAGTTTCTATTTCACTTTCGGGTTGATGGCGGCGTGATCACGGTTTGCCTACAGCGCCAGTTCAGCTTGCTCCGGTCCTGCGTGTGTTTAATGTGCAAAGAAATATGGATAAAGGAGAATATGGATCCATGTTAATGTACTCAGTGAAAGCGCCAGATGATGACGGAAGCTGTCAAAGACAGCCCATTCCTCTCTAAGTTGACTCCAAGCGCCCTCAACACTACACGCAACTTTTGTAAAGCGTCTGCTTCACGTTGATGTGTCAGAATCCTTGATTAAGAAATAAAGCCATACTTTAGAACGCTTAGTTTAAGCAAATTTGATTCGATCGTGCGTGTTGATGATCTGAAGGGAGTGGGCTGCTCTCTCTCTCTCTCTCTCTGTGTGTGTGTGTGTGTGTGTGTGTGTGTGTGTGTTTGTGTGTGTGTGTCTGTGTATGTGTTTTCTGAATGAGTGTATGGTCTGTATGGTGATCCTCCAGCATCTGTACCTCTCCCAGAACCTGTGCATGTGTTTAATATTAGATAATATCAGTGTGTGCTTGTTTAACCTGCTAATGGAAGAGGAGCTGTGTGTGTTGTTCCCGATAATGTCAATAGACTGGTTTGTCTTAGCAACTGGTTAAATCGTCACCTTAGAATTATAAGGTTCTGTCTGACATTTTTGTCAAAATTGAGTTATTGACATTCTTATTATATGACAACTTATTTACATTATGGGATGTTTTTTTTTATAAGTTGTTTACATTATGACCTTTTATTTAAAAGCAAAAACAAATGTTACACACATACTGTTTGTTATGGAATGCAAAAACTTTGAAGCTCAATATCTCAAAATCATTCAGAACGCAGACAGAACCTTATAATTCCAAGGTGACGAAATGTTAAGGAGGACAAAGCTAAATTGTTTCTACTTTATAATTAATGTTCTCAATTCGCAATACAACTTTACAATAAATACAATTGTTTGTATTCAATACTTTATTATTATAATTTTTCAATTTCTATATTTGCAATGCCTGTATTTTGGATTTTTTTTATTCGTGATTAATCATGATTAATCACACAAAAATGTGTGATTAATTAGTTAATTTTTTTAATCAATTGACAGCCCTACTATTATCATCACCTTTTGGACTATTATGAACTCAGAATGATGGAATTGCTTTCTAACAAGAGGCTACATGTGCTGCTGAAGATTTAAGACCCATTTAATTATGAGAGTTCTGCATTGACTGGGCTCTATTTTCTGCAGTTTTGAACCTAAATAATGACTAAATGTATACTGTGTGTAGTTTTTCTGTAAGTGGTAACATATCAGAGACTGTAATGGTCTGTATGTGTTTATATATGTTGCATTATTTATTTATTTTATATAATTACAGACGTTACAGTAGGCTATTTTGCACTGTCATTGATCTGCAGTTATAATCAACTCAAGTTCATAGAAAAGTTAGTAATAAACATTTATACAGAAGTATTTATGTGTGTAAAGCATCTGTTTTGTGAGAAGTGCTTCTCATATGATATGTGAGCGACCCATACAGCTTTACTTTAGACATTTTCTCGAGCGAAAATGACATTGAATGTAACTTTCTGTCGTACAGCCCACCCACAAAAAGAGTACCATTGGTACCTTTTTAGCAGTGGAAACGCCTGATAAAGGTGACCCGTACTGTACTGTACCAGTCAGTGGAAAGTAGCCATTACAGTAAAGCAGTGCAGATAAATGCAAAAATACTAGATGTGAAGCATGAAGTCTTCAGTCTTAAGTTAAAGTTAAACATTATAATGTTGAGGCATAGGGCTGGGCCAATAAACAATATTATATCGTATTGTGATAACATTAATGTCAATAACAATGATAAGCTCTGGACTTTTTTTACTCTATATTGATCTAAGAGCCAATCAGATACCAATTAATACTGAAATTTTAAAAACGGCCATTTACCACTAACATTTGAGCGTGTTTTTAAACAGAGCTGATCAGCCATTGTGTTGACATTAAGGATGCACTAAATTTTCAGCCACCGAAAATAGGTTATGCTATTTAATGGACGCTCTCATTTTAACGGAGTCTCCGATGTGTGTATGGTGTTTTCTCTCACCCCGCACAGCTCACAGCACTCGCCCAGCATCTTGTACCCCTTCAGCAGATAGTCTCCCATCAGCTTGCTGATCTTATCCTGCCGCTCCCGACGAGCCTGAATCACCTTCATCTCTGCTTCAGAGGGAGGCTCCCATTCAAAATCCTCATCATCTGGAAGGAGAAAAACACACACACACACACACACACATAGATAACCCTCATGTTTCTGGATGATCACTCATATCAGCAAGCATTTGTGTACAGCAGGAGTGTCCAAACTCGGTCCTGGAGGGCTGGTGTCCTGGAGAGTTTAGCTCCAACCCTAATCAAACACACCTCTACGAGCTAATCAATCTCTTACTAGATATACTAGAAACTTCCTGGCAGGTGTGTTGAAGCAAATTGAAGCTAGAAGCAGGACACCGGCCCTCCAGGACCGAGTTTGGACACCCCTGGTGTACAGTAACTGCCTACATGGTTATTATGCTGATGATACACTTTGCAACTTTTTGAGAAATGTGAGCAACTAATTATGCCAAGGGGATACAGATACAATATTGTTGCCCAATCTATATAATAAAGTAGTCAGGCAACAATGCTCTCCATTATTGCCCAGCAAAATTGCTCAAAATGTTGCTCTGTGTATCATTAGCATTACACCTTTTCTAAAGTCAAATTTAATCTCTTTCCAAGTGCATCTTCAAATTTTTCCAGCACTTTATAAAGTGTGAGAAATTACATACTTACATACATGTGCATACTTCATCACATTACATCAGATGATCTTTGCTATAGACCATTTTGAGGGATGTAAACAATAACAATGGTCCTAACCTATTTCCAGTATTACATTTTTTAATTTCCAAAGCTTCCAATAATCCATAAATGTCCACATATTGATAAATAATGTTATGAGAGCAGTTTTAATGTTAAGAGATGATTAAATTGCCTCTTGTTACAGTTATGAAAGTTTTATTTTTTATTTTACTAAGTTTGTATCAATATTTCTTTACAATACAGAACACGAATGACATTGTCAATGAAAAAAGATTCAAGAGAGAGAAAAAAAGAATAAAATAAAAATAAAAAACATTATATAAACTTGAGGGTAAGACATTTAAGAATCAATTACAGTATATAAATTAAAGCCATTACAAAATTAAATCGTTTTGTTTGCTTTCTTATTTTCAGATAATGAAATTAAATTCAAATAATGACTAAATTCTTGCAAGTAAACAGGAAAATATGGTTTGGTTGGTTTTAATGAATTTGCATGTGTGGAAATGGAATTTACAAAGAAAATAAATTAAATTTATAACAAAACAAGCCTTTCTTTTAGTAAAGGCAGATTCATAATAACCAAAAATAATATCTTTAAAAGTAACAAAAACCTCTTGTTGTATATTAACATTAATAAATGAGCCAATATGTTTCCAAAATTGTACAACATAATTACAATGCCAAAATAAATGAAAAACAAAATGAACATTTTACATCAATAATAGAATTAAACTTTTTCAAAAATTGTTTAACAGGATAAAATTTGTAGATTAATTTATAAGACACTTCTTTGACCTTGTTGGTGAGAAAATATGTTTGTTGCAAAGACCATATTTTTCCCCATTTTAAATCTCTTTATATTATTCCAATAAGAGATTACAGGGGACAATGTAACAACCTTTTCAATAAAAAGAGATCTAATTTTCAAATTTCTACCTTTTATATTAGAAAAACAAATTTTACCTATAAACGTCTCGTTCGAATCAGAAAAGTATGCTTTTGAAGAGGGGGATGATTGCTATTTTAAATAGCATAGTAATTCCTGATGTTATAGCTCCCATAACAATGGTGAAATTGTTTGGACTTACTGGTTTGTTACATTCTGAAATAAAGTCGAAGTAATTCATTAAAAAAACTCTTTTGTTAAATAACTGACTATCTATAAGCAAACCGTTATTAAACCACTGTCTGAAAAAGATTAATTTTTATATAAAATATTTTGGTTATTCCAAATACTCCCTAAACATTTTCCAATGCGTCTGGTTATAATCTTAATTTAAATAAAGTGATGAAATTTATTTGACAACAATGTTCATGGGCCAGTGACATTGCCACATTGAAATGGTCTATAGTATAGTAGAGTACAGTATATTGTAGTATACTATAGTATTCTAAGGAAAATTTTAGATGACAGGTTTGATCCAACCACTTTGAATTCCTGTTATTTACTTATATAGCTATCTTTAATAAAATGTATTTAATTAGACTAATATTACCAATTTAGTAAAATAAATTATTATGAAAGCAACAATTACATTTTCAAGCACTTTATGCAAAATCTAAGCACATTTTAAACCTTGTAAAATTCAAGCATTTTTTTATGGATTTTCAGCACCCGTGCGATTCCTGTACGTGGAACATTACGAGTCATTGATAGATGAAGACACAGAAAAAGCTTAACATTTACAAAAGCTACACGCCAGTACAGAAAGGCAGACAGTGAAGGCGCTAACCTGCTAACGTAACATGGTGTTATTTTAGCGTGGCTGCACGTGCACTAACGTTACTATAGCACGACGGAAGAGGAGTGAGTAAATGTTATTTTGATATATAAATTGGGAGTTTAACAAGAGATTGATCTAAATATTAGTTTATTGACATTTTACCTGCGTTTAGGGCCATGCTTTCTTCATCAGCCGCCTCACAACACAGATAACGTTTCCTGCTCGAAACTTCAGCGGTGAAATGTGGAAAGTGCTGTGAAAACTGACTGGCGCCATCTAGCGAGCTGAATGTAGGTCATAGTTCTCAGTTTTTTTCCTATAGTTTTTTTTTACTTTTATAATGGAATGAATGAAAGAAAATAATATTTCTTTACTATCTCTAGGTTTCCAATCAACTAAATATTCTAACTACCTGCTTGATTTAACTAATTGCATGCTGTCAAGCCTGAGCGTATTGGTGGGTTGTTCCTATGCCGTTGTGTTTCTCTCTCTCTCCTCTCTCTAGCCCTAGACATTTAGGGTCATAACAATGCTGAAAATAAAAGTTTACAATGAAAGTGGATTTTGAAAATTGCTCAAAAGTGTTTCACACAGACTCCTGTACAATAAAATCGCTCATTCTGCACAAGTCTGTAGTATATTTTTAAATATTACCATCACGACAGTTCATTCTGCTGTGGTGACCCCTGATTAATAAAGGGACTAAGCCGAAAAGAAAATGTATGAATTAATTACCACCCAGGTAGAAAATAATTCTGTCCCATAAATCTGGCACAGCAGATAGAGGTAAAGTTAGTTTTATATTCGCACATTCAGACTTTCCCCTTAATAATATAATTTCATAACCGTATTATTTGCACACTCTAAATAGCGAAATCATATTAGCAGCCAGTGACTATTAAAGTGCAACATTGTTCACAGTCAAATAAACAGTGTTGATGTTGTTTTCAAGTCACACTTGCAGGTTATAACAGACCAAATATTCAAAGTGCCGTGGTAAACAAGGGAGTGTGTCACAAGATGTCACTGAACGAATGTGTGAATATAAAACCAACTTTACCTCTATGCACAGCAGGCATTCATCCGGCACTGGCATACAGCATGTGGGCCAAACATGGCCCTGGTTTGGCAGAAGTGGCACCATCTTAAAGGCGGCTCACAATACTTGGGCCAGATGTAAAATGTAGTATTTGGCCCAGATATTAATAATTGATATGTGGGCCATGTAAGTTTGGCCTATCTTGACCCATATTTAAAATACATTTTTATTATTTTTTTCAAATAAAGAAAAACTAATTCTACCAATCAGGTCACTTTGAGAAAAAGCATGCCCATAGCATGCTAAAAGTGCAATGATTCATAGGTTTATTAATTTTATTGCAGTCTAGACACACCAACATATCTGGCCCAGTTTGGGCTCAGTTATGGGTTATCAACTTGGCCCAAATATGGTCCGTGTTTGGCCCTTGTCTGGAAGCCAGACTTGGTCCAGTCATGTACCTTAATTCACTGCAGCATGTGGGCCAAGGAAAAGCTGATTGTGTGTGCCAGAGCAGGGCCAGAGATAATTTGCTATGTGGGTATCACGGAATCAGGTTAATAATAGCATAATTAATATATAGTTAACTGACTTTAGTTAAAATGGCTGAATAAACCAATAAACACATCACCATGATTTCATGGTTTACTTTGACCATTAGATGATGCTGTTACCAAATTAGTGTAGCATGGTGTGGTCAGTCCAAGGTGACACTGATACACATGATGATTTGTGTTAATATCTTTGCAAAGAGACAGCCTCAGGTGTTGATGAGGTAAATGGTAATCAATGATATCCATTTCATAAGTCAAACTAAAACACTTGTTTGGTCAGCATGGAAATGTGTAGTTCACAAAGTCTTATTCATTCATTCATCCATTCATTCATTCATTTTCTTTTCAGCTTAGTCCATTAATCAGAGGTCACCACAGTGGAATGAACCTATCCAGCATATGTTTTAAGCAACCCAACACTGAAACACCCATGCATTCGCATTCACACTCATACACTACGGCCAATTTAGCTTATTCAATTCATCTATTCAACTCCACACAGAAATGCCAACTGGCCCAGCCGGAGCTCGAACCAGCGACCTTCTTGCTGTGAGGCGATCGTGCTACCCACTGCACCACAGTGACGTTTTAACGTACATTTTAACCCCCTTTCTATGGTCTTCCAATAAAGTTCTTTCAAACGGCTTGCAATAACAAGACACATGTCAATCATTTTAGTTTGATAACCTGATAATAACAAAGGAAATAAACCTAAAGCGCATGTTTCAGGGGTAACTGGAATTGGTTTTGAAAGAATTTAGATGTTGTTTAGATGTTATTATGTTTTGCCAAAAATATCTTAACCACATTCCCAGATAGTACAATGAAGGAATGTTTCTTTATGTTTTTGGCATTTAAAACATATCTGGGATGCTTGGGTTAAACTTGTTTAGTCTCCAGGTGTGATATAAGTACGCATTGCCCAGTTATATTAAATCATTTTTCAAGTTCTGGGCTTTAACATATATTTGGCTCCATTCTGAATCTGTCAGGTCATAGTTTACACCGTCTTATAGTGACAATAAGTAACATTTTTGATTTTCATCAGGGCTCCCCTCTGTACTAAAACAAATAACCACATACTGTACAGTATGGTTATCATAACAGACACCAGAGTTGTGGCCAAAATCGCTAGCCTTTCCAGCTAAATTACTGTATGTGAAAAACGGTATGTGAGCTAGTATTATACCCAAACTAGTTGACTAACAGATGAGAATACTAAGAAGTTCACACATGATAGACACTTTATTATTTCATGAGCTCACAGAAGAGGGTTTCTGAATGGATAAATTCTAAATGACTATATGACGAATGATAACTTGTCTTAAAGTGATAGTTGCAAAAATAGAAATGTACTTAATATTTAGTATTTACTCATCTTCGAGTGGTTATAAACCTTTATGAGTTTCTTATTCCGTTGACAACAAAATAAGATATTTTGAAGAAAGCTGAAAATTGACTTTCACATTAAGCAAATTTCATACTATAGCAGAGATGCCCAAACTAGGGCCCGCAGGGCAAAGTTGGCCCATAGTACCCTTTGATTTTGCCCACCATCCCTGAGAAGAGAGGGAGAATGATGGTGATGTAAAGATTGTCATTTCATATGTAATGTAATATTTTATTTGTTTGTTTTATTGTTAAGCTACAAAACAGTTAGCTGAAATTAAATGTTTTATTTTAAATGCTGTAGTTTAGTTTAAAATGTAAATACTGTCAGCTGACGGATAGAGGACAACGCAAAGACTTTGGTGAGCAAATCAAGGCAAAGGCAGATTCTGATTGACTAGTGTATTTAGCATTTCAATAATTGCATTTTTATTAGTTCTAACAGTTTCAGTTATTAGCCCAAACGTGAATGCAAATTTAAACAGTAGGTGGCACTAGAGGGATTGAGTTAGAGCAGGGGTGCCCAAACTCGTTCCTGGAGGGCCGGTGTCCTGCAAAGTTATTTCCAACTCCAATCAGACACACCTGGGCTAGCTAATCAGGCTCTAAAGCCTCCTTTTCACTGCACACGACAAACAACAAGCGACAGACCGGAAGTCATTCATTTCCTAAAGACCAATCCGCTTGTTAAGTGGTGACGTGTCGTCTGTTACTAAACGGGCTGTATGCACGCGAGCGATACTCTTATTTAAACATGTCTTATAATAATACTATGTAGGCACATTTATACATAGTTTTAAAACTTTTACAACAACCGTAAAGCAAAACAAAATGTATTTCCCACATAAAAACTATCCAAAAGGCACGTCTAGGTGCTTTTGCGTATTTATTTGTTTATAATATATAGCGTGGATTATAATATGATAAACCAAGAGCGTAAATCGTCATGGATCATGCTTGAGTTGTCTGTAGCAGGGTGGTGCTGACGTCACAGGCGAGCGCCCCGAAGGCTGTAGTCCGTTTATAGCCTAACGTTACCTTTTCAGTTCTTGCGTTTGCACTCAAGATCCAAAAGTGCTATAAGTTGTATTTTCGTGTGAGGATTATACGGCTGGACAAAACGTGTAAGTGTAATGAACTTTGTTTGAACACAGAGCTTAGTATTTGCAATTTTCGAAAAGCCTATGGGAAAATCCTATAGGGAATTTATCGAGGAAACCAGTTTTAAGCTAGCAGCCGATTCGCCTACAAGGTGACGTCATAGTTCCTCCACTCTATAGAGAGTAGTCTGGGAGCTGCGTGGAGTTACGATCATCTCTGTATGCGGAAAATTCGGATCCAAATTGAGCTGCGGATTCGTTGAAATATTTGAACTCCTGCGACTAGACCATATGCAACTGGGTGTGATGTATTTCAGTGTTGTCCAAGTATGTCCGTGTGCCCGAGATGAGAAATTATTATTATTTTATTATTAAAACATATTATTATATAAAATATATTTTATTATATATCATTATCATTATTTTATATTAAAATATACGTTATTTTTTTAATCAGAAAAAGTATATATATATATATATATATATAT
>CAIGQZ010001492.1:13271974-13286297 GCA_903798205.1 Danio tinwini | reverse complement strand
ATATATTTGTTGGCCATTTGTCTGAATGGATTGAGTATAACTCCTATTCAACCCAATGCTTTTCTGTTATAAAATCTTGCCCATTCCATGCCTATTTTCAAATATTATGTCTGCTTCACCTTACTTGTACATAGTTTTTGTATAACAAGAGAATCATGTAAAGGGAAATATTGCTCTGTTATTATCATGAGGAATTGTGTAATTGTTTTTAGGTTTTTGCTGTAAAAATAGCTGTTGTCAATTGTATCTCTTTGCAATAAAAATAATTACATTATATTATTGGTGATTGAATCGATGTTGGAGTGATTGAGTAGTTTTACTTGGACAGAGGAAAATTAAGACCTGTTTAAAACGATTTAAGACCTACAAGATAATATTTCAGTAAATTTATAACTTTTTAAGACCTAAAACTTTGCTTTTAAAAACCCTGCAGACACCCTGTTGACATTATTAATCCTCTTAAGCAATATATATTTTTTTATTCTCTACAAAACAAACCACTGTTATACAATGACTTTCCTAATTACCCTATCTTGCCTATTTAACCTAGTTAAGCCTTTAAATATCACTTTAAGTTGAATATTATCTTGAAAAGTGTCTAGTCAAATATTATGTACTGTCATCATAGCAAAGATAAATCAGTTATTAGAAATTAGGTATTACAACTATTATGTTTAGAAATGTGTTGAAAAAAAGTTTCTCTTCGTTAAACAGAAATTGAGGAAAAATATACAGGGGGCTAATAATTCTGACTTCAACTGTATGTATATATTGCATCTTTTTTTTTATTTCTCAAGCTTTTATTCAAAAAGAGCTAAATATCACTGTTTTGTGTTTAGAAAATATAATCTGAGAATTACCCGTATTGATCAGATTGGAATGAATGCAATTTAAATACATTTATTTGACTGTAATTTAAAGCATCATGTAAGGCATAAATTACCAAGCAGTAGAGAAGCCATGACGCAGAGTTTGTCCCAGGGGATATGCTGAGAGGAAGGCCAGTATTCCACATGTGTGAAATAAAGCAACATGCACACCCACGAGTGCAGGACAAAGCTACACAGACCCACGCAGGACAACAACACACTGGCAGGACCTGGCTGCACATCTCCTACACACTTTCTGAAAAGCACCTGAAACATAAAGTCATCCACCTTTACTGTAAACCTGCAGAGAGTCATATAAAATCTTTATAAATACACAGCTTTAAAAAGACTCCCTTTAATTAAAAACACTCTTTTTGGATGTTCGTTGTGGGTTAGTAAATTTCCCTCACAATGATTAATCTTATTAATGATTAGCTCCTTCGTAACACAAAATGTCACTTGTTGCCACCTACTGGCACAACTGTATACCATGTGATTTTAAGTAATAAGTGTGCACAGACCGCTTACTTGTTCACTTGATTAATCAGTTAACGAATTAATAAATTAGTCCCTCCATTATTTTGCCAACAAATTTCAGATTTTTGAGACTTAAATACAATTTTGTGGTGAGTTTTCTCAAATTTTGTGGCATTTCTTTATATTAACTTGCTGTGAAAATATACACAAATGTACATACACATATATTGTTATGTCCCATGACTTGTTTATTTAGTTTCTATATTGCAATGTTTTTTTTGTTTGCAGATTGCTGCCACCTGTTTCAAATTGTCCACGCTATATAAACTGGCTGCAGTGGACCAGAAGCCAAGAGAAAGTGGAAGCGACATGTCTCAGTTGATCTGCTCCAGTTCCAGATACAGGGGTTTGTGACTCGTGCGCTACCTTTAATAATGTGAATTAGTTTATGTACGGTATGAGTAAGGTGTGGGGTGTCCTTTGTTAATTTAAATCTCTTTCTCCTGCTTTGGTGGGTAGGCAGGGAGGAAGGGAAGTAATTGGTATTTTTCTGCCTTTCGGGAATTTTTGTTTTGTTAGGAAAGTTAGGTTGCATTTAAATTAGTTATTGGATTGTTTTTGTTTGTTATTTTTGGACTCCATTATCCAGAGGTATTATTTTTGTTTTTGTATTATGTTCTGTAAATTCAATTTACTTATTTTTTTTCCTGATGAAAAAATAAACAGAAATGATTGCCTGATGGTGATCAAACATTTGATGAAGAATGTTTTGTTGTCTGATAATTCTGGGTCTGGAGAAAGTTAACTTAAAAAAACTCTCCCCTCATTCTTCAGTTCATTTCATCCTTTTTTCATCCTATTTATTTTTAACCCCTAGATTTTTGTAGTAATGTAACAAAAAAATAAATATATATATATATTATTTTTTATTATAATTTATTATATATTTTACCTCAAACAATTGATCTCTATAATTTATATGAAGAAAACACTGGGAGAAATGGAGAGAATTTAGTGTTAACCCCTAAAGCCTGCTGTATCATATTTGGAAAAGAAACAAATTGTTTGAAAATTAATATGATAAGTCATCATGTTGAGTGTGCGGGCTTATGTGTGTGTTTATGTGTCTGTTTGTGTTTGTTAGAGAGAGAGAGAGAGAAAAGGCTACACATAAAATGACAGATGCATACAGTACATACAATATACTGTATAGAAGTCTAGTGATTAATATGCTAATCACAGTTTGAGCTAATAAATGTTCACATTTAATAAATCAGGTTTGATAAATCATGTTCACAATCTAGTGAATCAAGAGAAGAACTTAGTAAATCATCTCCACAGTTTTCTTGTATCTCATGTGCGAATCTCCCACAAAAAGTCACTGAATGTTCCTGAACAAATATTTTTGTTAAAGAAATTTAAAAAGAGTGACTAGGATGAATTAAAACCTCACCGCTAGTGCTGACCTTGAATAAAGCTAAAGTTGAAGCCGAACCAACTCCCAGTGCAACTCCTGTGATTGAGTCACTATGAAAACCATCCCCGTAGGCCAACATAACAATCCCAGTGATGGACAGGATGACAGCCACTATCTAAATAAAGACCAAAAATAAAACTGCAAGCGTTAATTCAGGAGTCGAAGAAAACAGAGGTAAAATGAGATGCTATATTCAAATTGGCATACAAGAAGTTCAACAGATTATGGCACAATTGTTATTATATCTAGGTTAGCTGACCAGTCAAATGAGAATTGGCAGATCTAATCAAAAACTATATTATAATTTTTGACCACAAAGAGGCATGCCAGGAGACACATGCCAGGTTTCGTAATGATACAAAATGTGTTTATAAAATGTAGCCTTTTCTGTCAAACTTCCAATTTCCAAAATGAGACAACTATGTACTATTTGAATTAGTATGCTGCTATGAATCTAAAGAGACTTGCCTAATTTTGAGACCTGTTTTCTGTCTACGGACTGCAAGACGGCGGCGTAAGATGAAGGGGCGTAACTTTTACTAAGTTAGAGGCGTAACTTACAGTTATCAAAATCCTATTAAACCATGTGAGATGTCACAATGAAATGTTGTTGGCAAGATGGCAAGATTTTCATCTAATGTTTTCAAGAGTTTTCTCCAAATTTATCCATAACCAAGTCATTCATTCATTTTCTTTTCAGCTTAGTCCCTTTATTAATCCGGGGTCGCCACAGCTGAATGAACCGCCAACTTATCCAGCACGTTTTTACGCAGCGGATGTTCTTCCAGCTGCAACCCATCTCTGGGAAACATCCACACACACTCATTCACACTCATTCACTACGGACAATTTAGCTTACCCAATTCACCTATACCGCATGTCTTTGGACTGTGGGGGAAACCAGAGCACCTGGGGGAAACCCACGCGAACGCAGGGAGAACTTGCAAACTCCACACAGAAACGCCAACTGACCCCGCCGAGGCTCGAACCAGCGACCTTCTTGCTGTGAGGTGACAGCACTACCTACTGCGCCACTGCGTCGCCTAACCAAGTTATTTGATATATTATTATATTCATTCGTTTAGCAACTCCACTCAGTGATTTCTTTATCTGTTTTGTCACGACAGTTAGCCTACTTGGGGTTGCCTCCTGTGGTTGCAAATAACAGTACAATGGCGAGCGTGTCAAGTATGAAAGCCTCCGCAACTCGCAGCTGTACGTTAAAAACTGTGATGTTAGGTTTAGGGTTAGGGAAGGTGTAGATGTTTAACTGTGATGGTTGGA
The DNA here is from genome assembly GCA_903798205.1 of Danio tinwini. NCBI lineage: Eukaryota > Metazoa > Chordata > Actinopteri > Cypriniformes > Danionidae > Danio > Danio tinwini. The sequence continues at coordinate 13,282,190 of CAIGQZ010001492.1, read as the reverse complement.
TTTAGGTTTGAGGAAGGTGTAGATGTTAATAACTGTGATGAATGGGTTTAGGGTTGGGGAAGGTGTAAACCTTAATAACTGTGATGGTTGGGTTTAGGGTTGAGCAAGGTGTAGGCATTAATAACTGTGATGGTTGGGTTTAGGGTTGAGGAAGGTGTAGACATTAATAACTGTGATGAATGGGTTTAGGGTTGGGGAAGGTGTAGATGTTTAACTGTGATGGTTGGATTTAGGTTTGAGGAAGGTGTAGATGTTAATAACTGTGATTGTTGGGTTTAGGGTTGGGGAAGGTGTAGACCTTAATAACTGTGATGGTTGGGTTTAGGGTTGGGGAAGGTGTAGACATTAAAGGGCACCTATGGTGAAAAATCTCCTTTTCAAGCTTTTTGGACAGACATGTGTATGTATGGTGTAAAGACAGTCATATTGGGGTGATATAAACACACCCAGTGCTTCTTTTTTCAATATAACAACATAAAAACGGTGGACCAATTGGAGCGGTTTTCAGACCGACCGCAACTTGACGTAGGAGTGCGGTCCCCCTGCCCACCGAATTGATTGACAGCTGCGTATTAACATGTCTCCGTAGTAACGTATAATCATATCAACCAGACACAGGACGTGCGCACACTAAGCAACCATAAATAAAAGTCTGTTCAGTTTGCTAGGATCATCACTCATCATCAAATGTAATCAAGAGTGAGTTTTACAAGTTTAAAATGTTTTAAAACAGTGAATGTGTGTAATAAATTACAGCAATTTACTTCAGATTTACTTCATCAACACAGCCGCGTGTCAGAACAATTATAAAAGACGCTTCAATCCCGGTTTGTGGACGTTAAATCAGGTTTATTTTGTACAATAACATAACAGATATCCATACAGCATTGGAGATTAACCTGTATCCTGTCACATTTGCGTGCAAAAACAGTGCAAAGCTAAATGCGCGCTGTCTGTGTGTGCGCCTGTCAGTGCTGTGTGTGTGTGTGTATTTGTGTGTGTGCGTGAACTTTGTAAGGACATTGTGTGTGAATCATCCTTGCAACTCCACAACATGCATCAAATACTCATTGGTAAGATTCCTACTGTAGTTTTTCCTCACAAACGTTACGTGAGATCTTATTCCTTCGTGTTTGTCTGTTGTCTGACGCAGCCGAGGGAGCCGCTGCCAGGCACGTGGAAACGGTGGCCGTGAGGGCTAGCCTTAAAGGCGCAGTACACAAAAACCGTTAGCTGATGCTAAATGCTACAAAATAGAAACTTATGACAGGTATAATAAAAAATCTGATGGGTGTTTTAAGATGAAACTTTACAGACACATTCTGGAGACACTAAAGACTTATATTAAATCTGGAAAAAGTGGTAACCTAGGTGCCCTTTAATAACTGTGATGGTTGGGTTTAGGGTTGAGGAAGGTGTAGACAATAAAAACTGTGATAGTTAGGTTTAGGTGTGGAGTAGGTGTAGACGTTAATAACTGATGTGCAGTGCCATCTTGCTGACAACATAGTTTTGATATGCCTCCATTACTTCAAGTTACGCCTCTAAAGTATTACAAGTTATGCCCCTAAGGCCCCTTCATGTTACTCCCCTGTCTTGCAGTCCACAGACAGAACCTTCTTGTTTTTTGGTCAAACCATTAGCAAAAAATAAGCAAATACATCGTCCTGAACACTAGGTGGCACTGTGTCAAACGGTATAAAGGTCAGTTGCATAAACCGCTTAGCACCTTTTTTTTCTTCATGATTATGGCTGTTTCTCAAAACCAAGAATGCTGAGATCGGACTTGCGTTCTTTTGCAACTAGGAAGAGCGTGAGAACACACAACTCCTGTGAGTAACATGACTTTTGTAAGTTATATATAGTTATATATACAGTGCCTATAGATAATCATCATACCACTTTAAAATAATTACTTTGTTTGTCATACTTGCTCAAATCAAATAACTTTTCCAGCCTTTGAAATGTTTTTGTAGCCTTTTCCTAACTTGTGCCTTTCTTCATCTTTAGCCTGAGTGTAGCGTGAGTTAAGGTGTAGATTTTCACAGGGTATAATACATTTCCATAGGCACTGTATGTATATACATAACTTGCACAAAAACCTTACAAAGATACTTTGCACAATACAAATAAAACTGATTTAAATATGAATTTCAGCACCTAAATACTCTTCAATGTATACAAATTTTCATGGCAATGTTTACTTTCACCATCTAATTTAGTGAAACTCCTGAGATAAAAAAAAGTTAGGCTATGTCTCTGAACTGTAAATAATAGTGAGTAGAAAATGCTGCACTTCCCTTCCCTTTTATTTAGCCACAATGACTTCTAAAATCTACTTTCGATATATCCTCTGCTTTTGCGGTCTTGACTATTAGCTTTGGCAGTGGAAGATGGCATTGAAGGAGAACACAAGAATGGAAGGTCGCTTAAAAACTTTTAAGTTTTAACTTTTTAAAGTCTGTTACAAAGAGATTGATTGTTCTAATTTAGATCCAAAACAGCAAGACTGATTACGCCTTAGCTAAATGCTATTGGCCAAACTAGTACATATGACTTAACGTGATGATTGTTTATGCAACTTGGCCAAACTTAGGTCAGGTTTCTCATAATGCACATCAAAGTTGGTGGGGGAAAAACCCCTAGCATCAGCTGACTTAACAACACGGCAATAATAAAACATTAAACACAAAACACTATTATCCTCACCCTCACACCCATAAAGCGGTCCTTGAGTCCGATCCATGAAAGCAGGAAAGTAAAAGCCTGGCAGCAGCAGAGGACGGCACTTACGTCCACTTTGGAGATGCGGCAGAGCGCCAGCAAGTACAGATATCCAGATAAACCCCATAGCAGCGAGAATGGAGCTGCTCCTTTCAGAACAAACCGCACAGTCAACTCCTCACCCAAGAACACGCTGCACTTTCTGTCAAAGGAGGATAAAGTGGTAAATATCAGGACACACAATGCATTTAAAGGTTTCAAACAATGCTTTCAAAACACTTTCAGTCACTTAATACATTCAGTAATGATTATAGGTATGGGACAAGTTGTAACAGGAGTGTTATTTCCGAAAATATGAGGTTTTGAGCCAAAGAGCCTAATAATATGAATGTTTTTTTGTTTTTTGTTGTTTTTTTTTTTAAAGAAAATTCAGATTTAAAAACTTCTTTTAAAGAAGCACTCCAATTTTTGTAAATATAAGTTACTTGGAGTTAAACAGTTGAGTTTTACCATGTTTGATTCCATTCAGCTGATGTCCGGGTCTGGCATGAGCACTTTTAGCTTAGCTTAGCATAAATCATTGAACCGGATTAGACCATTAGCATTAAAAAAATGTATAACTTGACTCTTCTGTAGTTACATTGTGCACTAAGACCAACAGTATTTAATAGAATTATTATTAAAAATAATATTACACAGCATGTTACCTAGTTTTCTAGCTGGGGACTATTTTCAGATGATGCGTGCGTGATATCTTTGGGCCTGCTGCGGCCATGGTACGGCAGCAAAGTCCCTTGATTGTTACGCCAATGAGCGTATAGTTCCAAGCCATATCAACCGAGAAAACAGCTTTATTTAGAAAAATTATGATGGGTTATTTATTTTAATTATCAAATAAAATTATTTTATTTTATTTGAGTGAGATCCTAATGGTCTAATCCGATTCAATGATTTATGCTAAGCTAAGCTAAAAGTGCTCCTGCCAGAATTGAAGATATAGACTAAATGGTAGGGAAGTTATACATTGACCCTTCATTGTAAAAATTGCATATATTGCGACATATTAAACTTTTGTGAGCAGAATTCACGTCACTAAAAACAGTGTGCCTACGTGCTCGTGAATATTCTGCAATAGACTGATTTCCACAGATCATTCACTGGCAAAGATGAATGTATGCAGGTTTAGTGCTTTATAAATAGAAAGGCCTAAACCTCATGTGCTTTATACCAAATACAGCTTTGTCAGCAGCAAGGCAGTGCAATTAATAATAAAGCTGCAGTCTTCCTTAGCTGATAATACCGAAGGTTTTGCTGTTTTACCTACAATTTCTGGCCAGCTTCAGTGATGACTTTGCTCTGATAATGGGCTGTTGGCCATGAATAGATTCATTAATGAAAAGTGGTCATTTGTTAAGCTGTACTAGAAGCTGTGAGGATTAGAGGCTGAAAGCTGCTTGCACTAAACAGCTTTCAGAACATTTAAGTTAAAATAAGAATTATATGCAATAATGTTCAGCTAGGGGTTTTGGACTTGCAAACACTCACTGAAAAGTTCAAGTTGTAAAGACTGTAAAAATAAAGATTGTAATAAAGTGTTTTAGCAGCAAAGCAGCATAAGAACCATTTTGGTTTTTCAAAAAACTTTTAGTTAACAGTAATTAAAAGTTTTATTTTCTTTTTATTGTAGCACACAAAATAAGATGGAAGTTATCATGTAATCAGTTGAATTGTTCAGGATTTCTGAGAGACTTTTGCATTGTGTTCTTTAACAATGTGGCTGAAAACAAAGCCAATTGCCATGGCTTCATTCAAAGTTAATCAAAATATTCCAGCGAACATTAGTGAATGAAGCACTATTTTCTTTCCATGTTCAAAAGAACAGCATCATCACTTCACATCCTAAAATGCACGTAAAAATAAGTGGATGAAGACATTTTGACATCAAACCGCCCAGTCCATGAAGAAAGCTGTTGTGTTTAAAACTGAAAATGAGCTTCAATCAGGATTGCATTTATCAGAACTGTGATTGTTGCTTTACATTAGTCAGAGGGCCTCTTTTGGTGATCCTTGGCAAATAAAAGCAGTAAGTTTGATTGGTCTAAAGATCTGTTTATGTGAGGCTTTGTTTTACCCAGCTGTCCAATGTTGAGGAGGGGCAGGACAAATATCACCAACACTCACATTCCTCTTGTACAACGACTGAAGAACAATGGGGAAGTCATAGCCTAAACATTGCTGGTTTTCAGGTATCCATGTGTGCACCAGATGACACATCCAGATTACAACAAAGGACACGAATCCTTAGTGTACACATTTAATGATCTTAGGAAACAAGTTTTAACATTTTTGATTTAGCCAATCTTCAGATCTGGCAGGAGCTCTTTTAGTTTAGCTTATCATAAATCATTAATTCAGATTAGAACATTAGCATCTTTTTCAAAACATTAAAAAAAGAGTTTTGATAATTTTCCTGTTTAAAGCTTGACTCTTCTGTAGTTAAAGTGTAAGACTAAAAGAAAATAATACTATACAGCACTGTTACCTATAGTTTTCTAGCTGGGGACTATTTTCAGATCCTGTCAGATGACTTGCAAATTACAAGAAAGGACACACGGCCTTAGTGTACACATTTAATGATCTGAGGAAACAAGTTTAAACATTTTGATTCCATTCAGCCAATCTCCAGATCTGGCAGGAGCTCTTTTAGCTTAGCTTAGCAAAAATCATTGAATCAGATTTGACCATTAGCATCTTTCTCAAAAAATTTTTAAAAAGAGTTTTGATAATTTTCCTGTTTAAATCTTGACTCTTCTGTAGTTAAACTGTCTACTAAGACCAACAAAAATAGTATTACACAGCACTGTTACCTAGTTTTCTAGCTGGGGGAAGGACTATTTTCAGATGCTGTTAGAGGATGTGAAAATTACAAGAAAAGACACACGACCTTAAGTGTACACATTTAATAATCCGAGGAAACAAGTTTTAACATTTTTGATTCCATTTAGCCGATCTCCGGAATCTGGCAGGAACTCTTTTAGCTTAGCTTAGCATAAAGTATTGAATCGGATTAGACCATTAGCATCTTTAAAAAAAAAAAAGTTTTGATAATTTTCTTGTTTAAAGCTTGACACTTCTGTAGTTACATTGTGTACTAAGACTAACAGAAAATAATACTATACAGCACTGTTACCTATAGTTTTCTAGCTGGGGACTATTTTCAGATGCTTTCAGATGACGTGCAAATTACAACAAAGGACACACGGCCTTAGTGTACACATTTCAAAATCTGAGAACCTTTAATGTAATGAAGTGTTATGGCGATATTCCACGGATATATAGTGGAGCCAATAAAGAACCTTTATGTTATAAACAGTTCAACATTTTCTAACCTGAACTCAGTTGTTGGCAACCTCTTCTGTTTTTCTGTTAGAAGATGGCACAGATAGTAGACTGGAAAAAAGAGGATGTTCCAGATGCTACAGAACCAGATGATGAAGAACGGTGTGGGATGCCTTATGAGAGTCTCTTTAGCATTATGAGTTCCCCAGGCCCAGGAAACAGCCAGACAAGACCCCAAAATGAACCCGCACATCACACGTTGCACAGCTCGAAATGGACATCGAGTGCAGCAGCGTTTAGATGGTTTTTCGGCATCAGATTCATCCTGAATTAAAGATTGTTCCAGGGAAACTTTCTCACTGGCTAAGACGAAGAAACACAAGACATTTAAAGAAATGTATCCTTCTTCAATTTACAACTAAGCAACACTGAAGAGCTGAAAGACATTACCTGGTGTGGATAGGTGAAGTGTGACAGGTACAGGTTCAGAGGAAGGAGAAATCTTGGCTGAAAGTTTGTTCATTGCTTGTTGTGGTCTCTTAAAAACACCCCTAACCTTCAGGTCAGGGTTTTGAGCCACTCTCAATGAGCTCCTTAGACTCTCATGTCAGTAATATGCTTTAAGTAAACACACACACACACACGCTAAGAGCAGATTACTACAGACCCACCTGTAATTAAAAAGGTATGGTTTAAAAGCTTATTGTCACGTATAACACTCCAGTAGCCACTTTAGCAGGATGAATGTTGCATTGGGAGTCAACATGGAAGTTTGTGTGACTTTATTCTAAAATTAACTATTGTTTTGCCCAAAAAACAAACAAACATGGTAAGCACATAATCACTAAGGCTTTGCTACACTAGTTTAACCATGCTTTTGTAGTACAATTGTGGCAATACAAATGTTTATCAGTATGCCAAAAACACAGTTACTAATCTAATGGATAATTTTCATAAGGGAATTTTTGTGTACTACAAATACTTGGCTAAAATATGGGTAGTGTAGAAAATACATATATATTTTTCTTTTATAGTAATGGTTAATTTTGGTTAGGAAGGGATTGAAGCACCGACATTTCAGCAAGAAATAACCAAACACTGAATTTGTGTGGAAAAATCATAACAAAACATGAATGCATTTACAAATACAGTTATTTTATGCATAACATATATGATATAGCCTTAAGCAACATGACAAGACCAGAGCGCTGTTTTCAGACAACGAATGCAAATGTATTGATGATTGTTTCATACTAGAGTCTGACTTTAAGGAGTAGTTAATATTAAGTGACTTACATTTTATACACCTTTAAAATAGTTCCAAACCATGACCATAGCAGTGTATTTGCCCATCCAGCAGTACAGTATAGCGGTGTTTTGTTACCGAATGATTCAATTGTTTATTCGAACAAATCGAACGAGTCAATGATTGAGCATTCACGTGTACGCTTGCTTCAATATAAATCAACCGTTCGAATGAAGCATCATTGCATTTTCCCAACATTTCATATATTTATATTAAAAACTGATTTACGCTGTGGAAATATAAATTTATATAATCTATTTCCAAGTTAACAATTGTCTATAAATAAAAATAGTATATATATATATAATTTGATTCAAAACTAGGGTGTGACAGACCTTAAAACCTCTTGCTTCCTGAGCACTGGCTGTGCCAAAATGATGCAAATGCTAAAGGCATGGTCTCAACGTCTCTTCCTTTGTCTTTGGGTGATACTTTCAAGCTGGTCAGGGCAGGTGAAACCTCAGGATCTATTCAAGACCCTTAAACAAGATTTTTAACTAAACTAGTCTAGCCTGTTTTCTATGTCTCCACCTACAAACATTGCACCCTCCTAAAACACTTAATAGACTTGATTGCGGACTCATTTTAGACCTGCTTTCAGACTTGTGATAAAACTTACAGACTACACACCTGTAAGAGACACCTGTAGGCTCTTGCAGACTTGTGGACTTCTTGAAGACGCTGTATGACACCAGACAACACGTCACAATTCTGCTTGTTCGAGTCTCCTGAACTGGGTTCTCATATAAAAAATATAAAAAAATGTCCAAAAAGCCAAATTGTGTCCAGTAAAAATGCTGAACAGTAACATTGAATAGCCATAACCAATCGCTGTTTATGATCATAAATACATTTATGGGAAAATGTAAATGTAAAACCCCCCTAAATATTTAACACTACAATGGCATGAGTTAGTTAATAATCCAGATTTTGGCAAAAAAATGATACAGAATTTAAATAAATCCATTATTATTGGTTTATAATATGCTCAATGTTCTGTAGATTAAAAATAAAATTGTATATATTTTTCTGTCACTGTTTTTATTTGTAATTTAGTTAAAGCTTTAGTAAATTTGTCATTTTCGTCATTTTTATAAGCTTTGTTTCCTTAAAATATGTCAATAGTTTTGTAATACATAGCATTTAATATTTAGCAGTAGTTTAGCTACTTCCTTTTTTCGTCAACATTTCAAAAGTCAATGAAGTATATATAAAGTATATTCTATAATTCATAGCAATCAACATAAACATACGTCAGTAAAGGTTTTAGAGGTATTTAATTTGTTTTATTGATTCATGAGTCATAAAATTCCACACATGACAAACCAAACATTATAAATTATAAGTCCAACGAGTTACAGCGATTTATCGAAGCTGATTTAAAAGGTTCTAAACACTAGGCAAGACAAGTTAACACAAGCAAAAACATAATGTGGTGATCAGACTCCATACATATTAAAATGCACCACTTAGACTGGCTATGGGTTAAGGATGATGAGCACTTTCACAAAGAAGAGGTATATGGTAAAATACCCGGACTGAGTACCTCAAGGCGAATACTGACCTCATACAAATGTATGCTTTAAACCATCGTCTTATTATCATCATCATCATCATCATCATCATCAATATGACCTAGCGGCTTTGCTAAGTGATACTGATGTGTTTTCCTGGTTGTGAGGTACTCCTGCCTTCCTCTGAGATGCCTTCTTTGCTTAATGGGGAGCTTTTTCTTCTGCCGTCTCGCTGTGAAAGTGCTGAGGGAATGTATTTGAGGATAACATCTGTCCTGTGGAATCTGATATGGCCATTCAGTCTGTTGTAATCAAAGACGGAGACACAAAAAGAGGGATTGAGACACTTCATGGCGATAAACATTTGGATATGGATTGTTTGGTTATTGTGAAAATGTAATACTGATAATAAGAAAGTATATAATAGTAGTAACAACATTGTAAAAACATTTAAAAAGTATTTCAGTTGGTCATGTCAAATAGACTTTTCTAGTCATCTTAATTTACAGTACATCAGTCAAATTGACAAAATAAATTAAGTTAAACTTTGTATAATTCATAATAACAGATTAACATTAAATACAATATACATATACATTTATAATTAAATAATTATACATAGTTAAAGTAACATAAATACATTTGTTGTCATGACTTGAGTCATATAGTTTGTCAATTTGTGCACTCTACTTCCCGGGTTGACTGATAAAATTAAGAAATGCAAACTCTTTTTGTATTACAGGTTTTGTAAAAAGTTGTTTTAAAAAATGCAATTTAGGCATTATTTATTTAAAGATTTGCTAATTTGCATAATTTCCAGCACAAATATTGGGACATTTTTTTTCTTAAGAGTTAGTTTAGAGTTTTACATTTTTTTCGGTAACACTTTATTTTGATGGTCCATTTGAGTATCAGTAGACTGCTTAATATCTGTTGACACTGACATTTAACAGTCCTTCAACAGACATTTAACTGTTTATAAAAAACTTTGCAAGTACATGTCAACTTACACTAACCCTAACCTCAACCCTAACCCCAACCAGTCTACTTATAATCTAATGAGAATTAGTTGCAATGTAACTTAAATTCAACAAACGGACCGTCAAAATAAAGTGTGACCTTTTTTTCCAGGGGGGATTATCACTCCATAGTTTAGAAAATAATCCAAACAGACAGAAAAATATTGTAGAATAAAATACTGTATATTATCAGGCAAATTATGTATGAACAAATCTCTCAGTAAAAATCTTCAGAACAGGGAAATTTTGGCAAAATACTACACTGCAAAAAAAATAAAAAATAAAAAAATATTTATGTGTGTGTGTGTGTGTGT
>CAIGQZ010001492.1:13219698-13251939 GCA_903798205.1 Danio tinwini | reverse complement strand
ATCATATGTGTATTTAAACATTATAATATATATTTGTAAATAATAAGCCAATACATTAAGCGTAATAATATGACAAACCTACCTATATAGTAATGTATCCATAATTAAACAGTTTTTGACTACGCTATAGGCCTATTCTATATTCTAAATGTGTGAATTACGCATTTTTTGAGTGAGGCTATGGTGTAAAAAGTGTGAAGTAAGAGTAGGTGTATGACTAAGTGCGTGTCGACCTCTGTCCGTGGTGCTGGATTTCATAACTCGTGTCCCTCACTAACTAAAACACACAAAACCCACCCACGGCTGATTGAAATTAATTCTCCAAACATGTATTTTCACGTCGATCTTTAAGTGAGAGAGCATGTATAATAAGTGTGACAGTAATGAGCGGATAAGCGCGGTCAAGGTGTCTGTCTTCGCCACTGCAGCATCATCTGCTCTGCGGCTGCTCAAAGCTGCTGCCGCCGCCGCCGCCGCTGCTAACAGTCCCGCAGACAAAGTCATGAAGGGAGGGAACTTCTGAGACTGAGAAGTGGGTCTACATTCCCACCAAAAGGGCACATTAGAAACAATGGCGGAGGCTAATCCACTCAGGGGACTGCCCCGGATCCAGAGGGCTGCGGTAAGATGGATTCTGTTCTGTTTTGGACCGGGTTTGTGCTGCAGAACTGACTGACGAGACTGCGGGTGACGGGTGGGAATCTTGCTCGCTTCATGTTAATAGGAAACTGCAAACAAAATCACGCGTGCGTTTGTATTTATAACTGATCGTAATAGGAACGCGATGATTATTGATTACATTTAGATCGTTTGCTGTAAGATATCGCTACGGTTTTTGAAACACACACCTGGGCTCCTTCGTGTAGGCTAGTCTATATAGCGTAATATATAAATGAACTAGACTTTTTAAGGCTCTGCATCTGAGCTATGCAGCATATAAGGGTAAGTTTTAGCCTAATGACGACCGTTGTTACAAAAAAGTATGAGTGTCTCTGGTGAAGTTTATCGATCATGAGTCTAACAGAAAGAGAGGGGATGGACAGCCTACACTTACTTGTCAGCATTAGCAGTTGAACAGAGTCAACAAATCCAGCCTGTTCTATAGATTCTCTTTCTAAAGCTTAGAGTAAAAAAAGTGCACAGCAGTTGCTTAGCAAGACTGAATTTCTTGCTTTTATCGGCTAGGAATGTGTCAGAAGAGATGTTTGTTTAATCTTTTAACTATTTTAAAATTAAAAACACATTTGATTTTAATTTCTAACTTAATTGTAATTTTAGTATGTGCATTTAAGGAATTAGGTGGGTGTCTGACCCACATTTCTCCATCTATGAAGACATTAAGTGGGAGGGTCGAGGATGATAGAACAAGGGATTTGCAGTTATGTCATATCCATGAACAGCATTTTAATAAACATTTTGCCACTCTTAAAAATAAAGGTTTTTATTTGGCATAAAAAAAGAAATTTCTGGAATCATTTACTCTCTCTTCACTTGTTCCAAAGCTGTTTGAGTTTCTTTCTTCTGTTGAACGCAAAAGGAGATGTTTCGAAAAATGTTGGAAACCGGTAGCCATTGACTTCCATATTTGTTTATTATAGATGTAAATGGTTACAGTTTTTTTAACTTTCTTCAAAATATCTTCAAACTCAAACAGATTTTGAACCAATTGAGGATAAATAAATAGTGAGTAAATGTAAATTTAATGTAAAAAGCTATCCCTTTAATAGTTCCTTCAAGAACCTTTAACACAAAAGTTTCTTTACAATCAAAATGTTTATTTTTTATATTATATATTGTTAAAAATAAAAGCTCCAAAGGAAGGTTTTTAACAGTTTTGCCACAAAAAAACTCTTAAAAGAACCATTTATTTGTTAGTTTGATGAGTATTTCACTGCTTTGTCTTTTTTTTTTTTTTTACTTTAAAGTACCTATTTTGTGTTGAATAAGTTCCCATTAATGTTAAAGATTCTTCATGGAAAAACCCTTTTGATTTAGAATTTCTTTATTTTCAAATGTGTATGCAAGCAGCCACCCTTTATAATTTTTTTTGTCTTATTACCATTTAAACAACCAGAAAGAATGTCTAAAGTGCACACCTAAAGTACTGAAATCTCTTCTTCAGATGTCATTCCCTGGACATTTGCACTTAGTTCTAGTGGTGAGACCCAAAACTCACCCTCAGACGACTGGAACAGACCTCGGTTTCCGCTTCAGTCAGGACGACTTTGCTCTCAAGATGCCGGTAAGAGAAAATAAATATTAAAGATGTCTACTACAAAAACTAAAATTACTTTAATAGTGATCAGATGTGAGCCAAATCATATTTAGGCCAGTCACTGACTAATTATGTGGGAAAACATTTAATAGCTTATATCATTTGTTTAACAATAATAATGCCATTAATAATCCTTAATAGTTTGTTCACTAATCAAATGCATGCTTAATTTTATTTAAGTGAATTTTCATTACACATACCAGGCTTAATTAATTCTCTGCTCCTCTTCTGCCTCATTCAGATGATAATGCTGAGCTCTCTGTCAGACCTGCTTCGCTTTATTGATGAAAACCAACTGAGCACTGAGTTTGGTGGGAGTCTGGAGCAATGCCACAGTGACTGGATCGTCCTGCGAACCGTAAAGCAACATATTGTTTTCATGCTGGGGAAAAAAAAGACCAAAAATTTGCATAATGGAATTAAATTGAATCAAACTGTATTGTATGCCTCACTATTTGATGCCGATGAGAAACGAACATAGCTAATCTCTAATTAAATGATATCGGTTTATTTCCTAGTCATTGTAATGTCATGTGAGTGTTATTTTAGATAAGGGTGCTTTGACCTACAGTTGGAGGAAATGCTAAGTAATGCATATTGTCTGTGTGTGCTGCCCCCTGCAGGCCATAGAGAGTTTTGCTGTGACCGTGAAGGAAATTGCTCAGCTCCTGCAGACCTTCGGCACAGAGCTGTCTGAGATTGAGCTGCCAGATGACGCCAGCGGCATTGAGTACTTACTCAGATCACACACTGAGAAATACAGACAGATGAAGGTATGGACAAATGTGTATTATTATGAGCTGAACAGACGTTTTTATATATTATGCTTTCTTTATATAATATAATAAATGATTATTGATCATTCATTCATTTTCTTTTCGGCTTAATCCCTTTATTAATCAGGGGTCACCACAGCGGAAAACCACGTTTTACGTAGTGGATGTCCTTCCAGCCGCAACTCATCACTGGGAAACACCCATACACTCTTGCATTCACACATACAATAAGGCCGATTTAGCTTATTCAATGCACCTATGCTGCATGTCTTTGGACTGTGGGGAAAAACCGGAGCACCCGGAGAAAACACACGTGAACACGGGCAGAACATGCAAACTCCACACCGAGGTTGGAAACAACGACTTTCTTGCTGTGGGGAGATCGTGTTACCCACTGTGCCACTGCTCGATTATTGACCATTATTGTATAATGATAAATATATGAAAATGCTGTGCTGTAATTCAAATTCAGTATTATTTTATGCAATTAAAATGATAGCATGCATTAAAAAATATTACATTACACATAATATATTATATATTAGTATACATATTATGTATTTTCTAATAAGTCTAATAAAAAAGATTGAACATTTTTTTAATTTAAAATAATGCACGTTTAAATGCAATTCTGGCTTTCTTTTTAAATGTTTTGAAAACTTCCGAGGTTTAAATACAAATTTAAATCCCAGACATTCAAAGTTGTTTTTTTTTTTTTACTGTTTGGAAACTACATTAGTATAAATGACAATGATTGATTTTCACAACAGAAGTCTGTCGTGTGATAGAAAAAACTAAAAGATCAAGGAAAAATCTAAAAAAGAATCTTGCACACATAAAAAACAAACAAAAAGAAGATGATGAAAATGAAAATAATACTTAATATGTAACAAAAACATATTAGCATATCAGCATTTAAAGGTGCAGTATGTAAGTTTGACACCCAGTGGTTGGACTAGGTATTGCACTCCTGAATCAAAACAAACGCAAGCGCAGGTTGCCAAATTGAGGACAGGAGCGAGGGATTTAAACCGTGTTCTAAATAAAAGCAACAACACAGGATAGAAGGAATATTTTCCATATTAATATGAGTTTTTGTACTAACCAACACCTCAAATGTATATATTAGAAAATATATAAAGTACACCTCATGTGCTGTATTCAGTGATAAATGCTAACAATGTGAGTTTGAATGCACATATATTTTATATTTTACATATTTTTTACATATATTTTTTACATATATTTTACATAACATTTATTGCCATATACTGAAAGCAGAGGCAGACAGTTCACTTCAGATCTTAAAAATACAACAAATCGTTTGAAATTTAACTTTAGAACTAAACACATGTGAGTGATTCAGCATCTACATTTAATAATGTTAAAGAGGGTTAACATGTAATAAATAGATTATAAACCTTACCGTTTCATGAGTGAGTGCATATTCTGTGCTTCTGAATGACTGCATTTAAATTTCTGTCATGTTTCATCTGGTGCAAACAGCCAAATTGCTTATCGCTGTAGGAAGCATGTTGTTAGGACACGCGGTTACAATGTAACCTGCTCACCTAATAACTTCATATGAAACTCTGAATCTGCATCTCATTTCGGAGTCTGCTACTGTCCACTAGAGGTCGCATTTCGGTCACAGGCGCATGCTTTCAGAGCCTTTCTGAATGAAATACATGGTTTTCCACCAAGGCAACCTGAGGTGCTGAAATATTGACTAAACTGGCATTGGGCAGGTTAAAATTACCAAAACAAAGACAGCGTTTCAGCACGGAAAACACATTTTCAAAGCAGAATAACTGACTTCAGCATTGTTCGTCAGTTAAACAAGTATGTTCACCTAGAATGATTCTTAAATATCTGCAAGCATAATTGTATTTTTATGCTTTAGAATAGTCAAAAACTTACATACAGCACCTTTAACATGCAAAACTGTTACATCCAAGATTAAATTAAATGTTGAACTTCAGACTTTCAGTGTGGTATAATGACTTTTGTAAAACATATTGTAACACTTTTTTAACATTAGTTACCTATATTACTTCCTATTAAGTGACAATGTACAATAAATCTATAAAATTTATTAATCTTAATAAACCTCAACCTTTTCTGAAATATTTTTAAGCGCAAACGTTGTGTCTGTTACTGTTAGTTATAAATTTGCTCATGGCAGTTAGCGTGAATTAAAGTTAAGAAATGAGACCATATTCTAATGTAGGCCACAATTAATCACTATGATATGATGATTGCCACAATACAATGTCTTACCACCTAAAAATAAGCCAATTTTAAAAAAAGGGATATACGCCAAAATACATGTCATAAATAGAGACATATGTTTTGAAAACTATTACAGGATGACATTAGGTCGGTGATGAGAGAAGGACGGCAGCTGCTCTCAAACCTCGAGGCTTCAAAAGCAGTGGAAGGAGCTGCAGCAGAAGACAGAGACATCAGCCAAGACAAAGAAAGAGTGCAGAGGTACATTCAGCATAACTCAATAAATCATTTGCTCTTTCAGTTATAGCTCAATACCTCTCCAATTACAGAGCCTTTATGTGATTCACAAAATACAAAATGTTCTGTATTTAAAACCTCTTTTAATATTTATGCTCCATTATTGGATTGAGTATCCAATCAACTGTTTATCACAATAACCTCCCAGCAGTACATCATGTTTATTTGTTTCTATCAGGCTCGTGGCACAGTTACGAGACATGGAGATGGCTTTTGATGGCTTTTTTGAGAAGCACCATCTCAAGCTCCAGCAATACCTTCAGCTACTCCAATACGAGCTCAGCTTCCATGAGGTACAGGCCAGAGTTTGTGGATCAAACTAAAAATAGTGACTCTACTAACATAACTACATGATGCCGTAGCTCCAGTTCTTTCAAAACACTGCTTACAATGTATTAATGCATTTAGTCTTGAATCACTATGCCTTAATATTGACATTGAAGACACAAAAATAGCTATTGCTATTTACAATAATTGCTATTTTACCAACCTAAAAATGTTGTGTACTGGGCTGAACATACTCGTTGTATGTGATTTGAGAAGTCAAATCTATAAACAGAATAAAAAGGTTTATCAGGGTGCTATGACATTTTAATTAGTTGATTAATTAATTTGCTAACTTTGCATTTTATCCAGCTACCTTAATAGGTTTTTACTGTATATTACATTATGTGAATAATACAAACATATTAACAGCTGTGGAAAGATCCACCATATCTATTATAAAAACTGCTGTGATTTTGGCTGTAAAAATGCGACAGTAAAAATCTTTAACCTGGTTAACAGTTTGTTTTGTTTTACAATGTACATAGAATAACCATAAATTGACTTTCTCAGAATTCCCTGCATGACAATTAACTTTTGATGCTTTTTTGTTGACATTACTATAGTTCTTAGATTTATTTTCTCATCAGTTATGTACATCTGAGGTTTGTTACATTTAATGTTAATAAATAATATTTATCACATTACAGTACTTTATTTCATGAGTAATTCATGTGTTTCATTACTACCACATGATGGTGTTCAGTCGTTGTGTGAATGACACTGAGCACCTTACGTATATAAATAATAGTAAGTAGTTCTCTATTGGTTGTGATTTTGTTAATGTGTTGATGTTAGTACTTTAAAACATTGGTGTATTAACACTAAGGCTGCACCATATTGGAAATTCAATCTGATAATCAATCTGACATTGCTATATTTTGTTTTTCTGCAATATATATTGCGATATATAGACAATTTCACCGGAGGGCTTGTATAGCTCTATTCAGAAACAAATCATTCATTTAGATTGATTGGGGTGATTTTGTAAGGGTCTGAATCACATATTAGAAAACACACAAATTGCAAGTAATTGTAATTACAATAAAGCAAAGAAAGTCCAGTGCTTTAGGGTTCTCCAGAGAGTTAAATAGTATTCAGGTACAGAAATTGAATAATGAAATCTAAAGTAACCTTGTATAGTCTTGAATGCTTTAAACTCTCTCGTTTAAAGCTTAAATGCTTAAATGCTTTGTGCCTGAATACACATAAAACACATGCAAATCACTCTGTTGTTTATATTTTGCAATGACTCCACAGATCTATTCTCAATTGTTGTGCGATATATATTTTGCAGCCTTAGTTAACACTTTAAATAAATGAAATACGACAGCTTACTGTAGTTGCTTTTCTACTGTATTTTTTTCCATGGCAAATTTTACTGATTTTATTTACACTAACGATGTATTGAAAGATCCATATCTGAATATATTTGTTATTATAGAAATAGCAAGCAGTGCTATATTTCATTTTTGTAAAAGAGACTGTATAAATGCAGAATAATCTCAATATTAGAATATTAATCTCAAATGCATTGTTGAAAAATAATTATTTGGCCCTGATCTGTTCATAGATGGAGGGCATGCTGGAAAAGCTCAATATCCAGGAGAAAGCCATCGCATCCGTGGGGACAACAGTGGCTCAGACGGAGCAGCTGCTCAAAGACCTTGAGATGCTTGAAAACACAGCAGAGGTTGAAAATATCTCACATTCTCTTTTTCACTTGTAAATACCAGTGTTGGGGGTTATGCATTGCAAGTAACCAGAGTTATGTTATCAGGCTACTTTTTTTCAAATAATTAATAAAATAATGGATTACCTTTTTGATTTTTAAGAATTTTTTTGGGCTACCTTTTCAAAAAGTAATGCTGGTTATGTTGTTTTCGCATATATTGACTGACAGCTCTCCTGTTTTTGTTGATAGAAACTGGGAGTAAATTTAGATGCGTTGTGTACAATCTGGTGTAGCTCTATAGCTTAAATGGAAACATTTACTCATCTCACTTGCACACAAACAGTACATGCAGACCAAAAAGGCAGAAAAGCTGAAAGACTTACTGCGCCGCAAATGTGATTCCACATTTCCTTCAGCCTGGGATTTATTCACTTCACATTTCACTTTTGCTGTAAAAAATATAATAATAAAATAAAAAATTATTCATTATAATTAAATAGTAAAGAGTGCAGTGTTCCTTTTAATAAGACCAGTCCATATGAAAAGAGTAATAGAAAAGTAACATGACAAGTTACTTAAAAATGCAGCTTTTACATTAAGTTACTTTTTAAAAAAGAAATAATGCTATGTTGTAATATATTACTTTTAAAAGTAACTTTTCCCAACACTAGTGAATACTAGAGAATGTACTTCAGTCTAAATGCTCTGCACATTAAAATGTTGACTGATGTTGAAACTAATACCAATAAGATAAATGGTCTTTTAACTGATGCGCACAAACATAAAGAAGGTGTTTGATGAAAAGCTGAGAGAGCTCTGTTGTTCTTGCAGGATGAAATGGGCCGTGCTCAGATTATTATTCTGCATGGGCACCAGCTGGCAGCCAGTCATCACTACGCTCTTGCCCTAATCGTTCAGCGCTGCAATGAACTGAGGCATCACTGTGACACTCTCACAACAGCTCTGCGTGCCAAACGGGCATCTCTCACACGCATTCGAGACCTGCTTTTGCGGTTGGAGGAGGTATTACCTATGCACGCATCATGTTATATATGGATTTATGCAAAGCACATAGAGACTATGCATTTCTGTGTATGGGCAGACTGTGCGTTGGTGTGATGAGGGGGCTTATCTGCTGGCGAACCAGCTGCTGGATAAGTTTCAGTCCAAAGAGGGGGCGCAGGCAGCCCTGCGGGACATTGAGACACTGATGGAGACGGCACCCTCAGTCCTACGCTCTAACCTGGATATCCTAAGTCTGGAGTTTGAGGCGGTACTCACACCACAGCTGCAGGTACTGCACCTCATTTGTAGTCTCATTTGATTCCATTAGATAACCAGAGGACTGATTGCTAAGCAAATTAAATTTCTATTGCTCTAACTTTTCTCCTAAGTAAAAAAGACTATACAGTTGCACATGTCCCCTCTGGAGTATCAAAAATATTTCTTCCAAAATTGAATTATCTGAGCTGTGTCATCCACATTTACATTGGATTTCTATTTATTCAACTTTTCCACATTTAGATTTTTATGTATCCTAGGGAATTTTAAAAGAAATGCTCACACAAAACAGGCTAAAAAGTAAGAGCTATGTGGCTAAACCTCACTTCTCTAAAACACTTGTTAACATGTCCACAGCCCATGCAGAAAACATAGGTTTGAATCCCACTCCCAATGGTGGGAGCACAACTGGAGGGGTCACATTGGTAGCATGACCCGGACAGGAGTAAGTTTATGGGGTGAGTGTAATGGAAGGCAGCCAGTAAGATCTGTGTGTGTAAAATCCCTCCATTAGGATTGCATTATTGCCGTGCCCCAGATGGGAGTGAGGTTTAGGCTTTGTGTCCTTGTTAGCGCATCCCCTGAAAACCTTTGTTTGAATCCCAAACCCAATGGTGCCGTGACACAGATGTGGCTTCTAAGAGCTGTGTGAATGCATCTTCATAAGGAACAATAGTGACGAACACTAGAGGCTGTAGTCTTTAGCTTCACTGTTAGCACACACCTTCCCTCCAGTGCCAAAATTCCTCTTGTCTGAAATGCAACATTGCTTATGTCCTCTTTTGTTAGTCAATCTCTATCAATCAAATGTCTATTTTAGGTTTACCTCCTGTTCTTTTCTTGTTAGTCTCAGATAGAGGCTGTCACAGAGAAGGTATCAACGGTGCAAGGAATGATCCAGAGCAGACAGGCCTGCTTGAGGAAACTGGCTGATATTCAGGTCAGACCCATCCAGCTAGTCGCTCCGAGGCCTGAGACCTCACCGCGCTGCAAATCCCCTCTGTTCTCACCTAAACACAGTATGTTTATCTGTTTCAAACACATGGTAAACATAACCTCCCTGTTTGTCTTAATATTTTGTTTCTATTTCTAAGGTTTTGACGTGAACTCCAGTTTAAGGTTTTCTTTCGATCTTGCTCTGCCTGGTAAAAAGCCCTCACGGAAAGGTCCCAACACTAAGAAGGTTTGACGGACCGTCCTTGTTCATCTCAAAATCATACTGCGTCTACTCCTTGCTGACATCTTTTAGAAACATATTTCTGACTCTTGTAGATAGAGGTGATGCACGACTATGAGGAAAACCGCAGCTGTCTGTCCTACGGCCCAGAGGGAGTGGAGAATCCTGACCAACATAAACGGTGAGCACTTATGCAGTATCTTGACAAAAATGTGTGCATATGAATCACGAATTCCTTCTCATCCTCCTCTTTTTGTCTGTCTTGCACCAGTCTCTTTCCCTTTCTGTCCTCATCTCTTTCTTCCCCTTTCTCCTCTGTTATTGCCCACGCATCCCTCGCTTCTGCAGCCGCGTAATGAAGGAGCTGATAGAGACAGAGAGAATCTACGTGGAGGAGCTGATGTCTGTTTTGCTGGTAATGTCCTGACCAAATGACCTTGAAGTAATTGGAGTGTGTTTTGTTTTCCCTCATCCTATTTGCCTAACAGCTGTAATGTTGTAGATGACCTCATGTAGATGCACTCATTTTGAAATCGCATCTTTGCTTTCACACTGTAGTTTATAGCGCCACAGTGACTCACAGCTTATAGTTATGAACATTTTTTTCTGTTTTGTTGACATTTTCTGTAGAGCCATTGGTAGAGACCTATAAATATAAAAGAAATTATTGCTATTACATAAAAATAAAACAAACTGTTCCCACTCTGATTCTGCACTGTGATTTAGGGCAGTGGTCACCAACCTTTTTATCACTGTAGACCAGTCAACACTTAAACTGTTTTCCCAGAGGATGACAAGCTGATAAAACATTGCTGAATCTCTGATACAAGTTTTATTTATGGAGAAAATTAAAAAGCACTGCAGTGTTTTTCTGAGTCTACTCAAATGTGTATATTCTATACAAAATTTGAAGCCGATCAGTTGTTTTTTGTCATGTGACTTGCGGTGCGCTTGCAGCATTCTGAAGATGCGTGCACCTTCATTGAAAATAACGTACTTGCCCGGTACCAATTAATCCATGAACCAGTACTAGTTCGCATCCGGGGGGTTGGGGACCACTGATTTAGGGTTCATTTAGAAAACAATGATGTAGGGCTGCACAATAATTCAAAATGAAATTGAGATTTCAATTCAGTAAAGCTGCAAATTTCATGCACATCTGGTCAGGGCAGCACAGCTCTGTGACCAGTGGTAAATCTCCTCCAAATCTGCTGCAAAGAAGAGAGATGGGATATCAGAGCAGTGGATTTAACTGCTTTTACTAATTCAATGTGACTAATAAACACATAACTATAGTACTATCTCACAAAATGATTTATTTCAAACACTCGACTAAAGATATGAGGTGAGTTTGGGGTAAAAACATGTTGTTGAATGTGGTATTTTCAAATTATTTCAGAGGTAGCAGCAACACAGAGCTATAGTGAAAAAGTGATGCAATTGCCTGTCTTACTGGAGAATGATTATCTTCAATTTCAGAATTGCACTGATTAAATCGTCCACAATTTTTTGCATAGCTTGTCAGTGAACTATGGCTCTGTGTATTAAACACTGCTCCATTACAGCTTTACTGCTGATTACAGAGAGTTCTCTCTACTGCCAAAATTTGCATGAAAACCACCTTCAATTAATCGTGCAGTCCTACAAAGATGCTGCAAAGGCAGAATGGTTTTAAAAAGTCAACAGTGAGTACGTTTACATGGACACCAATAATTCGATTTTAATGCGATTAAGACAATACTCTGATTAAGAGTCTACCATGTAAACAGCAATTTTTCATTAATTTAATCAGATTAAGGTCATAATCGAACTAAAGAGAAATCAAATTAAGACATGTGGAGTATGCCGATTTTAGTAGCATTACTGAAGTGCAGTACAAACATATAAACACCTTAATCAAACTATTACCGTCATGTAGGACTTTAAGCTGCTTTTTGCGACAGGGTAGTCCACACACACACACACACACACACACACACACACACACACACACACACACACACACACACACACACAGGCACGGCTGATTGACACTCTTTGCACCTACCGAGTCAGTACAGACCACAGCACCTGCATCGTGAATTGCAGAGTTTTTTTTTCTTCCATTCAGCGTAAGGTATGAACTTCCATTAAAACAACTCTTCCAGCAGTTCATACTTGCATCCAATATCTCGTTTGTCTTGGTGGGCTTGCATGAAATGTTCGTAAATGAAAGTGAAAGTGCCAAACTGCAGTTAAAGTCGACAAATAAAAAATGAAACACCAGAAATTACATGAAACTCCAGAGGAAATGCAGATAGCACGGTGATGCAATGACGTTAATCGAATTATGTGCTATAACATGTAAATACAATCATGAAAGGAACATTCAAAAAGCAACTCATGTAAACGCCTTAGTCTTATTATTCTCTTAATTAAATTAAAGCAAATAATTTGATTACTAATGTCCATGTAAATGTAGTCAATGTTGCCAAAACATCCCCCATTTAACACTGTTCTAAAAAAATGGCACAAAACATTATAATATGCATGCCAGGCTAGTAGATGGTGATGTCATTCTGTAAAGCAACAGTGCGCACCTGTGCGCATATGGTGCTGTAGTTCACTATTGTTGTTTTAATTGTTCGATGCATGAGCATAGAATTAACATAAAATGAATGTTCAAAATGTTATCAACAGTACATAATGATTTCAAAAAGTTTTGCAAAAGTTTGGTTTATTTTGGGTCTCATAATGCTATTTTGGACTGCTGTGAGGGTGTTTATGTAAATGAACTCTTCCAACTTAATTTGAAAATGCCATAAATGAGCTCTATATGGCAAAATAGAAATGAAAATAGTTTTTTAATAGATATATTGCTGTTTGTACACAAGTAAAAAACCCTGCCTTTCAATATATATTGCATGTGATATCATGCGCTAACAGCTGTTTATTCATCTCTGTCCATTGTGTATATACTCCTAACGTTAGTGCTGAAACGTTTCTGTACTTGTTTGAAGTAGTTGTGGATATCTTATAATCCGCTCACATAAGGCATGTCAATACAGACACATTGTTTTTGGCATATTCAGTAGTTTGTTGTTCTCAGTTTCTTTTTCCAACTATGACACAGTGGCCTAATTCAGTGTTGACACATTGTGGGCAAAGTAAGTAGTGCAAAAATAACTCAAAGCATTTGGCTTCTGTGCAAACGACATGTCTCACACTGTGGACATACCATAGTGAGAGTACTTTGGGCTTTTGTTAAATTTTTGCATATTTTTATTTTACTGGTTGGCAGGGTTATCGAGCAGAGATGGACAACCCGGCTCTCTGTAATATACTGCCATCTGTACTGCGAAACAAGAAAGAAGAGCTGTTTGGAAATCTGCCGGAGATCTATAAATTCCACAGCAGGTGAGAGATATGCCCACACACACATGGATATTTAAACATTCACACACTCATGCCGACTTTGTCTTTGTTGTGCAGAATATTCCTGCAGGACCTTGAGAGCTGCTTAGAGACCCCAGAGAGAGTGGGTGCAAGATTTCTGGAAAGGGTGAGCCAGCTGAACTTTTGAATATTTTTTACCATAATGTTAAAGTACATTTCTTTTTATTTCATCAATCATCTTTTTTTTTTATCACATTCAATAGATTTTTTTTACTGCATTACAATCAACACTGATTATTATTAGTATGGTTAGTACTACTTACTACCCTTTGCAGAAGGAAAATTTTCAGATTTATGAGCGCTACTGCCAGAACAAGCCTCGCTCAGACGCCCTCTGGAGGCAGTGTTCAGATTCAGCCTTTATCCAGGTATTGTAGTGGGTATTTATTGTTTATATCACACAATAACAGCTGATAGACATTAATACAAATGACACAAGCAGATTTTCATACTGATAGATGGTAATTGCTGATTTTAGGAAATTCTGATTATTTGTCTTTTTTGAACTTTTATTTTGCTAACTTGCATCTTCTACTGTCATATGCAGGAGTGTAAAGGGAAACTGGATCATAAATTGGGGCTGGACTCATATTTGCTGAAACCTGTTCAACGTTTAACCAAATACCAGCTTCTTCTAAAGGTGCAAACATAAGGATAAACTAAGTGTACATTTACACAACAGAAAAGAACTAAATAAACTAAATACCCTTTCACGCCGATCCACAAAAGCAACTAAAAACTGTATTATACCAGGACAGTAGATGGCGATATCAGATTGCTAACCACTATTGTTATTTTGTCTTTTTAAATACAACTCATACATACCTGTAGACTTAACACTGGAACTATAGAAGCAGTCATTTTGACCTTTTTTTAAGTTTGTAATTTGTTAAAATAAACCCATATGCTGTAACTACTTTTCCCAAATGTCTGTCTATTTCTTTCTAACATTATTGAATTAAAATGACAAAACTTACCTTGTTATTTACAAAAATTACCTTGAATGACCATAACAGTCAAACTGACCTCATACATTTCTGCGCCCGCTACATTTTCCCGTGAATATGTTTGTTAGCAAAGTTCACTAACAAAAACCTAACTTTACTTTAGACAAGTCTTTCAAAACAACATTTTCACCATGGTGAAAAAAACTTTACTTGTTGAACTAAATCAGTGGTTCTCAATTCTGGTCCTCAGGCCCCCTTGCCCTTGTCTTTTTTATTTAACACACAAGCATCGGTTCATGGATCTCTCTGGTAATGAGCTGATGATCTGAATCAGGTGTGTTAAGTAAGGAAGACATAAAAATGGGGATCGGAATTGAGAACCACTGAACTAAATGAACACACAATCTGCGTCCCAAATGGCACACTATACACTATGCACTTACACACTCAGCAGCTTAGTATATGTATGTAGTGTCGTCCCAAATCGAACACTTATGTTTTTTTTACTAAGCAGAAATTCAAACCGTTTCCCAGATGATGTTTGACGATTGCCAAATTAGTGAAATAAATGACCAAAGTACCAAATAATACCTGCCATGAGTATAACCACATTCACCATCGGGAAGCGCTATAACCATTTGTGTAGGAGAATGTTGCTTTCACAATCCAAAATAAATAAAGTTATCCAACATGAGCCATCCGCCCCTTCTGCTACCTGAGCAAAGCTGCGGCCGTTGAGTGTGTGAAGTGTTCATCACTCCACACTTCATTTTACCAGTTGAATGATTGCATCATCCGGGTAATTAAAGTGCACTTATTATTTTTAAGTTTTCAGTGTGAACGCACTACTTAAACTATTTATACTACAAAATGGTGTAGAATAGTGCATAAGTATGCGATTTGGGACGCATCTATACCTTTGGGGGCTGGATAGTAACTCATATGCTACACTGTAAAAAAAATAAAATCTTAATTGTACAGTTTATTTCTTCCAGCTCGGGTGCCAGAAAAAAAAGTAAAATAACGGACGTTAAATTACAGAAATCTACTGTAAAATAACAGATGTTGAATTACAGAAATTTACCAGAAATTTAAATTTAAGGAAATTTCTGTAATTTAATGTTCGTTATTTAACTTTTTTTAATCCATAAAATTACAGATTTCTTTTACAGTGTATTACAGGCTATATTATTTTTTTTAATCTTATTTTATAGGTAATGATGTATATAATATAATATATGATGACAGATATTCAAAGCTTAATTCTAAAATCTAATAGAAGCTTCAAATGTACATATGATGTGACAAAAATTCCAAATTCAATACGGCACAGTCTTCTATTAAAGATCTGAATGACCCCTATGGCCAGTCTAGTAGTTAGAGAATTCTAGTAGTTCCAGTGTTAACACATTGCATGCATGCCTATGACATCATTTCCACAAAATCATGTTTTTGTAGTTTATGATGATAAAGGAATTGATCTACATAGCCTGTGCACTACATAACCTGTTTTTGAAAGTTGCAGCTCGCCAAAACAAAGTGTTGTGTAAATGAACCACCAGACTGGCTAAAGATTTTCATTTTTAGTCGAAAATGGTGTCTTAAATGGTTCCTGTATCTCTTATCAGGAACTACTGAAGCACAGCTCAAACTCTCAGTATGCATCTGAGCTGCAGGGGGCGCTAAATGCCATGCTGGATCTCCTCAAGTCTGTCAATGACTCCATGCATCAGATTTCCATCACCGGTTATGAGGTGTGACCAACATATGAAAAGGGTTTAGTGGGATTGACAGTAAACAAAAGATATTTGTGAAATATCGAAACATGCTTTTCTACATGTTCTTTGAATCTAGGGTGAACTGAGTGACTTGGGTCGCGTCCTTATGCAGGGGTCCTTCAACGTCTGGATCAATCATAAGAAAGGCCCAACACGCATGAAGGACATGGCACGCTTTAAACCGATGCAAAGGCACCTGTTTCTTCATGAAAGAGCTCTGCTTTTCTGCAAGAAGCGAGAGGAAACTGGAGAGGGACATGACCGCACAGCATCTTACAGCTTCAAACACTGCCTGATGGTAAGAGAGAATGAGAGAGCATTGATTTGACTTTTAAAGTGCCAGTGAAATCTTTCTTTTTCTAATCTAAAATTTTAGTTTTTTAGGTTAGTATCATTCTGTTATAGTCTTAAAGGGGTAGAAAATTCGGCCATAATTTACTCATTATTCATTCATTACCTTTTCGGCTTAGTCCTTTATTAAATTAGGGGTCGCCACAGCGTAATGAACTGCCAACTTATCTAGCATATGTTTTATGCAGCGGATGCCCTTTCAGCTGCAACCCATCACTGGGAAACATCCATACACTTTCATTCACACACATACACTACGGACAATTTAGCTTACCCAATACACCTATAGCACATGTGTTTGGACTTGTGGGGGAAACCGGAGCACCCAGAGGAAACCCACGTGAACACGGGGAGAACATGCAAACTCCACACAGAAATGCCAACTGACCCAGCTGAGGCTCGAACCAGCGACCTTCTTGCTGGGAGGTGACAGTGCTAACCACCGAGCCACCATGCCCATTTACTCACCATGCTCATTTACTCCGTGCTTTAGCCACCGTGCTCATTTACTCACCATGTTTGAGTTTTTTTTCTGTTCAACTCAAAAAAGTTATTTTTAAGAATGCTGAAAACCTGTAACCAGGGCTTGACATTAACACCCGCCAAATGCAAATGTAGATTTCTGCTGTAGCGGGTTAGACAGCCACTCCCTCTAGCCACTTTGGCTGATTAAAAATATTTTTTTAAATTGCTAGTGCTGGCTCATCACTAAAGATTAGAATGTTAGTTTATGACCATTTGTCAATATGTGTGCAAATGTGATCTTAGAAATGAGAAGCAGCACGACAAAAATAATTGTTCACGCAAGCAAAAGAAAGCAAGTGAAAAACCAATGAGATGAACGCGCACGGTGAGACACAGGTGATCCTAACTAACGAGGGCTTTAGTGTCACGCGCACAGCTAGTGCGCACTCTTGTTTCCTTGCGCGAAGCAACCACGTCTGGAAACGCAACGGGTGAGATTAGTTCTCTTTGAAATAGACTGGAAAAAAATTTGATGCTCGTTCACCCACAGCCTTGCTACTTTCGAGAACTCAAGATTCTTTGTAAGCAGCAGCATTGTTAATGGGCCTAACGCTAACTGTGTGCTCAATCATCCTTATCTTATCCCACACGGAATGTTTTTCACCTGCTTTCTTTTGTTTACAGTTATTTTTGTTAATGGTTTAATGATCACCCTTTACAATAACATTGCTTTAATAGGAGATTTCTCCATTTATGTATAGTTAACTGGTGATCTGGGACCTTTAGCCTGGACAGTATACTGTGCATAGTTTTAGATACATGAGAATCCTTTTTTAATTGTCAATTGTTTAAAAAAAAAAAACATTTTTGTTTAATTAAAAGTGCAGCTATAATAATTAGTTTGGTGTGGCCTGAGGAAAAAAAAACCTAAGTGTTGAGCCCTGAAAAGTCATGTGAAATAAAACTAATTGCAATGTGACACTATGAAACCACAGCACATTTGCTCATGCACACAACTCACAAAAAAGTTAAATGAATGAGGAGGCATGTGGACACATAACACAGAATTTACTTTAATTTTAGCGTGTCAAATTTATGCATATAAAATATATTTTCCCAACAACAAAATTGTGGATAGTGAAAATTGCGAGTGGCTAGTAACATTGAAAACTACTAGCCACAGTGGCTGGTGATCAAAAAAGTTAATGTCAAGCCCTGACTGTAACCATCAATATCTATAGTATTTTTTCCTTACTATGGAAGTCAGTGGTTAAAGGTTTTCGGCTTTCTTCAAAATAACTTTTTTTAGTTGAAGAAGAAAGAAACTCATAAAGGTTTATAACCACTTAAGGATAATAAAAAGGTAAATAATGAGTAAATTTTCATTTTTGAGTGAACTATCCCTTTAAGGCAGTCTATAATCTAGTTTGCTCTAAAACAAAATTTGCATTTAGAAGATATAAACATTCAATTCTTTAGGTTGTCACTTCCGCCAAAACAAATCAAAAAGATTTTGCCATCACCTCATACTTTTTTCATCTGATACAGTTTTATGACCAATCAAATTTTGGTATTTAAGTTAGTAAACTTGGTAAGTTTAGTATTTAAAACGTCCTGCCCCCTTCAAGACACTGTTGGTGATGCTGAAATCAGTCATTTATTCACATCAAAGAGCATTCAAAGCAAGGGTTTGACTAAACACCTGCAAATACAGTATAAGAAAGTAATAAATGGTAGCCAAGCTGTGTTGATTTGAACTCCTCATTCGTTTTGCAATGCACTGTGTACAGTAACTCTGTATGCATGGAACAAGGAGATTCAAAATGAGTTTGTTTTTATTTGGTGAACAGTACTATACATGTACTTTATAGCTCAACAGCTCTGACTAGAAGAGTTGTGATATAAACTGTAACGCTATTGGCTTTTTGTAGGAGCTATTCCATGTCCCACACTATTCCTTTGTCAATCAAGATTACATCAGACATCGAATAAAAATGCACATTTCAAAGGATTTCACAGGACCTTTAAATATATATTTTGTTAGAATGTAGACCAACCATACCTGTTTGTGTAGAAAAAAGTTTTATTTTTTTTTTAAATCAGGATGTTTAATTGTAGCAAAACCAACCAACTTTAATCTGCTTTTTATACTTTTTTTGAACATGTTGATGTTGTTAAGCACCTATTTGTTTATTCCAGCCCTATTTTAAATGTCCTCAAAGAGATTGACATTTTGATAAAAAAAGATTTTTAGGCTCTACTCAAATTCCACTGGCAGTGAAAAACCCAGAAGGCTATTAAAATGCAGCAATTATAAATTTGCGTGTGAGATCTTTGACATCTCTGGTGTCATTTGCAGATGAGTGCGGTCGGTATCACAGAAAACGTCAAAGGTGATGTAAAGAAGTTTGAGATTTGGTACAATGGAAAAGAGGAGGTGTATGTTGTTCAGGTGAGTCACTTTAGCAAGGTTAAACCTCCACAGTGTGCAATGCATGAAAAGTTTGGAGTGCCTCTGTCATCGCTTATTAACGCCTCTTCAATACTCAGAACTTGCTTATTCACAGTCAAAAATGCACCGATGCAAAATCCTCAACACAGATTTGTTTGTAGACTTTGTAAATATGCAAGTTTTTAAATAGTAATAATTAGCTTTTTGATAATTTCACATAAGTTATGAATATATATATATATATATATATATACATACATATATATACATATACATATATATAGCAGTAGTAAAAGTAGACTTATTTGAAAAATAGCTAAAAAAAATAACTGGGGCAGATTTGATATATAAAGTACAAAAGATGTGAGATCATATTGAAAGTTTTTGGATACAAAAAGAAAGTATTATCATTTAAAAATGGAAAATTAGCCTTTTTAGGGACCAGAAATCATGAGAGAACACTGACAACTATTAAAAAGTTAATTTAAAACTGGAAATGAGAAAATGTTATTATAAAATATAATAATAATAAAACAATATTTATTAATAAATATAATAAAATAATATTTTATTTATTAAAAAATGTACAATTTATAAATACATTTACAATTATTTAATGAATTAATGAGTGTAAAATTTGTATAAAAATAAACTATAAAAATGATAAAATATAAACATCAAATAACTATAAAATATCTTCAAACTGTCTGTATGTTGTGATTGCCCTATTTTTCAGGCACCAACTGTAGATGTGAAGATTGCATGGCTCACAGAGATAAGAAAAATCCTCAACAATCAGCAAAAGACTGTCAAAGGTTTCTACACTGCACCTCCATTCCTGTTCATATCAGTGCTGAATTTTTTAATTAAATCTGTCTAGTTCAGTGGGTCAAACTCTACCTTTGTGTTTCTTAGGAGACTCTCAGCCGGATGGAGAGCAGCCTTTATCTCCACCACTGGCTGACAGGTGATCCTCACTGTAACCCATGCTTCCTTTTTACAATCTCTTCTGTAATATAGATGTAAAACATGTTCATCAGCATTCATGTTTGACCTTCACACAAAAACAACAGTTTTAGTTTTCAGACACTGTATGGTTTTAGCCTGTCTGCATGATGGATATAGCACTACTAAGTATCACACTGGCATGAAAAACTCTTTCTGAAGTGCACTTTCTCTTCATTTCTGAAACCTGTTTGATGGAAACATTTGATTTGGGGTTTGAAGAACCAATTGTAAAATGCTATGTGCAGTAAGTTTGGTCACATCTACCATTGCATGCTGAAATATTTGGGAATGGGATTGTGTTGTTGGGGGAATCTTGTTATGAGAACCTGGCAACCTGGTTTATCTGTTGTTGCTCACATTTTCTGGTTGTATAGCAGCTGCATTCCTGGAGTCCATTCTTTGTACCTCGCTTTAATGATCTAAAATGATTTGACAGATCTCTGGCTAATTTGGTTCTTCAAACAAGTTTGCAAATCAGATTAAATTGTCTGGATGAACTGATCTGAGAACGCTGCATGTGTTGTAAAGGACAGCTCTATCGATCCTCAAAATCATAATCAGCAATGCAAAAATTGGCTGACGGCACAGCAGCATAATGACATCATCTGATTAATATTCAATTATCCATGTGAGCAAAATTACATAAAATTCGTAGTAAACGGTTTGTTAAATATTATACGCAATAACTTTGTTGTTGGCTGCAGGCTTTACACTTTCGTGTGTCAACAGTATTTAGCAATTTATTTAATTTGACATTTAAAGCAAATTTTTTTAATCACATAAGGAATAACTGGCTGTTTTACTTATTTTGCATCAAAAAAGCATTTTGATATCGGTAAAGGTGTCTGCAACTTTTGTGAAGCATCAAATCACTGTCGTATCAGCTGTCAAAACAATGGCTTTATAAAGTATTATTTCTCTAAAAAAAACAGTCGAATAATGTGCAAGTCTATTATCATACATAAATTGTACTAAAGCTGGTACCTTAAAATAGTAAGTGTTTGTAGCTAAAAAGTCCATATTAATAAATGTTCTCTTTGAACCCCTTGGGGAGAACCACCCCGTGACAGTATTTGTAGGCCCTACTTTTATTTGTGCAGATTGCATAATTTATATATATTTTAAACTTATATATAATTTTATTTGAACTACTAACATTTTCCCATGTGTATATAACTACTACTGTAAGAAAATATCAGATTCTGTACATACAGTACTTTCAGTATTACCTTTGCTTGAAAAGACCGGAGCTACCAGCTTTTAGCTACCAGAACTGTTGTTATGACAACAACTCTCGGATGAGTTTTGAAGAACAAAATGATCCTGGATCGTGTCAAATCGTCAATAACCAAATCCAGCTAATTTAATAATCCAAGTACGAAGAACGGACCCCTGGCCATCATGTTTGAATTATCCTTGTTATTTATTTATTTTTTACATTTGGGATGTTCACTAGATCACTGGGGGAAAAGGTTTCCAGGTTCTTGTAATTATAAAGTTAACTATAAAGTATTTATAAAACTAACAGACAGGTAACATTTAACAACTGCAAACCTGATTTCATGTAGAAGACTAGAGGCTTTAAACACAAAAAATAGATATTTTGAAGAATGCTGGTTGCTGGAACCCACTGACTTCCATAGTTGGAAAAAAACATCTTCAAAACATCTTATTTTGTGTTCAACAGTGGAAAGAAACATAAACAAATTAGTTTTGCACAAGTAAAGAGTGAGTAAATGATGACAGATTTTTCAGTTCTGGGTGAACTATAAATTTTCTTTGTTTTCCGTTACATGTTAGCTGTCCCCTTGTCCTTGGACATTTGTACTGTATTGCTTTTAGATTCTTTTGTGCATTTTAGTTTTGTAGTCCTTTTGGTTCACTGGTTCCCTTCATTGTATTGTCAGGTGTCTTTTTTTTGTTCCTTGATTATCTTATTAATTTACATAATTAAAAAGATAGTCCATACTAGGAGCAAATAATAAAATTAGAGCAAAGACAACAACCGGCAAGCAGGGTTGCCAAGTCATGGTAACAAAACCTGATGTTGAGTAATGTAAAAATCCAATTACTTGTGAAAAATGCAACACAGCTGAAAAGAGCTGATTAAGAAAGATAAACATGCGTATTTCATGCACAGATAATGGTTAATCGGATAACAAGAAAACAAGAGATACCCAAGAAAACAATTAAGGGAACCAGTAAACTGAAAAATAACAACATGGCCACAAATTTAGGTCCTATAATGCAATTTGAATGTCTAAATAAATGGTAATCTCTCAGGATATACTCAACTGATATTTTTAGTGTACTTAAAGTCGTGCAAAATCCTTGCCTAAAATGTTTT
This sequence comes from Danio tinwini, assembly GCA_903798205.1. Taxonomy (NCBI): domain Eukaryota; kingdom Metazoa; phylum Chordata; class Actinopteri; order Cypriniformes; family Danionidae; genus Danio; species Danio tinwini. The sequence continues at coordinate 13,229,119 of CAIGQZ010001492.1, read as the reverse complement.
GAATCCCTAGCGTATGTTTAAAAATATATATGTTTCTGTTTGCATTGATAGCCTCATGGTGTCCTGAGTTTGATTCTTGCCTCACTGTCCTTTCCTAAACCCCACCCACTCCATCTTCACTTGCTGTCCAGCTACTGTCCTATTTTAATAAAGGCAAAAAACACCCAAAATAAAACTTTAAAAATAATAATAACATACATCAAGCAATTGGCTAACTAGTTAGCTAATGTGCACAACTGTGATTGTTTTTATGTGATATTATTACTATTTACCCTACTGAAAAAACAGCTTAAACCAGCCTAAGCTGGTAAACCAGCCTGGTTTTAGAGGGGTTTTGGCCATTTCCAGGCTGGTTTCCAGTCATTTCCAGTCTGGTCTTAGCTGGAAAATGAGTTAGCTGGTTCTGGCTGGGCTCCCAGCATGGCTAGGCTGGTCAAGCTGGTTTTAACTAGTCATCTCCCAGTTTGATCAGCTAAGGCCAGGCTGGAAATGACTGGAAACCAGCCTGGAAATGGCCAAAACCCCTCTAAATCCAGGTTGCTCTAGCTGGACCAGCTAAAACCAGCTTAAGGCTGATTTAAGCTGTTTTTTCAGTAGGATATACTCAAACGAAATCAATAATCGTAAGAATAATTACATTTGTGAAGTTATCTGAAGCACATAGTACTTTACATTTGGCATCAAGGATTTATTTGAATGTCTTCATGTTGTTCAATGGAATACGATTGCGGTCGATGTCATGTTAAGTAAAGTCCCGTAATAATACTGAATGTACAAATGAAATGTAATTTACTGGCTCTTATTTCATTACCATTGGATTTATTTGCCACATTTCCTCGGTTGACTGCAGTCCTGTTCCAGAATATCAAGTTTGTGACGACATTTGATGGTTGTTGTTGTGTTTTTGCCCTGTGCTCTTCGCCGCCCTTGTTTCCGCCGGGTTCATCGGTTGGTGGTGGGGTCAGTGTGAGGCATATTTCCGTGTGCATGCCCTGGAGTGCCACACAGATCACTGGCTGCTCAGGTTGTTTTGATGTCCTTCCTCACAGCAAGCACCAGGGGGCGTCCGTCAGCTCGGAGGAGGCCGATTCAGGCCGCGTGAGTCCGGTTCTGACAGATCCAGTCATCATTTCTCCGCGTCCCAGAAACCACAACCGTCGCAGTGAGTCAGAGGCCACTTTCACTGGCGTTTTCTTTGGTTGATGATGGGTGCCGAAAAGTTCACTGTGCTTTAGAGCATAATGGGATTTTTTTATTATAGAATTTTATGTAAATCATGGGGCACTTGTTTGCTCGAAATTGAATGCTGTTCATTACAATGCATGTCCTTATGGTTGGGATGGTTATGTGTTGCAGGCTGGCCTGGGACTTCTCATTCAGTGGACATCTGTGAAGGTCTTGAAGACTGGACCACTGATCTCTCGAACATCTCAGATTCGGATGAAGAAGATGATGTGCTGCTGGTGAGCTTGAGGCTTTTTTATATTCCTCGGATTCACAGTTATTGTGGAGAGAATGAATACCAGTTGGGCTACATACATCCAAGATCAATAAACACTTACATTTTCTATTGACATAAAGTGCAGAATCAGCTGTTTTTCCACAGTTTATATGTGCTCAAATATGTGTTTTCTCTAAATCCCTCCTTTCTGTGACCTTTAATTTGCTCTGATTAGTCAGATTGCTGTTGTGATTGGTCATAGTATAGATTAAAGACTCTGTCACATATCTATATTTCAGCCCTACAGATTGCTAAAAACAACGTAATTTAAGGTGTCACCTTTAAAAAAATTGTGATTTGCTTTGACCTTGTATTTTGACCACTTTTGTTGTTATTAAGGTTCCTGGAAGATACAGAGCAATGTTGGACCACCTAAAGTGTGGGAAGGATGATGTAATCATCAAATGTGGTGATGTCATTCACGTTCTGCAGGAAAGTGCCATGGGGATTTGGTGAGTTGTTTTTACTTTTTTTTTTATTAAAGATCTGTATGACTATATAAAAGGTCTGTATTACTTGGAAAAACCTGTAAAGGGTGGCACGGTGGCTCAGTGGTTAGCACTGTTGCCTCACAGCAAGAGGGTCACTGGTTCGAGTCCCGGCTGGGCCAGTTGGCTTTTTTGTGTGGAGCTTGCATGTTCTCCCCGTGTTCGCGTGGATTCCTTCGGGTGCTCCGGTTTCCCCCACAGTCCAAAGACATGCGGTACAGGTGAATTGAATAAACTAATTGGCCGTAGTGTATGTGTGTGAATGTGAGTGTGTATGGATGTTTCCCAGTGCTGGGTTGTGGCCGGAAGGGCATTCGCTGTGTAAAACATATGCTGGATAAGTTGGTAGTTCATTCCACTGTGGCAACCCTTAATGAATAAAGGGACTAAGCCAAAGGAAAATGAATGAATGAATTAATGAATAAATGAATGGAAAACCTGTAATGCTAACTTTGTCATGTTAAGCATGTCTTAGCCAAATACATAGTGGATTTTAGTCTCTTTCCCTGCATACTGCCATAGAGGCAGTGTTAGCACTAGCCATGATGCTTTTAGGTTAAAGGTTTCAGCCTTGCCTTCAATAGGCTTTGCAATGGAAAAGGAAATGCAGGCTCACACTTTGACAAGCTCTTCTATATTTTTTTTTAGAAAAAGTACATTTTCAGAACATTACCCATGACGAGCATTTTCATGATGGAAAAAATGATATAAGAGGATGAATTCAAATCATATTAAACCTAGAAATCAGAGGTCAAATCTGGACTTCTTATGGGTCAGAAGAGTTTAGCAAAAACATAAATAAGGAACATTGAAAATCTGCACTGTTGGTGAAGCACTATAGGATTAGTATATATCTCCTCTGACTGTGTGCAAAATTGAAAAAAAAAAAAAGCCAACAGTTCAAACCGACTGCCATATATAAGCAGTTTTAGGGATTCACAGGTGTGGAATTTTTTACTGATTTTTTACTTTAGTAGGGACTTAAACCGGCAGCATTCTTGCTGTGAGGCAACAGTGCTAATCACATGTCGCCCATCTGAAAAGGAGGGAAAGTAGAGGTGCTTGGGTTCTTCAAGACGAAGATATTGAGATAAGAAAACTCTGGTTATTTATAGTGAGTTAGGAGTCGTCTGATTGGATAATCGATCATAAGCTGATGCTGGAACAGCTGAGAACAATCTTAAGCACGTGATCGTCTCAAAATTTGTTTATACATAAACTTTACTTAGATTTAAAGGCTGATAGTTGATATTAGCAGATGAATTCAAAAAAGTTGTAAAAATTCTGCATTATTCTGCATTAAGGCAAACACATAAAGTGAACATCTGATAAAAGTTTGAATGATCTCTGAGGTTTATTAATAAGCTATTTCTTTCTATGGCCAACTCTCTTTAATAGAAATAAAATCTCCTGCCTGACCCCCAAAAAAGCAAAAAAAAAGCAACCAAGTCACTGAACATTAACCAATCAAAGTTAAAATACCGGTAAAATAATAAAATATTGGTGGGCACTAAGTATTTCAACCAGCTGAATTAATTCATAATTGATTGACTTAATGATACTGGCCTAATTTTGTTATCAGACTGGTAATGATAACATTAAAAATAGCATTTATCAACCAATAATGATATGGCCACTGATATATTGTGCCTGACAAATGCCGATGGCTAGTGTTAAACCCTCTATTTAAATGAATCAGTGTTGTGCTGTAATGCCAACAGGCATGTTAAGAATCTGACTCGAGGAGGTGAAGGAAAACTTCCTGTTGACACGCTGCTAAGAATGCTGGGAGATGCAGGCAGAAGCCCCTCCATTCGATCTGGAGGTGGGATTGTGGTGAGTAAAGACGACAGACATTATGACAAAGATGTTGAAGGTTTCATTTTCAAGAGACAAAAGCAATCATCCCATTATGCTTTACCGCAGCGTCTTTCTCTGAACACTCTTGTGTGTTTTCTCATAGGTGCGGGAAATATAAACAGCAGGAAGCCCAGCAACACCTCAGTACATCCACCACATGTACACAAAGCTCCCACCATGTGACAGCCCTAAAGGCCATTACTGTCATTCAGGACATGAGCCCAGTCACGCCAGCCTGATGCACACAAACACACACAAAGTAAGGAAAACAGAGCCGTCTGCTCCAGAGTAAGTTTCCATCAGCCACCATTGGGATTTATGTATGGATTTAAAGACAAAAAAAGGATTCATATCTTTTCTCTAATGAGCCAATGACACCATCTATCTACTACAACAACAAAATCTGGAAATAAAAGGAGCATTGCAAACTGTACACTCACCTACTTCATCCCTGGAAAGTACTTCATCACCATACTGTGCCATTACACACCATAGAAAACATGTATTTGTGTAGTTAGCACAGTATTTAATTAAATGGTAAAACAGAAAGGTTTATGGCATGGGGTTGTGAGAGGTATTTTACTCTCTTTGGATGGGTTTGATGATTGGACACTTGTTTAAAAAGCCATTTTAATGCAGAAAGGAATGCCAGTGCTTCAGTGAATGAAAGATAAACTCACATCACTAACTCGTCTTAATGTGCCAAAACCTGACATTCCATTTGCAGATTACCTGCTTGGATTTCACTCTTTGGTTATTTTATTATCCTTATTATTTCTTCTCAAATCACTTGTCAACAATAGCTTTCCATACCATCTACTGTATATGAATGTCTATTTTGGAATATTGCATAGAAAAGGCTGAAATGTCAAAATGCACAGAATTTCATAAAAACGAAAACCTGCTGGAAAATGTTTTGGAAACTACACTCACCGGCCACTTTATGAGGTACACCTGTCCGACTGCACATTAACAGTAACTCAAATAACCACTGGTTACAACTGAGGTATGCAGAAAAGCATCTCTGAATGCACAACACGTCCAACCTTGAGGTGGATGGGCTTCAGCAGCAGAAGACCACACCGGGTTCCACTCCTGTCAGTTAAGAACAGGAAACTGAGACTACAATTCGCACAGGCTTCCCAAAATTGGACAATAAAAGATTGGAAAAACGTTGCCTGGTCTGATGAGTCTCAATTTCTGCTGCAACATTCAGATGGTAGGGTCAGAATTTGGCATCAACAACATGACAGCATGGATCAATCCTGCCATGTCATAAAGCGCAATTCATCTCAGACTGGTTTCTCGAACATGATAATAAGTTCACTGTACTCAAATGGCCTCCACATCACCAGAGCTCAATCCAATAGAGCACCTTTGGGATGTGGTGAAATGGGAGATTCGCATCATGGATATTCAGCCGACAAATCTGCAGCAACTGCGTGATGCTATCATGTCAATATGGACCAAAATCTCTGAGGAATATTTCCAGTACTTTGTTGAATCTATGCCACAAAGGATTAAGGCAGTTCTGAAGGCAAAAGGAGGTCTAACTTAGTACTAGTGAGGTGTACCTAATAAAGTGGCCGGTGAGTGTAAATTTGTAATTTTTGTAAAAAAATTAATATGTCGTTAAGCAAAAAAACGACAAGAAAATTTAAATAAACAAGTGGTTTTCAGCAGATAAAGTGACATGATAACTACTAATCAGCAAACCGGTCCAATGCAGTCTAACTGGAAAACATTAATAATTTATGTTTTTTTTAAGTGGGAAATTATGTCAATTGTTCAAAAATTTAAGACTTTGCAAAAGGAGGACCACCCTGAAACCCACCCCTAAACACAGCAATCAGCGTGAGTGTGAAAAGATTGCATATCAATGTACAAATCAGGTTCATATGAATTAGTCACTAAATTACAAAGTTACAAAATATTTTTTAGTCATTTGAGTCAATCATAAAGTCCATCATAAAAATGATTTGATATAAATTATAAAAAATGCTAAAAATGATACCTCCCACAACTGGGCTCGCTGATATTTTATGCAATATGCCAAATTTGGATAGAAATGTAGCTTTTGTGATTTATTGCTTCACTTTAATGCTTATAAACATGCTGTTCACCTTCAGATAATCCACATTATATTTTTTCACTGCGTTTATGTTTTTAGTCACCAAAGTGTTTCTATATAGGACAATTAATCTTTAATTTATTTTGAATGTTTTTTATGTTTGTTTTTTATACTTTGGGTCTGTTTTTGTCATTGAAATGAAACTTTACTCTGTGGTATACATCAATATAATGGCCACTTTAAGCTTTTCCATGTCATCATTTTTTAATTAACTTACAGTATTCCCAATCCATTCCTGCACTCACAATGTGCACTTAACTTTGTTAACAGCTTTTGAGGTGAATGTGCAAGATGTAAAAAACTATTTCACTAGTTAGCATCATTAAAAAAAACTGCAATGAATAAATACACCACTGTTCCAATGTTTAGGGGTCACTACATTTTATTGATATGTAAAAATAATTTGAGCAAGAATGTGTTAAATTGATCAAAAGACACAGCAATGATATCAATAATGTTACTATTTTTTTATTTTAAAAATGTTTTTAAAAATTATGTAGAATAGTTTTCACAAAAATATTAAGCAGAACAGCTGTTCATAACATTTATAATACTATAAAGTCATATTCCAATGACTTCTGAAAAATCTCCTGATACTGAAGACTGAAGTAGTAATACTTTTAACATTCAAAAGATTAAAAAGATCACAGTTATTTTACACAATAGTACTATTTTTCTGTTTAAACGTATTCTGATCAAATAAATAAACAGCTTAGATGAGAATAAAAGACTTTTAAAAATCTCACATACCCCAAACTAGTGAACAGTAGTGTATATGTGCATGTCCTGCTAGAAGAGGGAGAATAATGATAGAGAACAAAACTGGATGCGGTCTGAACGAGTCTCTTGCGTGCTTCAGTTTAAAGTACGCTTCTTAAAGCCATACACTTCTAGTGTATAATATGTACAGAGATACTAAGACGAAAGTGACCTCTGATTTGTGGTACATTATGTATGCAAATAATTTCGCTAGATGTACAAGCACAAAGTGTAAGAAGGAAAACTATATTTTTCTTGATTGTTACAGTATGTCTGTTGAACGATGACTAGTAAATATCATCTGTACAGAAAAGTCATTCCAGCGTGTATTTCTTCAACACAAAGAAACGAAAACATTTAGGATGCTTGATATTGTGTTTTATGCTAATATTTAATAAACTACTCCTTTTGGCTGATAGATTTTTGAGAAAGTGTTCATTTACAAGTGTTAGGTTTGTGATTTTATTCCCAGTGAGCTGTAGTTTCTAAACATTTAATCAAATCAGACTTTTCAACACCAATTAATGATTGATTCCTTAGTAGAAATAACTGAATATTTTTGTATTTTACTTTAAATCATTTTAAGGGCTGTTAGTAAATAGATGACTGACAACTGCTGACAACAATGTTACTGCTAGGACTCCTGGTGGACATTTAAGTTACTGCAGACTCATAAAAATGACAATTTTATCTTCATATCAGTCCAAAAACATTTCAAGTCATTATTGGCCAATTTTTTTGAGCGTTCGGATAATATCATGCATCCTAAATACTGGGTTCATACCAAATGCGAGTTTAAGTATTTACGAGTAGGCATGGGACTGTACCCAGCAAAAATTTTGTGTTTAATACACGTCTAATAGACGTCTTAAAGTAGACAGCTTGGCTAAAACAAGGCTAAACTTGGGCTGTCAGTGAAAATCTAATAGACATTTTAGAATAGCCAAAAACTACACTAGTCGTCAAATAGACAGATTAGACAGATCCTATATGTGTAGTCATTCATTTCTTTTCATTTGATGACTAGTCTAGTTTAGGCCTATTCTAGACGTCTATTAGATTTTCAATGACAGCCCAAATTTAGCCGTGTTTTAGCCAAGACGACTATGTTTTGACGTCTATTAGACATCTTCTAAAAACAAAAATGGTTTGGAAAAGTCAAGGTTTTAAAAACACTTTTTTTGTTATACTTTTCCTACGGTATATGAAAGGGTTTTTTTATAACTATTTTATTTAGCTCTTTTAGGGCAGCAGTATCTAGAGCAGAAAAGGACCATCCATATCAACAACTACTGGTCCACTCACGATTCAGGAAACTTGAAAAACAACCAAGAAAAACCCCAACAACCAAGAATTCTATAGACCTGAACAGTGGAGGGGCTTAGAAGAAGCATATCCACAAATGCCTTTTCAAGTTTTCAAAGAAATCTGTGTTTTTGAAACTAATAAAGATAGATGAAGTCAATTATTTATGTTAATTATTTAGCCTGACATTTTTACTGTTCCAAAATATTTGAAACGTTTCTTAAAATACATTGTGTTACATACTGTTGTTATTTAAAAGTTGTTTTTTACTCAGACATTTAAAAAGAATATATTTTAGAGCAGTAATCACAATATACTGTCATACCATGATATTTTTATCCAAGGTTATCATACCATCAGAAACCTATGCCTGTAAAAAGTTAAAACATCCTGAAAAAAAAACATCCTGTGGGCAATCTAGATTGATTGGGCTTGATCTCTTCTTGTTTGGTGTGAACCTAGCATAAAAAAAATCTAATTCAAACTCTGTTGATAACCATTAGACATTTGTCCTGTTCTGATTCTGGTAATGTTAGTAATCCAGACCATGTATTTGGAGATGCGGGTGTAGATGCCATACTTCCCCTCTTTGGCACACTCCTCGCCCCAGCTGACGATGCCAGTGAGAAACCAGGTGTCTTTGTAGCGGGTGGCGTGCGGCCCTCCGCTGTCCCCCTGACAGGCGTCTTTACGTACCGAACTGTAACCGGCACAGAACATGAAGCGGGAGATGCTGTCGGTGCTGCTGCCTTTGCACTTTATTCGGTCCACATAAGGGAGTTCCACTTTCTGCAGCACTTTGGATTCGATGCCGCCATAGCGTAACCTGCCCCAGCCGCTCACCAGAGAGTTTTCTGCGCTCTGAAGAAGGTTTTCAGTAAAGTCTTTGGAGCCCAGGCAGATAGGCAGGGCGTAGTCAGAGAGTCTGATGGGGCCTTTGAGCTTTAACAGGGCGATGTCATGGTTGTAAATGCTACGCTGAGAGTTGTATCGGGGATGGATGTGGTACTCCGCAATGCCGTGATCAGATTCTGTTCCGTCAATCTTTGAGACGTCATGTTCACCTGTTGAAATAGAACAACTCATTTTTCATCTGTGTAAATCAATACATCCGGTCTCTCTTAGCTATTCTCTTATAGGGCAGTATTCATGTGGACGTCTTGGAAAGAGCATTACTGCAACTCTCAATTCAAGGACTTTTGTGAGCACTGAGACTGTAAATCAAAATCGGTCCATCAGTCACATCTCCCTCCACCCTCCCCAACTCCACCTAGCTCCTTGCTCATATCTGATATCTGATATTCCAAGGTATTTAGCCTAGGTACATGGTAATCAGTGTTGATATATATATATATATATATATATATATATATATAT
>CAIGQZ010001492.1:13138061-13211702 GCA_903798205.1 Danio tinwini | reverse complement strand
TAATATAATATAATATAATATAATATAATATAATATAATATAATATAGGCGACGCAGTGGCGCAGTAGGTAGTGCTGTCCTCACAGCAATAAGGTCGCTGGTTCAAGCCTCGGCTGGGTCAGTTGGTGGTTCATTCCGCTGTGGCGACCCCAGATTAATAAAGGGATTAAGCCGAAAAAAAAAATGAATTAATTAATATAATATATAGTATATGCACTATTATAAATAACTAGAAATAACATTAAAATTAAAATAAAAGCAAGGTTCTTCCATATATTTAATAATATAATTCAAACAATATAGCACAATAAAACTACAAATTAGACTAAATAAATTAGCATATAATAACATTTCAAAATATGACAAAAATACAATAAAAATTTATAAAAACTGTTAATTAATAATTATTAACTATTAATTAACGATATGAAAACAATATCATTTATGAAACAAATATGCTGGCAATTGCAATATATGTAATATAAACAATATAATATAATATAATATAATATAATATAATATAATATAATATAATATAATATAATATAATATAATATAATATAATATAATATAATATTGGCTGAGCTAGATTATATATCACTTAAAAACAATATTAAAACATACAATAATAATAAAAAAATCACAATAAAACTGACAAAAAAGTAACATAATATTTAATGAAAAGAAAATATGCTGACAATTTTCATATGTGTAAAATAAATCACCTAAAAATAATATTAAATGAAATATAACACCCAAATAATATCTAAAAAGAAAAGAAACATAATTATCAAATATACTCTTCAAAGAAACTGGATCTTACCTAACTCACAGTTCTTCCCACTGAAGCGTGCAGGACACCAGCAGGTGTATGCGTTCATCCCATCCTCACATTTCCCTCCATTTTGACAGGGAGATGACAGACACTGGTCTCCATCTTAAAGCCAAAAAAAGAGATTATAATCGTCACATTCTCCTTCTCATAATATCCATTTTCAATATACAAACAAAGCGGATCCATCAATATTCAACCTCACCCATATAAGTGATCCAGAACTTCATCTGAAAGAGATTTTGAAAAGTTTTAACCTCACAAGGAAAATCCTAAAACACAGCAATGAGTTTAAAAGCATGCTTGAGTTACTCACAGTTTGCTCGTTGTCCTCAAAAACCTCTCTGGCCTCTTCTAGACTGCAGCGTTCCTCATAACATTCCCGCTCCAGGTTGTCCTTCATCATCTCCTCAAGTCCTCCTGTGTTATAGCGCTTCTGTCTCTTCAAAAGAGACCCGGCCAGATCCCTCGGCAAAAACACTGAAGCTACACACAAAACAACCACAATGAGAAATCATGAATGTTGCTGCTTTGAGGACACACAAAATGCAATTTGAGGTTGTTGTTTTTATTATTAGGGTATTCAAGGTAATTCTGTTGTACTTTAAAAGGCTTTCTATGTTCAAATCTGAAGCTGAAGCCTCCAGCAATAAAGTTAAGAAACAGCAAACACTGATATTATGTGCTAAGATAGAGAAATGCTATCCACACTGTAAAAAATACATTTGTGAAATTTACGGTAAAAAAACAGCAGCTGTGGTTGCCAGTATTTCATCGTTAAAAATCCTTTACAAACCGTAAAGTAATTGCTAATTTTTTACAGTAAACTACTTTATTTTATTAATTTATAGAGGTAATATTCCTGTATTTTGAATTACCAACATCTACACATCACATCTTTTGTTACACAGATAGACACGTTAACACAGCCATTAGCAGGTGGTGATGAGAAAGTTACATAATGAACCAATGCTCATCACAAACAACTTTTCCCACAAGCTGAAAAGTGTATCAGTGTAAAGAAGGTGCTCAGTGTCATTCACACAGCTACTAAACACCATGGTAACACGCATAAAATTAAAGTTATGAAATAAACATTGTTTATCAACATTAGATACATTAGGTACATAACTGATGGGGAAACAACTAAAAAGATTCATAGTAGTGTCAACAAAAACATAAAAAGTGATGTGCCATGCAGGGAATGCTGGGAAAGTCAATTTATTCGCCGTATATATTAAGGAAACATACTTTTAACCAGGTTGTAGATTTTTACTGTAGCATTTTTACCTTTTTTACCATTGAAATCATGGCCATTTTTTACAGTGCACACAGTTGATTTGTGTTGGGGCAACATGAAGGAATCAAGTTAGCTTATTAGTTTTTGCAAATTTAAGTGAATTAAACATAAAACAATTAAGTTGTCCCAAAACAACTTGAGAATTGTGTTGTTTCAACTCATTTTTATATAAGTTGTTTGAACAAACACCAAACGTCATTTTTTTGAGTGTATTTGCATGTATTTTTTAATTTGAGGTAATCCTGTTGTATTATAAAAGGCTTTCTATGTTAAACCAAACGTCATTTTTTGAGTGTATACAATTTGCATGTTTGTTTGTTTTAAATCAAGTAATTCAAGGTAATCCTGTTGTGCTTTAAAAGGCTTTCTATGTTCAAATTTGAAGAGCTGAAGGCTTTTGTTAAAAAAACTAAACTATTTGACGATTGTTTTTTGTTCGTCTTTATTAAAAGGCTTGGTGTAAACTTCTTTCTCTCTTTAATAACTCTGAAACACAAGGCTTTGACTATGTTGAATATGTTCCTTCTTATGACGTAACACACTGACCACTTATTATTTTGATAATTTAGTGACATTTTTAAACTGTGCTGCTAATGTAAGCTATATTTCATGCTAAAGTCTGTTAAAAAACAACAGTCTTTATTCAATTTAGTTCAAGTTTATTTGTATAGCGCTTTTCACAAAAAATATTGTTTCAAAGCATCTTTACAAAAGGTGCACATTAATGTATTACAATCAAATTCTGAAAAGATAAGGTTATAAGTTACTAATAACTTTAACTAATTACCTAGCTTTTAGCAGTAAAAGTTATTATATATAACCATTTTAGGAACATAAAATAAATTAAGTCGGAAGAAAGTAAACAAACCTCCAGAAGAGAGCCAGGATTCAAGCAGTAAACTGCACATCAAAATAACGGGATAAATCTTCACCATTTTCTCTATTAGGATTTCCCTTCAGGCACAAATCTTTCCCAACAGTCTAAATAGCTTCATGATCTGCTCCAAAGTTCAGCACATACGTGTTTGCACTTCATGTGAACTGATATCTCATTCAGTGGGTGTTTTTCTTTTTTTTTCCAGTCTATGTCTACAGTGTTTGTGATCTTTTCCCAGCATTTTCCCCGTTGTTATTGTAGTTTAAATAAATTCTATTTCAGTGAGTAATGTGTAGTGTAAGAAAACATCCCAGCGGTTATTAATGCATTTTGTCATACTTTGGATTGCTTAAAGTAGGCATTTAAATGTATAAAGTGTATATTTATTTAATATTATATTTGCATGCATACCACAGCATGTGCGTGCCTGAGTCATTGTGCCTTTTTAATGTTTTTTTCCAGCTGAGTCAGAGATTTCGGTTCAGACTTGGGACCCAGCAAATATTGACTTGGCTGACTAATACTCCTCCTCTCATAATTGACGTCCATGGCTGCTAAACTAGTTATTGCTAATAAAAATACAAGTTAAGAAACAGTAAACACTGACTTTATGTGATGGAGAAATGCTATCAGGCAAACAAACAATTTGCACGTTTCTTTGTTTTCCTCCAAGAGTCAGTTCTCCTTTAGTGATTAAGCGAATAAGCACATTTTTGTATGACTGTATCTTGTACTAGACATGTATGAAACCAGACAGATCTGGTTTTCAATGTAGATTTGAAATATTTATAGGTCTCATATCCATCCACCCAACTTGGGTGACTTGCAGTATCTTTTTTATGTAACAGGATTTGTGTTTTCTCCTTGGCAGTCGAACAGGAAGTTTAATCTACATAATTAAAGAGGCTCTTGGATGGGTAAATGAAGTGGGAATTACAATGACTTTCACAAGGCCAGCTAGTCAAATATTATAACATATTTCTATTAAAGAAAGTCAGGGTTTCTGTAGGGTTATTAAAAGTAAATTGAATACTTCATAAGACATTTTCACGTAAAATAAAGGGAATAAACTGAAGAGAACAATCTCTTAATGCAGTATGTTGTATTTAAATTAAATAATAATGATCGAATATGCTAAACTATCAAACATTAACATACTCAGGATAGTTCACCCAAAACTGAAAATTCATTCTGTTATCATTTACTCACCCTTCTCTTGTTCCACAGCGCTTAGGACAAGTAACTTCATTTAGAAAATTCACTTGTTTCTTTCCTCTTCTTATCTGTTTAACACAAAAGAAGATATTTTAAAGAATGTTGAAGGCCTGTAAATATTCTCTTCTATACTTGTTTCTCCTATATTGAATGACAATAGTTACAGGTTTTCAGATTGAAACAGATGAAAGAACCTCAAACAGCTTTGTAACGTGAGAGTTAGTAAATATTAAATAGTGAATAAATGTTTGTGAGAACTCTCCCTGCAACCCAGGCTCATTCTGAAAATTTACCCCTATACTGTATACATTTCTGGACCCGTCAAATACGTCCCGGGTATTACGTTTCTTTGCAGTTTTTGTTTTTGCGAATCAACGAGAGGCCTGCTGTTCTCTCGTAAATCCACCGGAGGCCACTGTCAACTGACTGACTGACTGACTGACTGACCGATCGTCTGACCCACCCTCCTCCTTCCCTAAACCCAACCAATAATATTCTAAAAAGCACAGATTCACCCACCCACCCAGTTCCCTAAATCCAACCGACAAATTTAAAAAGCAATTAAAAAAAGAAAAGGTCTCGTCTGATTTTTACCACATTCTTACCATGTTATTTACTTTATTTAAATTTTTGGCTTCTGTTTTTGTCTTACCCGCTTTCTGGAACCGTTCTTTACCAGACTCGAACCCCGTCGTCATGGTCATCTCCTCTCTGCATCTCAAGTCCACCGACATACATGGTGAGCACTGGACAAACTGGTAACAGATGGAAAGCCGTCCAAACGAAGGTATAAGCGGTCAGCTGGTAAGCGAGAAAAGGAACGGCGTCATACCACCCTTTGGCATTCGTTTAAAAAATAAAAATGCAGCCATGCGTACTACAAGCTACATAATTCACGATCTCCAGAAATGTAGATAAGGGCTTTGTTTTCAGAACGAGACTATGTTGTTTAAATTAGTGTATGACTAACTAAACAAGAACAAGCACCTGCCAATTGTATTTTAATTTATGTATTTTAATTAGCGTTTTGGTTACTAACTAGATATATCTTGTTTAAATACTTGTATTGAAAAACGGGACACAAATACAGATATGAGTTTTATTCATTCATTCATTAACTTTCCTTCGGCTTAGTCCCTTTATTCATCAGTAGTCGCCACAGTGGAATGAACCGCCAACTTATCCAGCATATGTTTTACACAGCGGATGCTCTTCCAGCTGCAACCCAGTACTAGGAATCATCCACACACACTCATTCACACATACACTACGACCAATTTAGTTTATTCAGTTCACCTACAGCGCATGTCTTTATACTGTGGGGGAAACCAGAGCACCCGGAAGAAACCCGCACCAACACGGGGAGAACATGCAAACTACACAGAAAAATGCCTACTGACAGGTCTCGAACCAGCAACCTTCTTGCTGTGAGGCAACAGTGCTACCACTGAGCCACTGTGTCACCTATGAGTTTTATTACATACGTCAATGTGTAATAAATGTGTAATCTCGTATATATTTTTGCGGCTGTGATTCAATTTCTACTCAAAATACTACATGGCAGCAGAAAAAAGAGATTCCTTCATAGTAACTAGAAAAAAGTGATGAAAATCTTACTGTAAACTTAAATTAGCAGACCTTCCCACCCTTACTGCGTGTAACAAACAACTTTTTGCATAAATAAGATCAACCTTAACAATTGACTCTCTTACAAACTGAAGTAACATTACAGCACCCCAGCTCTATCAATTAATAACAAATTCAATAACTGTATGATACGAAATATTTTAACCATAAAACAATTCCAGCTTCTTATTTTAAATGGCTGGCCACATAACATAAATTGAGCTGTTACTTTGAATCTTTCACATAAATATTTGCTAACTAACAAAGTAAAAGAAATTACATATAAAATACTACATAGATGCTATCCTTGCAACAATTTACTTAGTAAATATATGCTAGATATTAAAAACAAATGCACATTTTGTGACTTGGAAGAAACCATTGTTGATCTTTTTTGTGAATGTACTTTTGTGAAACTATTTTGGACAGAACTATGTATATATCTCTCAGAAAAGACAAATGTTAAAATTTGTTTAAATACTTTTGACATCAACTCTAAATCTTCCATTCAGTACATTGTTAATCTTTTTATTATAATGAGTAAGTTGTTCATTCACAAGTGTAAAGTTTTGGAAAAAAACTTAATTCATTCACTCATTCATTTTCTTTTTGGCTTAGTCCCTTTATTAATCTGCGGAATGAACCGCCAATTTATCCAGCACATGTTTTACGCAGCGGATGCCCATTCAGCCGCAACCCATCTCTGGGAAAGGAAAAGACTCCAATTCTGGCTATTTTTTAATTGATTATAAGTCGTATGCTTTTTTCTTTAATGGGCAAAAAAATTCAAAATAAATATTTAAAAGTCAAAAATTGCTTTCAATGTATAACCTTATATAATTTCCCCTCCGCTATCTTTATTTATTTATTATTCATTTTGAAATCATTATCAGATGTTCTTGCTTAAAATTTTTTAGTTCAGATGCAAAAGCTTGTAAGTGCCATCTGAAACACTCTTCTAAAAAAGTTAATTAACTAATTAATTTCACTTTTGTTGTGATAAATAGGATCCTCCAATTCCTTTGATGAGAAATAAGTAAACGAACACAGGAGCCTGAAAAAATGCTAATTTTTAAAGAAAATTTCAGGCTTTTGCATATGAACTCTTCAATTCTGTTTTCAACGACCTGTAGCTACAGTATACTGTTTAAATGAAACCTGCTATGCTTGTTAATGAATGGCGTTGCGTAAATGTGCACGTAATGTTTGTCAACTCGAGAGTATTCTTTCTGACAGAGCTGAGGCGTCAGCGGCGGGCGACGTCACGCGTCACGTGGTGAAGTTTGGGCTCCACAACGCGACCTTTAGTGAAATACACCGCCATGTGGTCTGATTGATGTGTCAAAGCACATCATGAGCGCTCGAACTGTAATCTTACTCACCATAAAAACTGAACGACACTAAAACAACCTGGGAAGTGGCCTTTGACGTTTTCATTTTTAAAGAAGACTGTTGTTACATTTTTCACGCATTGCTTTGCTGCCTTTCTTCTGTCATGGAACAAAGCGCAATATAGCTACACCTGCCAGAGAAGATCACATAACGACCAGCACACGGTAAGCAATCAGCAACATTCAAATCCACTGACTATTTATGCGTTTAATTAAATGAACATTCTTATTCAAATTGCTTGATGAGTGTGATCTGAAAAGCATTCATGTCTGTATTATTCTACATGCTGTATGCGTTATTTGATCTATAAACATTTTTAAAAAAGAAACAAAAAGACATCAGCCCGTTATAAGCAGCACTCTGGTTCCTTTAAGGAGGGGTTGGCCACTGTTTAATAGAAGAGCCAGTTTTAAATGATCGGACCGATTTGGTGTGAGTTATCATCTGGAATTCTTCATCAAAACTGGGATCTATGAGCGGGAAAGCATTATTAAAGACGAAAGAAGATAAGGATGCAACCAAGGGTAAGATATCACAAATATATTTACATGATTATAATTTTTTCCTCAATGCACTGACATAGATTTGCTTGTTTATATTTCTGGGGAAATTGTTGGTAGTTGTGGTTATGCAGACGCTTACAATGAATGGGCCGACGCCAAGCATAGCACAGAAAATCATTAAAAATTGATTCCCTCGTCGTTAGTAGCCAGCAATCTATTAAACATCTACAAAAAGAGTAACGCTACATTAACATGACCGCTTAAAAAAATGCTAGCGTTCAATCTGATTGATCCATGCAACCAACAAGTGCGATGTTTATTTAGCGTTTATATTTTGAGGCGCGGTCACTTTAAATCTACAGTAATAACAGCTGAGCGCGCTTCACGAGGAGCAAAAATAGCTTTCCACGCTTCTCATACTTTACCTCAAAAACAGCAAATGCTTCAGTCAAAAGTCTTTCTCTTGACGAAACGTGTTTGTAACAGGAAAACGAGTATTTATGTGTTTATTTCCTACTTGCGCGTGATATACGCACGCTTCAGTTCACGGAGGCTGGGGGTACCTATTGCCATGGAGACAAAGAGGCGGGAGGCTTCTCATTAAAAATACATATCGTGCTGTATAAAGCAGATGTATTCTGTATTTTTAGCGTCTACAGCGGTTCTTGCACTGGACATAAATTGCATAACATTTTATATAAGGTCAACAAGCATTAAACTGCTCGTTTTTAACCTAAAATGTTTAAGTAATCTAGCTAGGTATCCACAACCCCCTGAAGAGGAGTTATAAATGCTTGTGTGGGGGATTATGTTTGATTAAGCTGTTAGAGGAAAAAACTCATTAAAGTTTATTACGTCATGGAAAAGTGTGGAACAATCTAGACATCATCTGCACTTGAGGCCATGTTAAATGAGGGGTCATTAAAAAAGACATAGCTTTTAATTATATTTAATAGACCTGTGGGGATTCAGCTTAAATGAGAGATTTGGCTTCTTCAGGGTCTTGATTGAACACAACGTTAATTTAAAATGTTGCGTTTAATTCTGGTCACTGTATGTCACCGATTGTGTCCATGTTTGATTTTAGTGTCCTTCAAAGATTTGTCATGTGCTGTGTTGTTGATAGTATTAACACTGATTTTTTCCCCAGGTTGAAGCGTCAGTGATTTACACATTGTGGCCTTATAAATGTGTCAGGGACTAAAATTTATCATATGTGATCTGCTATATATATATATATATATATATATATATATATATATATATATATATAAATGCTCCACTTCCATGTAAACAAGACTCCTTCGGAACAATCTTGTAGTAACCATAAACATTTTTTTAACAAAATATATTTGAAATTTTATTAGAGGTATATAAAAAATCATTAGAGGCGTCACGGTGGCTCAGTAGTTAGCACTGTTGCCCCACAGCAAGAAGGTTGCTAGTTCAAGCCCCGGCTGGGTCATTTGGCGTTTCTGTGTGGAGTTTGCATGTTCTCCCCATGTTCGTGTGGGTTTCCTCCAGGTGCTCTGGTTTCCCCCACAGTCTAAAGACATGTGCTATAGGTGAATTGAATAAACTAAATTGGCCGTAGTGTATGAGTGTGAATGAGAGTGTATGGATGTTTCCCAGTACTGCTGCAGCTGGAAGGGCATCTGATGTGTAAAACATATGCTGGATAAGTTGGTGGTTTATTCCGCTGTGGCAACCCCTGATAAATAAAGGGACTAAGCCGAAGGAAATGAATGAACGAATAAAAAGAATCATTGTGTGGTCAAAGACAAGAATAAGGTGTCAAAATAAAATTTTATCCACAAAAAGATGTTATAAAAATGATGTAGAAAGCATATTAAATACAATTCAATTAATGTTACCTAAATATGTTCTGTCATCCAGTATCAGAGATATATTTACAGTTTATAAAAAATAAATATACTTTTCCTGACATGTAGTTTTTTTTAATGTAGAAGAAAATGTATTTATGTGCTCCTGTACCACAAAACCAGTCTATTGCATAAGTATAGTTTTGGC
The DNA here is from genome assembly GCA_903798205.1 of Danio tinwini. Classification (NCBI taxonomy): domain Eukaryota; kingdom Metazoa; phylum Chordata; class Actinopteri; order Cypriniformes; family Danionidae; genus Danio; species Danio tinwini. The sequence goes on along the minus strand of CAIGQZ010001492.1, from coordinate 13,201,926 downwards.
AATAGACCATAATACATTGTACGAGTCAAAGTTATTATTTCTGCCAAAATTAATTGTCAGTAATTATTAAAATTATAAAGTAACGGTCGTTCATTCATTCATTTTCTTTTCGGCTTAGTCACTTTACTAATTTGAGGTTGCCACAGTGGAATGAACCGCTAACTTATCCAACATATGTTTGACGCAGCTGATGCCCTTCCAGCTGCAACCCATCACTACGAAACATCCATACACATTCATTGACACACATACACTACGGACAATTTAGCTTACACAATTCACCTATACCACATGTCTTTGAACTTGTGGGGAAAACCATAACACGAGGAGAGCATGCAAACTCCACACAGAAATGCCAACTGACCCAGCCAAGGCTTGAACCAGCAACCTTCTTGCTGTGAGGCGATCGTGCTACCCACTGCGCCACCGTGACACCCAACATTAGTATTATACTATTTAGTATATAAATTATTGCTACACTGAATAACCTTTTAGTACATTTTAGAATAACATATTTGTCTTGCGAAAATCATTGTAAATTTGTATCTTAGCCATTATTTTTAGTTACATTCTTATATACATTCTTAGAACCTGAGTGTGTGTGTGTGTGTGTGTGTGTGGGGGGGGGGGTATTAAAGCTTAATTACAAAAATATTGTTTTGATGCTCTTGTCTTTGACCCTAGTTGCATTAATAAATTGGACTAATGAAAAGTTCTTTGAAAAGCTTTCTGTTTCTGTTCAGCTAAGACCTGAATTAGTGTATATATTTTAGCTTTAGTGACACTATAAGTAAATACTGCTGTAGACATTGTGTATATATCACTAAATCCATAGCTTTACCACCAGATGTCAGTATCATCTTTCAAAACTTATTAGGTCTTTTTCTATACCTCTTGGCAGGGCCGGATTATCAGAGACAACATAACTTAAGAGCGCAGTAGACTGCAGGTAGGAGTGGTGTAGCTCGTAAAGAGCATGGTAACATGTTTTGAGGCGACCGATCATGAATCCAGCGTCTGATGAACACGTTTTTCTTTTCCCCCATTACATATCAGATTGGAAATACATTTATTTTCAATAGAAAGGAAATGTTTTTGTTTAAAAATGTTAATAAAGTATATAAAATACATAAAATGAGTCACAAGGTATTTAATAAGGATAATAATAATAAATATTCTATGAACCGTTCTTTTCCACCTGGTGTTAAATGTTAGCGACATCTTCATATAATTAATCTGTATTTACAATGTTAGTCCCCCTGCTTTACTCATATTCTCCGACCTCATGGAGAGAGAGACAGAGAGAGAGATAGAAAAAGCCCCTAAAGAGGAGAGAGACAGAAGAGAACTGGTACAGTATGTGTGATTTCGGATACTTTTCAAGTGCTTTTTGCCTACTCTTCTTCATCCCGAGGGAGACAGTAGGAATCATTAATCAGTGTGTGTATTATGGAAGACTCAGATTCATAGAACTGGACTGGATAGGTGTTATATCCAAATCATATGCATTATAAGTTTGTAGAAGTTGTACATTAAAAATACCCTTAAATATAAATTTTTAGTACTGCTTCAGTAAACTTGGAACAAGTATATTAAAAACCATTTATTTTCACTAGTTTTATTACTATTTTTTTATCAAAGTGTGCTTAAAATGCTTTTAAAATCAGGTAAATCTTTTTTGACTATAAATATGTACTATGTCATTTATTTAAAAAATGTGGGCAAAATATTATAGATTAACTTTATTTAAAAATATTATATTAATCTTATTTTTTAATTCAACTATTGGGGTGTGGCCTTGTAGGGGGCCCTACAAGACATTGTGCCCAGGGGCCTCTGAATTCTTAATCCGGGCCAGCCTCTTGGCTTCCCTCAGTGTGTGTGTGCACGGTTGCATGTATCAATAGTCTTACCATGATGTCTATATTTATTATACTGCCATTGTCCTCCTAATACTTGTTGTTCTGTCATGTTAAAGTATACACAGTTCAAGATGGCAAGGAGTACATTCTGTTGCGGACGGAATCAAGTCTATCTCTCGCTGTAGATCAGAAAGAAAACTCACCCTTTCACAGTAAATGTCAGGAGCTCTTTTGCTGTCCTTTCTGGAAACTCTTCGTTCTAAGAAAGAAAAAAGAAAACACTGAAGGTTTGTCGAGACTAACGTTAGATGTTTATCAGTTCTGCCTGCCTAGCTCTTTCACCGCCGACTAGCATTGACATTGTTTTATTAGCAACAACAACTAAAAATGTCCACCGTGCTAAGTCACTGTAAACAATGCGTTGAATACGCTTTATATCACAACGCATGCTATTATTATACATTTGAATCAATTGTTGTTTTTTTTTCTTTCTGTTGTTGTTTCTTTTTTGTCTTTCAATTGTGAGGAAGTGTTTATAGCACATTCGCCCTCAAAGGTTGTTATTACTCCTGCATGTAATCACGGACTGTATTTCAAACCCAGTTATGTTTCATTGCGCACTTCAGGAGCATTTGACGCCCAGCAGTTCCTCTAAAAGCTCATTTCACATCTTTTAGCGCCATCTAGTGGCGATTTTTGAGAGCATCTTCATCAGGGTGGGGTTGTTGTTTTCTTTCTCCTTAGAAATGTAGCTGAAAACGTAATGTAGCACCCATAAAAGTTGTTTATAGAGGGTTACTTTTAAACTGTTCTGGCAATATACATGTTTATATTATCTAAGATGTAGGAAGAATAAGAACTACACGTTTGTATTATCTAAGATATAAGAACTATAAGAACTAAGAACGATTTTTAATATATATATTTTTATGCATTTGTGCCATTAAAACCAAAGCCTGCAACTGGATATTGTATCATATATATCGTAATATTACAATTTTATAGTTAAATTATTGCCTTAAAATCAGTAAACAGTGATAATGACAGCATATTTGTTAATAGAAACATTGAGCACACAAAATAAACACACTGTGAAGACATAAAGAATTAATAAAAAGTCAATCTCATGAGATTTGATGTGCATGGCTAATATAGAGACCACATGCGCATGCTAACATTACATAAAACACTTGTGTATATGACATTGACTTTGATACGATAAAACTGACATGAGATGAGCAGGAAGATATGTACTTGGTTGTGTCGTCAACACATAAGAGAAAGGAAGGCCAGACTAATTCGATTGCCCCTGTTTGGGAGGGGAAAAAATCCAGTTTCCTCATTATGCCGATATCTCATTAGCCTCTCTCTGAACGTGGAGCTGGTTTGCTCTGCTGTCTTCGACTATTCGAGAAGTGTGCAAAATATCTTTCATCTGCCTGTTGTTTTACATGACAGCCTTGGCAACAAATAACAAGTGACTATAAGATTGATATTTTAAATGTGTACAATTACGTAAATCCTCAGGTTAGTGATTAGAAGGCATTTAGCATAAGAGTGTTTGCTTGCTCTTCTATATCCTTGACTTCTTGCTGTGAATGACCCTGAAGGGAATGATAAAGTTGGCAGGATCACAGATGCATCTGATGAATCATTGATAAGGCGCCCTAAACTCATAGTGGTCTGTCAATAATAGCCGATAATGATCTGCTATGATCGCTGGGCTGTGCTCTTTTAATGGACAGAATACACTTGAGAATTTCTTGAAAGTTTGCAACGCCCTTTTTTCTTGCTTTTGCACACTGTGAAGAAGTGCGAAAGAATAAAAGGATGCTCTGGATGCCTGTGAGAGTGGCATGGCGTTTCCCTTGAGAAGATCTGTATCAGGTACACTTTTAGATATCTGTTGATATCCCATCAAGAGGGGGTTTCTAGATATGAATGATAATGGCTGATAATGGCATGTTTGAGTGGTTGAATAGATGCTTTTCTTTGTAATTAGCTGAGAGGTGCGAGTCTTTAGTTGCTGTCCGTGGTGCTGAAATTGACCTGTGAAAACTGAGCTTAAGTGGGTCACTTGAGTTTTCTAGTTGTTTCTTCAAAGCAGGACTGCTTTTTATGCTATATTCTCTGCAATGTATTTGGCATCACCAAATCTTATACACTGTAAAATGTTTTTTTGTTTGGTGTAATTAAAAAACCCATTAAATTACCTAGAACTGGATTAAGCATTTAATTATTTTAAATATTATTTTGACTTACTTATAAAGTAGTATATAAAATATACTTTTAAAGTAGCACTGAAAAAAATGAAAGCATATAAATGTATAAAGTTCAAATTTTGTTATTAATTAATTAATGAAGAAATATGTATTCTCAGAATTGCAAACAAGTTTGTGTAGATATTTAAAAAGTTGATTTTATACATAGAGTGCTACATTGTACAGTATATCATTTATACTACTGTACATGATGTTACTGATGTAAGTTGCCATTTTAAAGTGGATGTGTGGCTTTTTTTGCTTATATCAGCATATTTTATGAATATCAATAATGAGTTGATAAATTAGCAGATTTGCAGCTTAAAGACAGTACATATGATTATATTATCGTGTTTTAAATTAAAGTTTTGGCATCAACATATTTTTAAATCTTGAATTTAACAAAAACAATTTTAATTTGTAGAATTATGTAAAAGGAGGATTGCAAATAAAAAAACTAAACAATTAGAAAAGTCTATATATATTAGTTTTTTTAAGTATATGCTTTTTATGTTATATGCTTTGCAATGTATTTAGCACCACCCAAGCTTATACACTGTAAAATGTTTTTGGTGTAATTAAAAAAAACATTAAATTAACTAGAATTGGATTAAGCATTTAATGAAAATATTATTTTGACTTAATTCACCTGCCTGTAGGTTACACCAACAAAGATTGTGTTTGAGAAACCTAACAATTACTAGATTTTCCAACTATACATTTTTACCACACATTAAAAAGTAATTTTAACACAAAGTAGAATTGTGTGGTTTATATAATGTATATATAGATATATTTTGTTTTATTATTATTATTATATTAATAATCCTTTATTGTTGAAATAAATTTATGATAATGAAAAAAATCTGCTGTGTTCTTTTAGGGTTTCTGCAGGTTTCACTAAGATCAATTTAAGACATTTTTACGACCATTATGAATAAAATTTTAGAATTCAGGGCTAAATGCTAAGCATTTTTTTCCGAATATCTAGGTTAGAAAAGATTTTCACTTGCTCTATCAAAAATGATTAAAATGTAATACATTTAATAATACAATAATAATAATTTAGTTTGAATACTTTTTTTATTAACTTTCAAATATATCCATTCACAAACCCTACAACCCTTACCAAGATTTGAACAAAACATAGCTGTCAATTACTTCAGTCTACAATAATAATACTAATAATACTAATAATAACTTAATAATAGAAAATATATAGGTCAGGGCACTATCCTCAACAGTCAATAAATGGAGAACTTTTAAGAAAATGTTACTGAAAGGAAAGCAATTAATTGCTATTTTTAAATGAAAAGTTAAAAGTTTTATTGAGATGGATTGTTGGTGATTGTTAATAGCCAGATTGGATAGACTTACATGAACAAAGGAAATTAAGACCTGTTAAAAAAAGATTTAAGACCTACAACACAATATTTCAGTAGATTTAAAACTTTTTTAAGGCCTAAAATTTAGCTTTTGAGATTTAAGACATTTTAAGACTTTTTAAGACGCTGCGGACACCCTGTCTTTAATGTACGTAGTTGCAATGGCACATCTTGGTTTCATGTGGTATAAAAATGGTTTCAACAAGGTTACATATAAATATAATAATATTCATAAAAATACTTATTATTACTGGATTTTAACCTGGCTTTTAGTTACCAACAATGATTATACTTGATGGTTAGTTTTAACATTATAAAAACCTATTTCAACCTATTTCTTATATAATTAAAAATATATAAATGTTTATTTACAGGCAACTTTAACATAAACATTGAGAGTATTATATATTAAGCTAAATAATAATAATAATCATCATCATCATTTAGATTTTAATATTTGTTATATTTTCTATCTAAAATATTTTATAATAATCGTTTTTAAACACATTTTAGATAATACATAAAATTACTAGATTTTTTTACATACACTGTAAAACCCAACAGTCAACTTTATTGAATGAAATTTACTAAAAGTTAATTCTACTCATTTTGAAAAGTTTTGAACTCACTGTTTAAGGTAATGAGTTAATGAAACACCTCATTACTTCAACAAGTTCACAGTACTCACATACATAAGTATTTTTTACTCAAATGGTTTGTAGCAATCGGTTTCCTCAAACGATTTGAGTTGCCTTTTGCGTTTTTACAGTGTATAAATTTTGGTCAAATTTATAAGTTACCTTATTGCATTACAAGATAGGTTGCATTAGGTAGTTGCATAATAAATAGATATTCAACAATATTAAAAACAAACTTTTACTCATCAGGATTAGTTTTTAAACGTAAATGGTTTGTTGCAATCGGTTTCCTCAAATGGTTTGAGTTACCTTAACTTTTTTGGGTTACAGTGTAGAGTGCTACATTGTACAGTATATCATTTATACTACTGTACATGATGTTACTGACGTAAGTTGCTTTGTACTTTGTTGTTATTTGGCATTTTTAAGCCGTTGTGTGGCTTTTTTTGCTTATCATATCAGCATATTTTATGAATATCACTAATGAGTTGATAAATTAGCAGATTTGCAGCTAAAAGACAGTACATATGATAATAGCATCGTGTTTTAAAGTAAAGTTTTGGCATCAACATATTTTTTAAATCTTGAATTTAAATTTGTAAAAAAGATTTAAATCTGTTTTAATTTGTAGAATTATGTTTAAAATATTATGAAAGTAATATGACTTAGATTACGTGTGCCATAAAAGCCACTCCTCATTCCAGGAGGCTGTAATGTTGCTTGTTTATTCACGGCGGCTTGTTGAAGACCACAGTCACGTCTCTCGGACTGTCTGTCACCATGCAGCCGCTGCAGGAGAACGAGCTGCTGCTGCTGCAATCAAACCCGCTGCCGAAAACATAGCACTCCGGCATGCCCGCGCCAGTGGATATGGACATTATTCCTCCATGGATCATACAGTTAACACCTCAGTTCAGATGCTCTATACTGCGCCTCTGAATATCCATATTTTGCTCGGTCTCGATGAACGGGGGGAATCTGTTGAGCACCTATGCAGATCTTCTCTGCTGAAAACATGAACACATCTGCAGGGGAAGCCGATTAATCTACTCAACTTCAATTAAAGCCTGCGTTATTGAAAGGCGGAGACCTCTTGCTCACTGTTTCTTCCCGGACCAATTCTCTCTCTCTCTCTCTCTCTCTCTCTCTCTCTCTCTCTCTCTCTTTCTCTCTCACATGAAGACAATATTTAATTATTTCCTCAGCCGCGGTGTGTTAACAGGTGCTCGTTTTTCTGAATCAGCCCATGACTTAGTGAAGCTTTGGATCATGGCACAATGGCACGCGTTTTTCCCACTCACAAACGCGCAACAAAAAGCCATCGTTTTCTAGAAGAGACAGCTTTTTGTCCCCGGAGAGAAGAGGAGCTGCTGTCCGGGATCTGCTGCACCATGTCGGGGCACAACAGCCGACGCTGAATGAAGGTTTTAAACCAAGTGATTTGACTAAAACATAGAAATAAAAAATGCTCAGTGCTTGTGGAGACCACAGCGGACTTCTGAAATGACCACTACGCAGTCCGTCATGGAGTATTGATTTTATTCTTGCTCTGTGACAATGCTTTGAGCACGCAGGACTTTATAGAGGCTATACAACGTATGGTCGTTTTTTTCATCTGGGACGCGTCGCCACAACAAAACGCCAAACTGGCTACAGCCGCAGCGATCGCCAGCTCCCTCATTCGGCAGAAGAGGCAGGCGAGGGAGCGGGAGAAAGCCAATGCCAACCGATGCGCCAGCAGCCCCAACAAGAGCATAGGGAACTGCGAGAAGCCCAGCAGGCTCAACTTGTTTTCACGCGTCAAACTCTTCGGCTCTAAGAAGCGCAAGAGAAGGCGGCCAGGTCTGATGTTTATGTGTGTCCTTTATTTTTTCTCGCTCTCAGACTTTTACCCATGTCCATTAATCATCACCATCATCATCATCATCATCATCATAGCTGACTGTATTAAGAAAATGTGACTACACTTTAACTCCTCCGGGTCTGAGCTGCGCAGAGTGTAAGGATTTCACAGCTCACTGCTTTTGAGCACCGCTTTCTCTCTGAGCTATAGAGCTGATGTTGCAATATCACCAATGCACACAGCTCATCACTTGTTCTACACTACATATCATGCAGTCTATACGCAGTCTGAAGCACGGGTCTGTGGTTTCATTTGCTGGTTTTCTGATGCCAGTATTGAACATTTGTTGTTGACATGATCACTGGTTGGTCTTTCGAAATTTTTTAGCGTTTTATATACTTTTCATTGAGGAATACATAATAAATGTGGTTCTTGTTTCTGAATTAATGTATTGGGTTTATTTCTGGTTGGTGCACTGATTGCACTCTTCATATTTTCATAGAACAGACATTTTGGGCCATCAACAGTTTTTTTCTTAGTATGAAGTATGCTAAAATAAAGCTTTTACCAGTGTTAAATGTTTTGTGCAGGGGAAAAGGAAGTGGTCTTAAAAATTAAGCTTCCAAAGTGGTGTTTTTGCACCAATGCCATACTATATTTTGGTTCCCAATAGAAACATTCAATAATCACTTCTTTAAAGAAGCACTTTTTGTTTCTTAGTATAAACTTTTATTCCCATTAAAGAACATTTTAAAAAGAAATCTTCGTAATGGAAAGTTTACATACAGTGCTAAGCATCATTACACCCCATTTTAAAAATAAATATTTTTATCAATTTCTCAGTGAAAATAGGCAATGTATTTTGGTGCATTTAAACAAAACAGATTTATTAAACAGATACATTTATTAAAATAATATTTTAGTCATCAAACATATTTAGAAATGGAAAGATAATACAATTAAATACTAGCAAAAATAAAAATTACAACCTATAAAAAAAATTGCTTCTCTTGGATCTTTCTCTTTTTAAAATTTGTATTTAATATTTTTCTATAACATATACATTTGGGTGTATTTATTTTTGGACCATTATCGTATGTTATTTTGTTAGATAAGCTCCAGATTGGGCTTCAGTACTGACAAATCTAATGTATATGCACAAATATAATATTGTATAGCTTCCTATTGAAAATATGAATTTAAAAGACAATGCAATGTAAATGCTTTAAGTTCTTCTTGGAACCACAAAAATCTGAATTGCATTTAGTTTTAACAGTATAAATATATATTAGATTATTTGAGATGCACCTGCTCAGAGAAATTTCAAATACAAGCACTTATGAGTGCAAATAGTACAAACTAAACAAAATACTGTGTATATACACTACCTGTCAAAAGTTTGAGGTCAGTTATTTTTTTAATGTTTGTTTTTTAAAGAAAATTATTCTATTCATCAAGAGGCATTTATTAATTGTAAAAAAAATAAATTGTTAAACATTTATTACAATTTTTAATAACTGCTGTCTTACTGTGTGTAGTTTCAAATGAAATTATTACTCTAGTCATTATTGCTTTTATTACTATTACCATTAATAACAATAATAATAACACATAATTAATATTAGAGTGATTCCCGAAGGATTATGTGACTCTGATGACTGGTGTAATGAAGCTGAAAATTCATCTTTAAAATCACTGGAATAAATGATTCAATTAAATTATAAACTATTTTTGGACAGTTATTTTATAGTGCAATAACATTTCACAATTTGTACTGTATTTTTGATGAAATAAATGCAGGATAAGCTTATTTTAAAACATTTAAAAACCCTACTGACCCCAAAATTTGACTGGTAGTGTATATTAATCATAGTGAAATAAATCAGTGTAAATAAAAATATTATGACAGAACAAACTTGATTTTAGTTTGAAGAGTTCAGACTTAAATATTGCTTGATGCTATTAGCAGGTTTGGCATGCTGCCCTGGGGAAGAACATTGAGCTTGGAGATAACTGGTCAATTAGCATATAAGGGGGTCAGAGATCAGGTAGGTCTTGAGAGCTCCCCCTGGTAAAGGGAGAAAAAAGGAGGAGGTGGGGTGGAAGGGGGATTCTTCCAAAACGAAGATAATATAGTAGGGCGAAATCTGTTTATTTAATGTAGGCTTGAATCAATCTGATTGGATTATTGCTGATTATGAATGAGAGGCTAGCTGAGATCAATCATATCACATGCTTCTCTCGAAATATGTTTGTAAAAATTTACTTAATACTGATTAAACTTATTTCAAGTGTCAGGTAAGGTAGAAACCTTTTTGAAGAAATATCTGCAAATAATAATAACTGTAATTAATTGTTTGTAAATAAGATTTATACAGCATCAGTAAATATCAGTATAGCACAGAATGAGTAAAAATACTTTGATTTGTGCTCTTTATTGCAGTTTTTCTTCCAGTTTTTAACTCATAAATCCAAATGTCTTTATCTTCAATGAGAATTTGACCAAAATGCATGTTACATAATTCAGTTATCTATCACCTCGACACTGAGGCATGCTTGGCAAATGTCCGGGTCCTGCTGGCACCAGCACTCACTATGTTTTCACAATGCACATTTTTATGGTTTTTCAACAGTCATTTCCTGGCTCTGTGTTAGATGTTCCCTTCTTTTTCCTCACCCCATTTGTTCTGCTGTTACACCCCCTCCCCTCTCTTTTTTCCCACTCCTCCTAAATTGTGATGTCTCAATTCCACAGAGCCTCAGCTCAAGGGGATAGTCACCAAACTCTACAGTCGACAAGGCTTTCATCTACAACTCCAAGCTGATGGAACCATCGATGGTACAAAGGAGGAAGATAATAGCTACGGTCCGTTCACTGTGACACGTAACATGTTTAAACACGACCAATCCTACATGCTTCTTTCCCTTGGGCTCAATTGTGTTCTGTTGTACTGTAACTTTACAGCTATTTTCAACCTCATCCCCGTCGGGCTGCGAGTGGTGGCTATTCAGGGCGTCCAGACCAAACTCTACCTGGCCATGAACAATGAAGGCTACCTGTACACCTCTGTAAGTACGACCGTCTCTTCATAGCGCATCTTTGCGAGTCCCTCCTACACACCGTGGGCTCTTCAGAGATCAGGGCAGTAGTAAACATCCCACATTTGGTCTCTGCCGCTCTGATTGTAGTTAAATCTATGCCTTAGACAGCACCGTGGATGCCTGAGGATCCGAGCTGTTAACTTAAAGGTTGCGTGTTGGATTCTAGACAGCCTGCGATCGATGGACTGAAGAGTTAATGAGATCCAACTCCTGCCCAAACACCATCTGCCTCTCTTATTTATCGTGGCATTGTATCGTGCTCACATTCGAAGATGAGATAATGGCATATTTAGACATGCCTATTAGCACCTCGCTTTCACACAAAGATAATTCACACTTCATGTAATTGTTCTATGTTTGGACTATCTATAGAGTGCCCTTGGGAGATGATGCATAATCGTACGCGAGGTTTTAACGCCCAATGTCTGCAGTTTTTAAATATGGAGGAATCACAATAATGCTCTAATGGATATCCTTCTTTTTTTTTGCGAGCGCCTCCCTCACCTCTTTCGTTTGATTAAATGTGCTGTGGCGAGATGAATAATTTAGTACCTTGCCAATAAGTGCTTCTGTCAATTCAAAATGGACATTTTGAGCAACACTGCTGGCATTAGAACGCTAAAGATTTGCAGTGGCGCTTGAAACTCTTGGCAGGGTCTGTGCTTCATAACGCAGGATCCGTTTCGACTGTACCTTTGCGTTTCAACTGTTTGGGGGTTCACGTGTGATCGTCTGCCCACAGGAATACTCAAACTAACACCTATGGTTGTGCCGGTATACACGTATCTCATTGTTGATTTCGAGAGGTTGTTTTCCCCAAGATGAATGTATTGATTCGCTGGAATGAGTCAAAGTGTTGGGGGCCTCAGGAGTTTAATGGTAATCAATCGGCAGCGCATACTGGATGGGACGACGTGCTACCATGTTTAGACCACTTATTATGGCTCCAATCAGAGGAATTTACCATCCAGGTTTAGAGGCAAATCACGATGAGGTGATGTGCGGATATTGATGGAGGCTTGGCCAGGGCATCTCAGCTCGATTTTCTTTTATCATTGTAAAAGCTTGCACTTGTTTATTTTTTTCCGTTTTAGTAGGACATGTTTCTTGATTAGCATCTATGTTGATCCTGGAGCAACATTCCAATTAGATTTGAGGGATAAGTTTAGAGTTTATTGTAAGTTTAGAATTACGTTATGTGCTTCTACATCAGGGGTCTGCAACCTTTTTCGTAGCATAGACTTGTGTTAGTATTAATATTTTTTTGCAGAACGGTGTTAGGTGTTGAATTTTGGTTGGTTTGTATACGAAATTACATCTGTATCACAAGTGCATGCAACAAAAAACTCTTCCTAAATTCACCCTAACAGAGAGATATGCTTGTTTTCACTCATGCTGAAGTAATAGATGTGTATAGATATAGATATGGTTCTTCAAAGGGTAACTCACAATAATGTGGTAGTTCATATAGAGTAATTTTGCGTTCTTGTGGCCCGGTAGAAGCTATTTCAAAACCCAGTACTGGGAACCGACCTGGGGTGCGTTTCCCAAACAACAACGTAACTTGCGGCCGAACTATCATAGGACGATGCATCGTTTGAAAAAAGAACGATGTAGTGACGAGTGTTCCGTAGTTTCTCTGTCGCAGATCCATCACTTGAACCACGTTAGTAATAACATAAAACACCCATAATGATGCTCTAAACGGGGTGGAGTAACTTCTTTAGAGAACAACCTCATCATTTCGTTGTGCAAATTATATTGTTTTACACAAACACACATTTAAAATAAAATCCAATATTAGTTTTGGTAAAAACGTGCACTCGTTTTCGTTATTAATTGAAATATATGTAAATGGCACATACAGGGCCTGTGCTTGCTTTACTAATATTATTGAGAAGTTGAACATTACATATTCTATTCTAAAACATAAAATCACTTAGAAAAGCTAACACTATTCTAATATCAAATATAAATCATATAAATAAATAAATAAATAAATAATAAGGCTATTTATTATAAATATATTTACTTTAATAATTATATTAATAATATTAATAATGATGATGATGATGATGATTATTATTATTAATAATAATAAGATATTGTTTATTTATAAAAAAAATGTAAGTCTACTTTTATAATTTGACACATACAAACCACAGCAGAAAGTTCTAACCAACAGGCCCATGTCATATACAGTACAGATACTTAATAATAACCCACTATAAAATAAAATAATTAACGTATGCTATGTTTTTTGTTTTCACAAGCTTTATAAATAAAGCTTATAAATTTCGCTTTTAAATAATAGGTCACCTATAGCTTTTGTCATGAGGCTGTGTTCAAAGTTTTCAAAGTGCACTGCGAAGGAAGCGCAATTGTAAAAATGTAGATCGCTAAAACTGAACTGTTAAAATGCTTTGAAAGCAAATTACACCTAAGAGTGATGACCTTAATGCTTTTTTATTTTTAATAATTCCAACTTTGAATCTTAGAAGGTTCTAAATGAATAGGGCATAGGGGGGATAATTGGGAATAGACACAGCCAGGAACTATGTTTCTAACTACAGCTCCAGAGGTGTCGTTTCAAGTGCTCAAGTTTGTGACGCAGTTTGCGAATGTTTGTTGGAGCGATGGATTTGGGAAACAGCAAATCAACAAACTATCTTTATAACGATGGAACTTGCAACCTTAGTTGGCTAACGATGGTTTTGGGAAATGCAGCCCTGGTTGTTGGGGACCCGTTCTACATCATTGTTATCCAACTATTAATCCACTCTGATTTTGGGAATAATTTACAGTTAGGGTTAGGTTTAAGGGTAGGGAATAAAGTTTCAAACAGGAATGATGTTCCAGGATCAACATAGATGTTAATTTAGGAATGCATCCTACTTTGCAATTTCACATCTGCCTTTTTTCTATCCCCTCTCGAGGAAGTACAGGTTAGAGTGCTACAAATGATATTAATAAGTAAACAAATTTTAACTCAGCATTATCAATTTGGATGTGTCACATCATTTGTTATGTCTGTCACTTCAGAGAATTAATTTGTCCCAAAAATTAAAATTTGCTGTTAATTTACTCATCCTCTGAGGCCATCCTATATGTAAGCAACTTTTTATTTACTTTTTTATTTAATACAACTTTAAGGAAAATCTTTAACTGAAATTGTGGTCCTTGGTGATTCATTAAATGTGAATCAATGGCTACTGGCAATTTGAGAGTCCAAAAAGATAAACAGGCAAAATAAAATTAATATCCGTGACTCCTGCTGATATATTGAGGTCACATGAAGTAAAACGATCAGTTTGTTCATGAAATTGATTTGAACGTTATTTATTTTCAACATTACAACCTCGAATGCACAGCCTCAGCAGACAGTCCTGGGTGCCTAATGACAGTATGGAGAAAGAATCTGCATATTGATGCACTAGAATCATTTTCTAACATCATTTTCTTTTCTAGGTGATGACCGATAAAAACTTGAATAGCCAATAAGAATCTAATTTGCTTTAAAGAGCTTGAGCATTTAAAGAGGCAAAATGCAACCTGATAACATTATACAATACAAATACAGTTATCTTTATAGTTATCATTCTTGGTTTGAATGGGCAATTAGTCTGTATTGGAAATGTAATATTTCTGTTTTTCATCTGACACACACTTAAAGGTCTTTGATATTAATAATGATTTAAAATAATAATTACAGCATACAATCATAATCTGAGGGGAAAATGTATATTATATTGTCGTGATGCATAAGTTAAAAGTGATATTCTGTTTTTTTAGATTTTACTTAATTCAAACAATAGGCAATAGAATCCATGTGAAATCAGAATTCACAATCTTTAGTTCAACAATTAATCTCTTCAAATTAATCTGGGTGCTCCGGTTTCTCCCACAGTCCAAAGACATTCGGTATAAGTGAACTGAATAAACTAAATTGGCCGTACTGTATAAGTGTCTCTGTGAATGAGTGCGTATGGGTGTTTCCCAGTACAGTTGCGGTTGGAAGGGCATTTGCTGTGTAAAACATATGCTGGAATAGTTGGCGGTTCATTCCACTGTGGCGACCTCTGAAATAGAGACTAAGCTGAAGGAATATTAATAAATCAATGAATCATCAATCAAAGACCGTTTGCTTTCATATTTGAAGTGGTGGTCCTGATCTTTTGATGTCTGTTTGACGACTTTAGTTAAAATATTCTTAACCACATACACCAAAAAAAAGCCTCGCCCCCTACTCAATATTCCATTTCAGTTGGAAGTACATCAACATACAGAAATAAAAGCCTCAGCAACTTCCGGTTCACGCAGACTATCAAACTGTTTATCCTACTGCTTACCATGTTAATATCAAAACATGACAACAAATATTAGCATTAAACAGAATCTTACTATCAATATTAGCCTGAACTATCTTCATTTTGTCTGCTCTCACTTTCTTCATCTCCCTCGCACACACACTTTTTTTTTCTCAGTTATGCAGATACTCCTCCACAAACACATCGGAATATTGCTCTTCCCCTCGTTCTCCCAGTCTCTAATGTCTCTGTTGTCTTCTCTGCCCATTTCACTCTCACAGGAGCACTTCACGCCGGAGTGCAAATTCAAAGAGTCGGTGTTTGAGAACTATTACGTGACCTACTCGTCAATGATCTACAGACAACAGCAGTCGGGCCGAGGCTGGTACCTGGGTCTCAACAAAGAGGGTCAAATCATGAAGGGCAACCATGTAAAAAAAACCAAGCCGGCTGCTCACTTCATCCCCAAACCTCTTAAAGGTTCGTTCAAGTGTCTGCTGTTTTGATCGTCAGACTGATGGCTTTCTAAAAATAATATGTTTCAGACTGGGGGAGATATTGGTTGATTGTGGCACAATCAATCTAGTAGCTTGTAGGCTTTCCAGCACGTCTTTGCTGTTGTTCAATGTTGAGGACAGAAATGTGCTTCATGAAAGGATGAAAATGGAGATGTGCTGCAGCAAGTGCATGCTGGGATTGTGCAAATTTAACTTGCATGGTTGTTGTTAAGGGGTTTTCTGCACTATCGAACTGGTTAAACTGGTTTTAATGTTTGTTGACAGTTTAGCAAGCTTGTCCAGCAGATTATGTATATTAATTATATAAGCATTTTAGATTTTTAGTCCGTATTGGGCCTTAAAAAACGAATACTTAAAAAAATCTATATTGGAACTTTTATTTTAATTTCAATTTGTTTTCCAATTTCGTTTTGGCACACATTTAAAGTTCACCTTTTAAACCATTAGTAATTTGAACCTATTATATAATTATCATAATAGCTACATTCTCCAGTATTCAGTATGTTTTTATGTTTATTCATTTAGACAATATATTGTTTTTGATGTTTATTTCTGTTATGTTCTGTTGTTTATATGTTTAGTATATGGTTGATTGATCATAAATTAAAAAGCAGTTTTATTATTAATATTTTATTATTAAAAAGTCATGTTCACCTGGCATTTGTAGAGAACTGTACAATTTATAAACATTAGTTTATTTTGTAAATTTGCACTTTTTTATCATCGATCACTCATTTCATTAATCTTTAAAAACATTATTAATTTTTATTTAACTTAATTTTTTTTACATTATTTTTTAAAGGGCATCTGTGATGAAAATCATCTTTTGTAAGCTGTTTGGACAGAACTGTGTGCAGGTATATTGTGTCCACAGTCATATTGGGGTGATATAAAGACAATAAGTCTGTTTTTTAAATTTCCTGACGTTAAAATAGAATCCAAATCCCTCCTATTTTGAGGCCGACCGCAACGAGATGTAGGAGTGCAGTTTCCCCACCCACCGAATTGATTGACAGCCTCATATTAACATGTCTCCGTAGTAACGTGCATAATCATATCAACAAGACAGGACGTGCTCAAAGCAACTGGGATTAAAAGATCTGTTCAGCTCTCTGTGATCATCAATCATTCATCATCAATCAAATGTGATCAAGAATGAGTTTTACAAGTTTAAAACCTTTTTAAAACAGTGCATGCTTGTAATAAATACAGTAAATTGCTTCATAATTCAACACCACAGCCGCATGTCAGTACAATTATAAAAGAAGGTGCTTCAATCCCGATTCGTGGACTTAAATCAGGTTTATTTTGTACAATAACAGAACGAATGTCCATACAGCAGTGGATCTTAACGTGTATCCTGTCACATTTGCCATGCAAAAACAGTGCAAAGCTAAATGTGTGTGTGTATGTGCACAGACTTTACAACGACATTGTGTGTGACTCAATGCAGAAATGCTTAAATTAACTCCACAACAAATATATCAAATAACAGTTGGGAAAGTTCTTACTGTAGTAATGGAGATCTGCTTCATACTTGTCTGTCACTGTGCTGTTTATCTATGTGAAGGCTACGGCTTTGACAGGCACGTGGGAACGATGGGCGGGGAGAACAAGCTCAGTTGCATTAAAGGCACAGGCAACAAAAACAGCTACAAAGTCTTAACAGCTCAAATTTCCCAGATTTAAAAAGGTATGATAAATAATCTGATGGGTATTTTGAGCTGAAACTTTACAGACACATTCTGGACACACAAAAGATTTATATAAAATCTTGAAAAATGGGTAAAATTGGAGCCCTTTAAAGTAAAAAAAAAATCTTCATTTTAAAATAGATATTCTTAAAATTAAAATTAATTTTTACACTTTGTGTTTTGACTTCTAAATTTGTGTACAGCATTAAAAATATTAGTTTTTATATATATTTTTTGAATACAAAATACAACATAATATGCTTACTGTCCATAACAGGAAAATAGTTGTCTGCATTTATCAAAATCTTAACACCAGCCTATCCCTATTTCTCATAGAATCGCTCTACTATTGACCTAAAATAGAAAATAAACCATAAAAAAGATATAGTTTAGTATATTGTGCCCTTTCTAGTAATATGGTTTTCCTTTAAAAATTAAATTGGTGCTTTCTTTCTCAGAACTGGTGAAATCAGAGGGGAAATCAAAAACTGCAGCTGCTTGTGTGCAGTCAGAAGTGAAGCTGCGGCGACTGTAGACATTAGTCATGAGAGCTCCATGCAACTGGATTTCACACAAACTTATGTTAAATTAGTTCATCACACTATTGTTTTTCTGCAATAAGGTGTTTTTTTGACGTAGAGTTCACACAAACTACAGCTGGAAGTCATTCATTTTTACTTGAGCGGTGAGTGGGAGTCCTGGTTATATATGCGTATGTGGAGCTTCAGCTGCATTTATTCTCTTGAAATATGTGAACTTTTACAGCTGCACCGTACGCCACCATCTGACTTGATGTGATACATTTTGTGCAAATCTATTGATACGTGAATTATTCAGTGGGCTAATTTTACATGAATGAAAAAGGGTAACAGCTACTTTGTAAGATCAGATTCTGAGCTAATGACTCTTTTGAGGCGGTTCCTTTATATGGCATCACTTGATAATAAGGTTTCTTGACATTGGCTAGATTAAATAGCATGAAACATAGTTCTAAAGGGTTTGTTCATTTTAATTAAAAAGTGCAGTATCTACACTGTAAAAAATGTTGGGTTCCACACAATCGATTTGTGTTGGGACAAAACATTTTGTCAATGCTGCCGATTTCTGTACTTGTTTATTTTTTCAGTTAAACTATGTAGAACTTTTTAACAGGCTTAACAGATTTATAACCCATTACACATTACAAGCTTGGGAAGATATTAACGCTTTCCATTGTTACATACTGCTCCACACAAATTCTATCTCTGCATTTATTAAGTCACTTAAAAGTTTTCATCTTCACAGATTTTCTTACCTAAAAGGAAACAAACATGTTTAGTATGATAGGGTCAAAAAAGCAACCAAAACTCCTTCAAAACAATGAAGTGCATAGAGTAAAACAATCCCAAAAGAATGAAGTAACTAAAAAAGTCTGCACACTCATAGCTCTGTTAGCTTGGCACAGACAATGGCCAACATGCGACTGAAACGTTTGTCTTTTTTCCAGTGAATTGCTTATCACTCATTGCTTATGTCATTTTTATATGATAGGTCAACCTCAGTGTGTGATAATCTGGGTTGAACACTAGACCCAAACAAAGTCCAGGACTTTTTTTTATTGTGCTGGGAATTGTAAATTTTGGATAGATGGGGCTAAAACTCCTGCTATTTGAACCTAGGTTTACAGTTCAAAAAAGTTTCAAGCCAACTGACCAGTAACAGTGTGTCATATATATACTGTACACGCTAATGGTAATCATTACACACGTTTAGTGAGTGTTAGACTCTCTATATAGAAAGGAATAGGTGTGCATTTTATGATCACAGTTGTTTTACACGTATGCTGCATTCAGGTACTCCTGGGAAGATGTGATGTTATAAAATAGTCTATAAAACTATCAATAAATAAATTTATGTCACTGTATTTTTGCTTTTATCAGATTATAAAGCTGATGGAAAAGAGTCATACACTCTAAAAATGCTGAAAAACACAAATTTGATTAAAATACGAACGACTGACTATTATTTTACAGACATTTGAGTTGCAACAACTCAGTCATTTTGTATATTGTAACTGCACAAAAATGTCACATTTTGTACATGCACAATTATAATTTCAACATATTTACCATCAACACAGATTAACACATCAATACTTTATCTATTGCTGTCTCTTATAATAGTATCTGGATGCAGTCTCAGACACATGCACTCAACAGAGCTGGTGACATCACTGTGAGAGGTAGGGTTAGAGGTGGGGTTAGCTGTACGCATTAAAAGCATTGCATGCAGTCTCATCACTGCAAAAAATGTTTTTCTTACTTAGATTTTTTTGTCTCGTTTCTATTCCAAATATCTAAAAATTCTTCTATCAAAAAACATTTTCTTGGCAAGCAAAACATAACGTCTTGTTTTCAGAAATAATATGTCAATATAAAGTCAGTTTTTCCTTAAAACAAGCAAAATAATCTTGTTTTTCCTTTTGACATAAGATTATTTTTCTTACCCCATTGGCAGATTATTTAGCTTGTTTTAAGGAAAAACTGACTTCAAATTGGCAAATTATTTCTTAAAACAAGACAATATGTTTTGCTTGTCTAGAAAATGTTTCTTGATTTAAGAATTTTTAGATATTTGGACTAGAAACAAGACAAAAAATCTAAGAAAATTTTTTTTTGCAGTGATCTTGCATCTGCACCTGGTCTGCATCCAGACACTTCTCATCTCATATGTTTTCTCTCAGACACTAGATTACTAATTATTGTAATTTTGACCATGTGTGGTTGGATTCAAGTGCTTCCAACTCTGACATGACCTGAGTATGTGGCGACAGAATTGCAAATATTTCTTCTTCTTCACACTCAGAATCAGCAACTGAACTCTTAAAAAAGGACACCAAAACTGAAATTCAGTCATCATTTACTCTGCCTTTACTTGTTTCAAACCTTTATGGGTTTCTTTCTTCTGTTGAACACAAAACCTGTAACCTGTAACCATTGACTAACATAGTATATGTTTATCCTATAGCATGGAAGTCAATGGTTACAGGTTTTCAGCTTTCTTCAAAAAAATCTTCTTGTGTGTTCAAGAAAAAGAAGAAACAAGTAAAAGGAGAGTAAATAATGAATTTTTGGGGTGAACTGTCCCTTTAAGGAACCGCCCTATCCCTCACTCTCTGTTGACCCTAACAGAACTTATTGATCTACTCATAAAAACCCTAGCTTGCAAGAACCTTAATATGATCCTCACGAGGGCTTTTTTTCTCTCTCTCCTCCAGTTGCCATGTACAGAGAGCCGTCTCTCCACGACCTGACTGAGTTTTCTCGCTCTGGCAGCGGCACACCGACCAAGAGCCGCAGCGCCTCGGCCATGCTGAACGGCGGCAAGACTCTGAGTCAGAACGAGTCCACATAACCACCGCTGCCGGACTCCAGCGTCAACTCCAACAGCACAAACGCGTTTACAAGAGTGCGGCGAGAAGTGTTTCCTGAAATCACTGTGATGAGAACACAAGTGCAAAACCTACATTGTACAATCTTCTGCAGGTCGACCTCGTGAGATCCAATCAAACCAAGCCATCTTACTGATGTAGGGGTCTGCGGTCCCCCGTTCCCATGTGTAGCATATACAAAGCTCCTACTGAAACACCTACTTTGTGTTTTGCTCCATTTCTTCTTAGGGATGCCTGCAGCTCCATAGTGCTGAGTCAACTACAAAATGACAATAGCAGCTTGTGCGACCCATTTATCGGTATATAGAGGCAGAAATCCCAAAGGTTTTTTGGACATATGATACAAGTCCTTCAGCTCAGCTTTTTTTTTTTGTTTGTTTGAGAGCAGTGGTTCATCGTTGTGTGCTTTTTAGATGAGGCGTTTTGCTTCTCCTTTATTTCATTTTGTCTTCTCATCTTTTCACCTACCCCCAAACACATTGTTATTCTGCAAATTAAACAGATATAGGGTTCGGTCTGTCTGCGCACCAAAGATGTCATTAGTCTCTTTGTATGGAGGTAAGTCAATTTGTGTAATTTCAGCTCTCTCAGACAGATGGTTGAGAAAAGCGCGAGAAGCGAATGTCATTTAGTCAGAGGAAATATATTCGGGAGAGATGAAGGCTACTTGCTGTGCTTTTTTAAAATTTATTTTGAGGTCTGTTTATGTCTTCCTTCCTGTCTAATTTGGGAACCCAGCATCTTGGAGAAGTGTCAAATCAGACAGTGTTTAAATTATTGATTAACGTCAAGCCGGTAAGATTTCCGTTACGTAAAAACAGAGCAGGCTTCTTTTTTTCATATAATGACAGCTTCCATTGCTTTAACAGGGCTAAATCAGCATAAGTAAATAACCCGTCTATGAAAAGTCATTAGTTTCTAGTCTTCGTTGGTCAGGCAAGCAGCCCAGGTTCTAATTTCAATCAAACGCCTCTTTTTTTTTGTTGATGTGTGTATGTACTGTATGTTTGAAACATATTTAATGCATGGGGGACAATGGACGCTGCATGTTGTGTGGCTTTGTATATTAACTACAATATGGAACCATGTGCTCTAATGGATACTGGAGTAAAATACAAATGTACTGTATATATTTATGCATTTTAATCTGCTACCCGCCCGTTTATTATTTGTTGTGCATTTAAGAAGCTGCACTGAATAAAATGTTTTGTATGTTCAGAGCATTTATGATGTTTGTTTATGTGTAGAGAATCTTGCTTGTGTTTGGTACTGTACAGTGAACAAAATAGCAACTGTATTTAGTATGTTAGGGCAACCCTAATTCATTTTCATTTTTTTTCCTTTGGCTTAGTCCCTTTATTCATCAAAGGTCGCCACAGCAGAATGAACCGCCAACTTATCCAGCATATGTTTTACACAGCGGATGCCGTTCTAGCAGCAACCCAGTACTGGGATATATCCTTACACACTCATTCACACACTCATACACTACGGCCAATTTAGTTTATTCAATTCACCAATAGCGCATGTCTTTGGACTGTCTGTGAACTGTGTTCGAAAGCCACACGAACACGGGGAGAACATGCAAACTCCACATAGAAATGCCAACTGACCCAGCCAGGACTCGAACCAGCGACCTTCATGCTGTGAGGCAACAGTGGTAACGATTGAGCCACAGTGTGGCCTTGCAACCCTAATTTGAAATATAAAATTCAATCAACCTTTTTTATAAAGATTTGAATGTAGGATTTATGTAGATATACATAAAATATGTAACAATTATAAAACGATTCAAAAGCAAATAAATATATATTTTTTATATAATGACCCAAATGTAGCACTTTTATTATGGGCCATAAGCAATAACCTAAAACTAAATGAAAAAATATATGTAAAATTAATATATATTACATTAAATACGAGATGCAGGAAATAAAATTTATAAAAATGATTTAACATACATAAGCATACTACATGCACACAGTGTATACTTTAGTGTTTGTGAAAGTAAAATATCAAAATATGATTATTAAATGATGTTTTATTATCATTCACATTTTCAGAGGTTGCCAAAGTGGAATGAACCGCCAACTATTCCAGCATATATTTTGCGCAGCATATACCCTTCCAGCCGCAACCCACTACTGGAAAATACCCATACATTCACACACACATACACAACGGACAATTTAGTTTATTCAATTCACCTATAGCGCATGTGTTTGGACTGTGGGGGAAACCCACGCCAACATGGGGAGAACATGTAAACTCAACACAGAAATGCCAAATGTTCCAGCTGGGACTCGAACCAGCGACCTTCTTGTTTTTAATGTCATCAAATGATTCATGTTCTAAGCATGCCTGCACAATCACCTCACAGCAAGAAGGTTGCTGGTTCGAGCCTCAGCTGGGACAATTGGCATTTCTGTGTGGAGTTTGCATGTTCTCCCCGTGTTCGTGTGGGTTTCCTCCGGGTGCTCCGGTTTCCCCCACAGTCCAAAGACATGTGGTATAGGCGAATTAGGTAAGCTAAATTGTCCGTAGGGTATGTGCGTGAATGAGTGTGTATGGGTGTTTCCCAGTGATGGATGCGGCTGGAGGGGCATCTGCTGTGTAAAACATATGCTGGATAAGTTGGTGGTTCATTCCGCTGTGCCGACCCCAGATTAGTAAAGGGACTAAGCAAAAATAAAATGAATGAATAAATGAAACACATATTTATTATCTTAAATACATTCCAATGAAATTTAAAGCTGACCTTAGTTTTAAGCACAATAAATGCAATTACAGAATACATGACTCTCACTGGTCCATCACAAACACTGGCTGTATATTATCGCTTACATAATTAATAACCTAAATGAATTCAAAACACTTTGACATACTGGGTTATGTTATCAGTAGCTCTGACTGACAGATATAAAGGCAACGGTGGCAAATAACTTTAGATAAAAAGTTGTGTTAATTAAATGATGAATGTTGTTGTCCTGGAACAGTTCTTCAGTGAAACTCTTTACACGCTTTAAATATGCAAACTGACATTCAGGACTCCTCAGGAACGCAACTCAATGTTCGTTGGCACCGCGGTGCATAAACAGCTGTGAATTCATTTGAATTTAAACCATAACTCTTGAATAAACATCAGGTCAGCGAGCAGTGTTTGATTTTTAAGTAGATAGTTCTACCTGTTTTTTTATTCATCAATTCATATTGATGAAATTGCTGTTGAACGAAAAAATTGATTTTGTTGTGCTTTGCTTCGCTGGAGTTGAGTGTAATGAAACCTTGATCATGTCTATCGCATAACCTATGGGGAGGCCATTGGGAAACTATCTACTCTTGTTTAATGTACTGTAAATGGCCATTTTATACACCATCCAATTCAACTCAACCATTCTATTTAACTGTAATATGAGCGAGCAGTTAAATAATGTGCATAGGGCCATTTTACTAGAAATGCATCAAAAATAAAGACGATGAAATGGCCTTGCCTGATTGAGTTTTTAACATGTTTAAAATGGAATCGAGGATTTGTGGATCAGCAGAAGAAAGTTAAATGACATAAAATAGCTATCCATGACTAATTTCATTATTTTGACTGTCATATACCAGTGTATTCTGTCTATATACACAGACAAAAAAACAACCACATTGAAATAATTGTGATATATTGGCTCATCCACAACTGATATGCTCATTCAGTACATGGTATAAAAAGCAAAATAGGCTCCTAATATGGAAGGCAATCAGTGCCAAAAGTCTTTAAACGTAATTTGTCAAATTTGACTTCAACATGTTCAACGCAGTGTGTGTAGAAGTTTTAAATATGCTTGGTTTATAAGTTCACAGTATAATTACTTCAAGAAAAGTTAATGTGCCTCCATTATGGAAGGCAAGTTGTGCCAAAGGTCTTTAATTGTAATGTGTGGAATTTCAGCACCAACATGGACAGTTTAACTTTAAGGCAGAAATTTTGAAGCCATTTCTTTAGTATATGTGTCAAACTAAGGCCTGCCTTATTATTTTATATGGCCAAAAAAAGCAAATTTAACTATTCATGTGAGTAGATTACATACATACAAGTCAATGCAAACTTGGCAGCACGAATGACAAACAGAATTCGCTTCAATTGCATCTTCTGTGTAAGTTTTAAATATGTTTAACTCAAGTCTAAAATTTGCGTGAGGTGAAAAACATCCTGTGAGTAATCTAGAGCAAGTGACACTGCTTCACTTTTGGTCAACCTGCTTTATATTGTATATTGATTAAACTAAAAACTAAATCTCCCATAATGTTTGTTTTCTTTTGCAACACGCCATCACTAGACGGCAGTGTTTCTACATTAGAACCAAGCAGAATTTGTTTGTTTATGTAATGAGTGGTGTCTGATGATTGATGAAAATGATGTGGGTCTCTTAACCTTATAAAAAGGATTCCTGCTAAAATCACCCAGGGAAGTAACATCTATTTTACATGTATGCAAATACATGTATTTACTCATTACTTTATTATAATAAAATTTAAGATAATTAATTAATTAATAATTTAAGATAATTAATTAAAAAATATGCTAAGTAAGGTATAAAGTACATCCAGGTAATTGTTTTCCTCAGAATAAGTTTGACAGTGGAACATGTTTATCTTTAATACGCTTTGAAGTGTTACCTTTTCAGCACATTTCTTTAAGTATAAGTAAAAATGCATAGTGTGACCGTATCAAGGTGGCAATATTAAATGTGTTTCTTTAGTATGCCTAGACATTCCCAGATGTTTGTATATGTGAATCCCAGCATCCCAATGCAAATACAGTCTTAAACCTGTTTGAGTTTCTTTCTTCTGTTGAACCCAAAAGAAGATATTTTTAAGAAAGTTAAAAAGCGGTAACCATTGACTTCTGTAGTATTTATTTTTCCTACTATGGAAGTCTGTGGTTACAGCTTTCATCAAAGTATCTTTTTTTGTGTTCAACAGGATAAAAAACTCATAAATGTTTGAAACCACTTGAGAGAGAGAGTACATTTAAAGTTTTGGGTGAACTATCGATATTTTGAAGAAAGTTAAAAAGCGGTAACCATTGACCGTAGTATTTCTTTTTTCTATTTGGTACTCTATGGTTACAGCTTTCTTCAAAGTATCTTTTTTTTTTTTTTTTGCTTTCAACAGAATAAAAAACTCATAGATAACTCAAAATCATATTACTCATAAATGGGTAACACTTTATTTTGATGGTCCATTTGAGTATTAGTAGACTGTCTGTTTAATATCTGTTGATACTCCTCCTTCAACAGACATTAAACTGACTATAAGAAACTTTGCAAGTACAGTACATGTCAACTTAGACTAACCCTAACCCCAACCTAACAGTCTACTTTGAATCTAATGAGAATTAGTTAGCATGTAGATGCAATGTGACTTAAATTCAACAAAGGGACCATCAAAATAAAGTGTGACCCATAAATGTTTGAAGCCACTTGAGAGAGAGTACATTTAAATTTTCCTGCATCATTTAGTCTTCCTTCGTTTGTTTTAAATCTGTTTGAGTTCCTTTGTTGTGTTGAACACAAAAGAAGAGAGAGAATTTAGATTTTATTGCCATTTCAGCTGCTCTGGCTATGTCATGGCAAAAAAAACAGATCAAGTTTAACATGTTTTATAAGTACCACTTCTCTAGAATTATAAAAATATTCTAAAAATTAAAAGTCATCAACTAACACACAAGGTAAAATACATAAATAATACTAATAATGATAATATATAATAAAAATCTAACCTTTTGGTACAATGGTGCTATTTTAGAAGGATTCACATTTAAAAATACTTCATGTAAAGTCTCTCCAGATAAAAATTGTTGTCTGATAACATTAAAAATAGGGCATTCCACAAGTATATTTAACAGTTTAGTTTCATTTACAGTATTGACATTTTGGGTTTTTTTCTCATTTGAGTAAATGTTCATGTGTGAGTCTCGTGTGTCCAATGCGGCATCTTCTGTAAACAATCTCATCATGTCTCGACTTAAAAAATAAATGGAATTTTCTTCCTATTTCTGGCTGAATTTCGAATAGTTTATTTTCTGAGCAATGATCCCATTCTGTTCGCCATTTGTTAAGAATGTAGCCTTTTATTAGTGGCTTTAAATCTAAAGGTGGAATTTTGCACTCCTTAAGCTGTCCTGCTAGGGCTGTTTTGGCGGCTTTGTCGGCTTGTTCATTTCCAAATAGTCCAGCATGTCCTGGGATCCAGCAAAAGACTATATTATAAAACTTTCTCTGTAGTTCATTCACTTTGTCAATGATAACGGGATGCTCCAGTTTAAAAGAATGCAATGTTTGTAGACAAGATTTTGAGTCAGAAAAAATAATAAAATTGTGTTCTTCAGCATTTTCAATGTGTTCCAGAGCTGTAAAAAATGAGCTTTGATCTGGAATACGAATGCTGTAGTGTAATTGACCCATGACTACTGCTGCAGAAACAAGACTGTCCTTTTTTGATCCATCTGTGTATATAGGTTTATGAGTAGGATACAAATTTCTTATGTCAGCAACTTCTTCACAAAAGTAGATATTTTGAAGAGAGTTAAAAACCGGTAACCATTGACTTCCATAGTATTTATTTTTCCTACTTTTTCCTCTTGTGTTCAACAGAATAAAGAAACTCAAAAATGTTTGAAACCACTTGAGGGACAGTACATTTAAAGTTTTGGGTGAGCTATCCCTTTAAATACGACAATTCAATGTACATGGCCATCCACATGTTGACATGATCAAATTTTGCACATATAGGTAATAATTGTTGGCCTCGATCTCCTTTTATGCTCTATAAGCTCCTTGAGTAAATCTGGGATGGTTACATCACCGCTGCCCAGGCTAAGGCCATCAAGTCCTGAGTTAATATTTCATAACCTGACATGAATTATGAATGAACTGGGCTCTCGTTCCCAATAAACCCAGTGAGACAGTGAGATTATGTGCCTCTGGGGAAAAAAGTGCTAAAGACTTTGCATTCATTAACAATCTTATCATTAAAATAGCATTACATGTGGTGGCGAGGATGTGGCATCTCCTGGTTGGTATCCAGATGGTGCCTGAACAAGAAGCACACACACTGACTGATATGGAAGAGCGATGGGGGACGGAGAGATGTGTAGATACTGAAGAAAGGAAATGAGATGGAGAAGTGAAGTTATGATGGACAGCTCGGTGCTGATCTGCCGTTTTAATATCTAATTCTGCGGGCAGCACTCAGGAAATTGTGCTCCGTGCTGCTCCAGTAAATGAAAATAATGAATGGAGCAGAACCAGACACGGGCCCCTGCTTTGTGCAATCATGCGTGGTCACTCTAAAGGGCCTAAAGGTTTATTATGAGCTCAATGCGGTTTTGTCTTCTGCCACTTTAAATGCTTGAGCTTTTTTAAAAGTCAAATAGATTTTGATTGGATGACTTTTTTTTTAGTTTATCAGCTTTTCTCTGACACCAACAATTTTGAGTTTACAGCACACTATTTCACATTATAAACTAGGGCTGCATGATATTGGAAAAATCTAACATTGAGAGATTTATTTTACTCTGCGTTATACTGTATATTGCAATATGAATACAATTTCCCTAGATTAGTTGCATAAATAGTTGCAAAATTGATTAGGATTATTCTGTATGTGCATATGCATAAAATATAAGAAACAATCTACAAGCATAGATAAAATCAATAAAGAAAAAGATACTAATTAAATAAACAGCGTATTATTGTTTTCCGAGAAGTTGAACTGTACTCAGGTTTACAGTAATTGAATAATCAAAAGTTAAATAATACTGTCTTCCTTTTATAAACAATTCAATAAAATAAATCGTTTTTTAATATGTCAAAGTTACAAACGGTACAATTTCTTGAGCCCGAATGCTTTTAAATACCTCACACAGTCACAGGCCTCAAAAAACACTTGCGAAATAATCAATTATAACCCAGACTCAACATCGCATATACTCGCGATGTGTCTATTGCGAATGACTACATTGCGATATCGATGCTGAAATGATATACTGTGCAGCCCTATTATAAACTCACAATTGCGTTAACATTTACGCAGTTTAGAATTTTTCTCAAAATTCTGAGGTAAATTTTAAAAATATTCTGATTTGCAAGATGCAAACTCTACAATCAAATGTCAGGAAGACAATACAGGAAGATATAAAATTTTAAACTATGATATAAACTCAGAATTCAGACTTTTTTCTTGTCATCCAAAGTATACATCTCACATACAGTGTGGGAAATAAGTATTAAACACGTCATGTTTTTCGTCGATCAAATCTGATCTTTAATTTGTATTTTATATTGAATTCAAGTCAGGTGATTGGCTGGGCCATTCTCCAACTTGATTTTCTTTCTCTGAAAGCATTTGAGAGTTTCCTTGACTGTGTTTTAGATCATTGTCTTACTGAAATGTCCACTCTGGTTTCATCTTCATCATCCTGGTAATGTAGATGTTGGACTGAAGCAGCTAATATTTATTTACACTGATGAAGGGCAGAGGGTTGCTGAAGAACTACTAAGAGATTTCTGCTGCTGTCTGGGCTTTCACTGCCTTTCTACACCTCCCTTTCTTCATGTGTTCAATACTTTTTTCCTGTGTCATTTCATTTTTTTACACATAACTTTATTTGTAAACTAATTAGATTTGTTTTATTTGCATATATGGATTTCTTTGGTTGTTATCAACATCTGGTGAAAATAAGTCAACGGCACCTTTAGAAATATGTTTACTGAGAAAATGGTGACGTGCTCATTGAATATGATTTTTTTTTCTAAAAGTTTCCAGTTTATGTATCACAATTCAAAATTATAAACACAATTGCAAGTTAGCATCTCACAACTTGGACTTCTCAGAATTGTGTGAAAGCCTATAAACTTGCTATTAGGAGTGTGTGTAGTGTTATTAATGATTTTAATAAGAGATAGAATTGTGAGATGCAAACTAAGCATTCTGACAAAAAAAAAAGAAAATAAAAACTACGAGATTTAAGACAAAATTGAAAACTGAATTTAATTTCAGAATTGTGAATTACCAGGCACGTGCACACATAGGGCTCAACCTGTGCAGTGTACATACCCTTTTGAGTCTGGGATATAAAGTACCCTTCCAAAATGAATGTAAGTGCCCCTCCTACCCCCCGCTCTTCAGTTCGTGATCCTACCCACTCACCCCGCTCTTCAGTTTGGTTCTTCTACTCTGCTCATGCCCTTTGGAAAGCCTCTGCATGGGCCTGGTCATTACCATCTTAAATCTTCGAAATGTTATAAAAATGTTGAGTTTTTTATTTACTTATGTACATTCATAAAGCTATACTTTGTGTAATCGAGGCCAGCTAGCGAAGTGCTATGCAGGTAAACCTCTCTGCTCTAACTTCTAAAGATGGTCTAGCAAGGTCACCTTGTTAGAGCAACCGACTCCCATGCAAAGAATCGCCGGTTTATTCCCAGCTCAGTGTGGGTTGGGTGCAGTAGGACCGGTGGGTTACATGTGGCGGCTTGTCTGGGATGGAAGTGAGGTTTAGGGGGGTGAGTGAAACGGAGGCCAGCTAGCGAAGTGCTGTGCAGGTAAACCTCACTGCTCTAACCTCTAAAGGTGGTCTAGCGACAGACGCTAGAGGCCATGATCTTTAGCCTCCTCATTAGAGCAGCCGACTCCCATGCACTGACTCGTCCGTTTGATCCCAGCTCGGTGCGGGTTGGGAGCAGTAGGACCAGTGGGTTACATTTGTATATATATATATATATATATATATATATATATATATATATATATAGTTAATATATATAAATAGTTAATGCTATGCAATATGTTTTTAATGTAGCATCTATTGACGGGACAGTAAATTTGACATTTTTCTTTCTTCTGGCTAAAAGTTATCGGTCTAAAATACTTTTAAATATTTTAAAATTATTATTATTATTATTTAAGTAAATTGGAATGCAAAAAAATTGTGGTACTCTCCCATTCACTGCTCTCCAAGTTCATCCAACTACGAGGACTTCCACTTCTGAGAAACCCAGAAATGTGAACAGGGTCTATTATGAATTTATATCTTGCATAGGAAAGGCACAGTTTGGTGAGCACAGACTTCTTATAGGAATTATATGCTGTCTGAAATATCAAGTTCTATTATTGCTTCTTGCATAACACTGTCACACTCATCGTTACTAGAAAGAATAGTTGCAGGTCTGTGTTTATATTTACAGTACAGCAGTGTGCTGAAGCAGATCTGAGCGTGAAGTTGCCATCTGTTTGGCTGTATGTGTGCACTGATGCTGACAGGAGTGCAGAAGAAAAGCAGCCTCTACCATCACCGGTTGCCATTAATATAAGAGAGGACGTGACTCTTCGTTTTTTTTCTGCTTATAAATGTGTATATGTATCTACACTTCAGATTCAGATATTTAATGTCTAGCCAGAGGAAATGCATACAGTCATACTTTATTCCATGTCTTAAAAACGCATCAAGTAAGGCCACCAGGACAATCTAGAAGCTTATGGCTTCTGTCAAGAGAGCAGGTTAAAAATGCATGCAAGCTCTGTATAAAAAAAAATCAAACCTTGTGTTGTTTGTTTTATGCATCTTTTAAAAGCTTGGCAATGCACAGTATCTTGTCTCACTATTTGTCTGCTTGTCTTGCTCTCTAATCCATTGGGGTTTATGTACATATACATGCAAGCAAACAAATAAAATCATGCACATATGCTGGCAGATGCTTCAATGTAACCTCGCCGATGGCCCCCACAAGGAACATTACCAGTCTTTAACTGAAACGTCAATGTAATTATGACAAAAATATTTTCCGCCAAATTAAAATCCAAACACCACAATGAAAACAGCATGAAAAGTCTGATCTGCAAATTACATTTCAGTCAGCGACATTTTGCTTGTCAATACTGGTACAAATATGAAATAAATAATAAGCAACTTATTAACCTTTGGCTTAGTAAATGATTTATCAGGGGTCGCAACATTGGAATGAACCACTGTGGATGGCCTTTCAGCAGCAACCCAGTGCTGGGAAACACCCATACACTCTCTCATTTACACATACATACACATTCATTACGGTCAATTTAGTTTACCCAATTCCCCAATTCACCATGTGAGTGAGTGAGCAACAAAAACTTCATATGTAAACAGTCTGACAACTCAGGTTACATCTATATAGGATTTAGTCAGATATACTCAGTGTGAGTATTTACAGCACATCATATTGAACGTGCTGTGGTGTCTGATTCGCATACTCTCAAAATGACTTTTAGGAACTGATTCTTCTTGATGAATCAGTCAAAATGATTCACAAATGGTTTTCAGACTCACTCATGAATGTCAATGCAAATAATAAAAATAAATATGAGAATGATTTAAAATGTAAGCAATCTGAAAAAATGTGTCTATAGGACATTTTGAGAGACATTAACAACAGTAACAATAATCCTAACGCATTTCCTGTTTTACATTTTTTCATTTCCATAGCTTCCGAGAATCCTAAAAGGTCCACATATTGATATGTTATGACAGCTGTTTTAAGATTGAGATGTCATTGAATTGCCTTGTTACAGTTAATAAAATAGTTTGACATCAAGTAGGAAATGTTCATGGGCCAATGGCATCACCACATTGGTCTATACAAGATTTAATTTAAAAAATTCACGAAGTGTATTCATTCATTCATTCATTTTCTTTTCGGCTTAGTCCCTTTATTAATCAGTGGTCACCACAGCGGCAACTTATCCAGCATGTGTTTTATGTAGCGGATGCCCTTCCAGCCGCAACTCATCACTGGGAAACACCCATACACTCTTGTATACACACACATACACTAAGGCCAATTTAGCTTATTTAATTCAGCTATGCTGCATGTCTTTGAACTTGTGGGGAAACCAGAGCACACGGATGAAACCAATGCAAACACGGGGAGAACATGTAAACTCCACACAGAAATGCCAACAGACCCAGCCGAGGCTTGAACCAGCGACCTTCTTGCTGTAAGGGGACTTCGCTACCCACTGCGCCACCGCGGGTCCTAATGAAGTGTATACGCATTTTAAAGCCTCATATATGAGCATAACTGTGCTGCCTGACTCACTATAAAAGAACTTGTATGAACTAGTTCTTCCTTAATGACTCAGTCAAAAAGATTCATGAAAAGGCCTCAAACAGTCTTAAATGTTAAAACAATAAATAAATAGAAATTGAGACAATTTTTTTTTTAAAAGTCTGAAAACTCGGTAGAGAATTAGTCAACACAATCAGGTTTGAATCAGACTCACTAAGAATCTTTGTGGCTGAACTTGAATTCTTAAAGTCAGCATGAAACGGATTAAGCTTGCCCTTTCTTCCCATAGTGTGGCTTACATCTACTTGAAACGGTCCTGAAAAGAAAATTAAATTAAAAAACATAGGGCAGTGCATGATTTCTTCTTTTGGGAACTGATTTGAACGCTGGATGATGGGCGTTGCTAACAAACTGGAGGAAGACTGACAACTGAATGAAATCAGGGCAGAAACGAGACACGCCTCGATAGACCCGCCCTAAAGACATTCTATGGGACCAGAAGTGAAGAAAAATCGTATTTCATAAAAATTTTTGAAGGCAAATTAATTTTAACTAAATATCAAAGTACACAGATACATTGTTTATGACAAGCACTACTGTTTACATTTAACAACAATATCAGTAAATTAGGATTTCATGCCAACTTTGAATGCTGAAATACACAAACAACATTTTATTTTTGTGCCGGTCAGGTCAGGTTTATTTTTTACAGCAAAGTTTAACTTGAAACAAGTGACATTATATAAATCAGTGTCTCAAAGCTTATGATTGGCCATTGTTTTAAATAGTGGAATTCAGATTCAGACCTACAGAACCTGCTGATTATTGCCACCCACACACAAGCACACATAATTCACACACACAACACTTTTTACTGCATAGGTTTGTATAAAAACCTCATAGCTTTTACAAATATATTCCCAGACAAACTGGGTAACCAAGGGCATATCCATAAGACTGTGAGTGATTTATAGATTTCTCAGATTTGTGCTCGGCTCCTGGTTTCAGATCTGATGTGTGTATGCGCTCTGCTTTGGCACTCATTTCACCTGATCGATCAGTAAACAGTCAGAGTTCAAGGATAAGACGGATCTCTAGAGCAAAAATGACAGCTTGATGATGCCATTCAGTTTGATGATGCCATTCTAACAAAACGGGAACAGACTGAACGTGAGACCAAGCGGAAAGCAGTGAACTGAATACAAAGGGGGAGAGGACGCAATAGGCGACTCTTTTTAAAGAAATATAGACAGGAACCTACTATTTATTAAACCGCAGGATTGTGGTTTGTAATTACAAGGGCTCCATGCATCACCTTTCTGCTGAAGCAGTGTTTACTGCTGAGATTGAAATATACCGCCATAGATTATCTGACATGACAGGCCAAATTAATGTCTATCAGTAATCATGCATGTGAACCTTTGGCTTTCCCTCTATAATTAATGACAATGAGGGTCATTGTGACCGGATAATGAACTCCAGAGATGAATACAGAGGACATGATTTCATATAACGCACAGATAACTCACATTATGGATTTAATTATGGCAAATGCACTGACTGCAGTGTGATGATCCTAAAACAGACATAATTGTCTATCCCATCCCTTACAAAAACGCAAAGACACATTAAATATACATGCATAATATTATGTTTAACATAGAGAAGATTTTTAAACACATTTTTAACGATAAGTTTTAACAGTTAATTTATTTTGCCTTGTCATTATCATGGTACATACTAGTTACTTTTCAAAATACTAGTATTTAGCTTTTTAAAGGTTTAACAAGGTTATTTAGATTTACAAACATTTCACAGGAGAACTTATAAGTTTGCCTTCAACTGTATATATTCTGTGCAGCATTATATATTCAGATTATAAAAATTAAGATTTTCCAATTAGATTATATTACATGAAGTACTCTGATTTTAATTATATTTGTATTGATTATGTCATTTTATATAATGAAATACTATGGATTGTTCTTATTTAGTGGCATTCAATAATGATAAATTCTGATAATCATGACAAAAAAGAACTTAGAAAATGTCACATTTATTATTTATTATCTATTATGTAATATTTATTAATATATATATATATATATATATATATATATATATATATATATATTCATTCATTTTCTTTTGGCTTAGTCCCTTTATTCATCAGGGGTCACCACAGCGGAATGAACCGACAAATTATCCAGCATATGCCATTCCAGCTGCAACCCAGTACTGGAAAACACCCAAACACAGTCATTCACACACATACAATACGGCCAATTTAGTTTATTCAATTCACCTATAGCGCATGTCTTTGGATTGTAGGGGAAACTGGAGGATTGGGAAGAAACCCATGCGAACACGGAAAGAACATGCAAACTACACGGAAATGCCAACTGACCCAGATTTCTGTGTGGAGTTTGCATGTTCTCCCCATATTCGCGTGGGTTTCCTTCGGGTGCTTAAATGAATTATCTACAACATGAGTTGTATTAAACTTTGCATCACCATATGTCAGGTCTTTCTAAACTAAAGGGTGACAATTCAGCCATAATGAAGTAATATTAAATCAAATATGAGTCACAATAAACCACTCTGAAAGATTAAATATTTTAGTATCATATGGTCCTAACAAACAAAAAAAGTTAGTTTTTTTAATACTCAGTAGCTATTTTAGATCTCAAGTGCTGTAAAAAACATGCTATAGCTGCTGATTAATGCATGAGGGTCAGTGGTAGATTCCAAATGAACTGTCAGAGGTAAGAGTAATGCTCTCAGCAGGGTACTTGAGTGATAAGCGGCTGCTAATGATGTCCTGAAGCTTGTTTAAAATGTATTTCCTAACATGTGCATTCTTTGTAAATCCCCACATCTCTGTACATTCTCACCTAAAGACACAAATGCAGTACTACATGTACATTTCTAGTTAGTTAAGTCCCCCGCCATGACATTCACTGTGTAAAATTCAACAGGCGAAGTGATATCAAATCGGATGCAGTGTACTTACAGTATTTATTGCTAAAATACTGCATGGCAGGAAAGAACAATTCTTACAACTAGTACAAACTCTATATATACATCTTACTAATAATAATATTAATGTACTCATCTGCCTCTATAATTTAATGCATGGCTTACCTTATTCATTTACCTCACTGTAAATGTGATTAATTTCATTACATTCTAAATCAATCTTAAACATGTAGCATATCAAACCTTGCCATCTCGGATGGGTTTTTCAGATCAATGTTGCCATTCTGAGAGCTGAAGCTCATCGACTGATGTGCTGGATCATTAGAGAGTGTGATATGCAGCTCTATCTCTGTCAGGTACAAGCCAATTTCAGAGCCAGTCATTCTGTGATGAGAACAAGGGGCACCATTAATGAAAGCCTTCCTCGCATATTTCCTGTGAACTTAATCAGCCAAGGCTAATCATAGAACCTGCACCATCTATCTAATGAACGGTTAAAAATTATGAAAAGTTTGAAATTATTAACATCAGGCTCTTAGCATGTGACCTGATAGCTTAGTTATCAGTCATTGATCTTGGTCATTTCATAATATTTTGCAAAGCCAAATGTAATTATTCACATTAGGTAACTTTTCGAACCTCAAGTGCTGTCAAATACATCCTATAGCTGCTGATCAGACCTGCATTTTGAGGTATTTTGGTCTATTTCTCTGCACAAGCTGGTTCGCAAATATTTTGGGATATCTTGCACATTTTTGGAATGTCTCAAATGGCCTTGAATAGAAATCATGCCACACAGCATTTCAATGAGATTGAGGTCAGCACTCTGACCTGACCGTTCTAATATATGGAATTTCCTTTTGTTTGGACTCCCTCTGATAGTGATTTATTCCTTTGTTTGGGAACAGAAAAGTCGCATGACCCACTTTCTCTGAAGTTTCAGATCACAAACTTTCTTACAATTGGAACGATGTGATTTTGATCACTATGCCTGCAGATCCATGCATTTTTTCACCTCAATCCAGGGTACTTTGTTACTTGTTAAAGGATTCTTCGACATGTCCTTATAATGACCTTTTGAAGGACAGCCAAAATACCACTGGTGCTGAATTTCTTTCTTTCTATTTATAATCAATCTGCTTCAGTTAGGACTGACGGAGCCCCAAGTCTTCAGACATCCTTTTGTAACCTGTTCCAACCTAATTAGGCTGTAAAATTCCTCTACTGTGGTTCTCGGAAATCTCTTTAGGTCATTACCTTTTTTTTAACAACAGCAATGTGCTAAAAATGAAAAGTTACATTTAAAAAAAAGTTCATCATACAGACAGCAACACAGTCAAAATGATCCCCAAAAACCACTGGTGTAAAGTAACAAATTACAAATACTCAAACTACTGTAATTGAGCAGTTTTTCTCAGGAATTTACTAAGCAGTTTTAAAAATGTGTACTTTTACTTTCATTTCTTACATTTTTAATGCTGTATCGCTACTTTTACTCCACTACTTTCCTTCAACCTGCAGTCACTACTTCATTTTTTCCTGTCTATGGGGATTAGAAAAATCATTACTGTGATTCCTGTCCAATCAAATCGCACATAGAAGATAACTCGCATTATAATGAACTACCTTAAGACATGGGCGATCTATAATTGCAGCAAACTGTTTAGAAGCATTAAAAGTGTCCGAGAAGATATCCAAAAACTTTACACGCATTGACCTTGAGACTGTTTAGATGCATGTCACTGATGAGAAGATGACAGATGTTTACTGTATGATGACCAAAATGACCTTAAACACTCAGCAGGCACAAGACGTCAACATGACTTTAGATTGACGTTGTACTCCAACGTTGTGGGGACATTGCATTTTGTTTGGAAATGAAAATCAGGTTGACGTCAGAACCCAACGTCAGGCCTACGTCAATGTCCATCGTCCAACCTAAAATCAACCAATAATCAACGTCTAATGATGTTACAGTTTGGCGTTGTGTGGAAGTTACCACTATGACATCTATCATACCTGACGAATAAATGTCAGTATTTGACGTCCTTAGACGCTGGCTAGACATTGAATTTTCATCACCCGACGTCACAACCTAAATCCTAATATCCTAAAATCCTAAAAACTAAAACCTAATATTAACGTTTTATGACATTGTGTGCCTGCTGGGCAATAACTAAATGCACTACAGAATGTTACGTTTACACACATCCACAAATTACATGTAAATGCATGAGCTTTTTACATTGTAATACTCACTACTCACTACACTTGAGTACTTTTGAAAGGGCTACCTTTTACTCATACTTTGAGTAATAATTACTCTACTTGCACTACATTTTACTAAGATAATTTTACTCTACTTGCACTACCTTTTTAGGCAAGTACTTTTAGGACAGTTTTATGACAGTCAGTAGACTGGCTACGAACAAGCGCCTACGAATATACAGTGCTGTAATCCACAATTGTTGTTTAAGTTGTCAAGTAATTGTACATGACATCAACATTCTCACAAAATCAATTTTTTATTGTTTACCAAGAGACAATAATGGAATCATTTTCAAAAGTCTCAAACCTGTTTTCAAAGATTCATAGATCCTTTCAGGCTGCCAAAATTATATTAAAAAACTGTATTAGCTTGAAAATGGTGTTTTGAAAACATGCCCCCAGTAGTTAAGACCAGATAAACAAATCATGATAATTAGCATAAGTCATTGTTTGCATTAGGGCTGTATGATTAATCGAAATCGAATCGCAATCGTGATTTGAATTATTGCGATTAGTTAATGGCAAGAGGCTGCGATATGAATTTAATTTCCCCCACCGTCTGTGTGGGACAGTCTTACTAGCTAACTGAGTGAACACACTTTCGATTGGCCCAATCAGAATTGTGGAACCGAACTATGCGGAACGCCCACAATAAAAAACAAACAGGAAAGTGCAAACAAGTGGGATGATGGCGTCTGCCACTTCAAAAGCATTAATAGACTAATTAATATCGAAGAAAAACAGCACGTTGGTAATATGGGAATATCTTGGTTTCAATGTCATAGACACCGAACAAAAACAGGTCATTTGTAAGAGCTGTCGCAGAATTGTTGCCAATTGTTTATATACACTTCTGCCCCACACATATTTTTCCATACAGCTATATGTTGAATGTCGTGATATTTTGTGTAGCATCTGTGATAATTATTTTGCTTTTAGACAATATAAGCTACAGAAAGCCATGTTAGTTTTGCTGAGTGTTCTGTATTTTTATAATTATTATTTTTTTGTTCTTATAATAAGCTGCACTATCTCCATAATTTGATGTAAGGTCATTTTATTTGTGCTTACCGTTTAATTTAAAAAGTAGTGTTTAATTTCTGAATATTTAAAAACATATTTGAATAAATGTTTACACACTTTTTTTATCTAACACTCGCTGCATTTTAGCAGTAAGAAGGTACGACACAGATTTCTAAACTGAATCTTGACTACAAAATTAAATCGCAAATCAAATCGAAATCGCAATATCTGTCCAAAAAATGTATAATAATAAAAATAAATTGCAATTAAATATTTTCCCCAGATCGCACAGCCCTAGTTTGCATTCATACTCTCCTCATAACTTATACTCCTCACAATCACTGCACTATTTAACATTTGCACATTTAAAAATCACACATATTTATTGCACTACATTGCACTGATTCATTTATTTGAACTGTACATGCCCACTGTAGATGTACATTTGTAATTATGTACACACACACTGTACATTTGTAATTATTTTTATCTATCTGCACACTTCTGATTATTATTAGCAACCTGTACATATACATTCATCTATTGTAAATCTCTGTTCATAGCTAACACAACCTATATATAATGTTCATAGTACATCCATTTGTAAATATCACCATAGTTTTTCTATAACTGCACTTTATAACTTATATCTGTATCCTGCACTTGCTGCTATTGCACTCCTGGTTACACCTAAACTGCATTTCGTTTCCTTGTACTTGTACATGTGTAATGACAATAAAGTTGAATCTAATCTAATCTAATCTAATCTAATCTAATCTAATCTAATCTAATCTAATCTAATCATGTGTTTATAACACCTGTCTCCAGTAATTATTTTCAACAAGACTATTCATTTAAAAATGAACATGTCCATAATATCCATACTTATATTGATTGATTTCAACATTTGTTTATTATTGATACAACACTGCAAAAAAGCGTTTCTAAATAAATTCAAAGGTTAATTTTTTTCCCTAAGATTTATTGAAACCATTGGCTAATTTAAAACAGCCACTGCAAGCAATGTACTGAATATGTTACAACTGTTCAGCTGACCAATTCTCATCATATATTTTCAAAAGACTAAGATGCAGTTTGACAATTTAGCATCCTAAGACAATTATGTTATTAAATTGATGTAAACACTACAGGCATGACCATAGCATGCTGCCAAGCTCAGGTCACATTGTTTTAAGTTGAACAAACACTGACACCTGGTGGCAATTATTACATGCAAAATCTGCAACACATTTAAATAGTAAAAATAAAAATAATACCTACACTGCACATATAAAGCAGAAAACTGTAAGACAAAATACTTAGTGTTACAATATCCTCCTTAAAAACAAGTACATGACACTTTTCTGTATCTTCAAATGGTTTAGCATGGATTGAACTTCCATATCCAGGGCTTTTATGGAGTACAGTGCACCACAAGCACCAAAGTCTTGTTACCTCTTTGTAGTGAAAAATTCTGGGTCATTTGGGGGGTGTCCATCAGGCTTGAGTTGTCAGGTGGAGAAGTAGCAGCATATAATCCCATAGGGATGCAGTGCTGTTGAGCAGCACCTTCTTCTGTGTGAAGGGTGAGATGAACTGGAGGTTCTGCTCCGCTTCTTACTAATGCTATAAAGCACCTGTAAAACTGGCAGTAAACGCCAAAGTGACATGGCTATAAAAATACCATACAAATACACTAATACAAGCACATACCTGATTATTGAACAATACATAGATGATGGGGTTCAGAACGGTGCTACTCTTTGCAAGTAAGGATGACACTACGCTGGCTGTGGGGCTGGTAATGCCAGCGCTGAATGTGCCAAGCAATGCCATGACCCCGTACGGCATCCAGCAGAGAAGGTAACAGGACACCATGGAAACCACCATCACCAGCACGTGTGTTTCCCTCCGCTGTGCAGCTGTCTGATTGATCTTAGCAACCTGTGGGATGAGGACACACACTTTGAGGTTTGCTTTTTCAAAGTATAACAACAAAAAGCCTGGTTTGAAATGCCACATGGTATTTATGCAGCAGAATGTCTGCTCTGTATTTGTATGTAATGGATGGTGAGAGAATTTAAAGTACAAATGAAATCCAAACTAACCATATGACTTTGTTAGCTCACATTGCCAGTTTTATGATGAACAGTTCATCTGTGCATGTCATTAAGAAAAAAAAAGTTTGCAGTTGAAAATTGAAATCTGAAAATGCACTTCCTGTTTGTTTTCAGTTGAATTCTGATTACGTCTGTCTGAGTTATTGGTTGTAATAACTCTCCCCAATCCCTTTTCCTGATCTTTCTGAATGAAATGTCTACTTTACTACATCCAATCAGCTTACAGTAGAAAAAAACAAGCCATGCCCACTGTTTTCTCATTTAATATTCCATTTCTCTAGAAACTGCATCACAATACAAAATAAAAAATAAATAAATAAATAAAAAACCCGGTCGCGGCTTCCGATTCATGCAGACTTTAAAGCCCCTTTGGGTTTTATTAAAAGTACCATTATATTTATACACAAAAAGTTTTTGGTTGTTGGTTTTGTAAAGACAATGAAATATTAGCACATTTGCATAATAAACACCTAAATCTGATCCTGTTGTGTGTATAATTAAAAATGAACACCCAAATATGAACATCTATTACTTTAGTGCATGTTTACACAAATGATGGAGTAAAAATGGAAATGTCATCCTTTGTATTTTTGAAAAACAGTATCCATGTCAGTAGATGTGTCACTTTGTATATATAGGAATCCTACATGCTTTCATGTTAGGTCCAAGCGGCAACCTCCCGCTCTCCCTTGGGAAGCCAATACGGAAGAAACTAAAACTGCAATACATTGACTTGCCTTGGGGAGCTGGCTCCAGGAAGTCCAAGTGCTTTCTTTCTGCATTGGTAAATTGGCCATTTTTACAGCTGATAAAAACATGTTTACAGCCTGGTACAAACAATGGCTTTGGTGCATATAGCTATGATTACCCTTCATGACAACTGTGTTTTATAACTCATCCGTTTAGTTTATATCAAATCTGCATAATTAAGGGCGTGGCCACTTGAGTGACAGCTAGCCCTCGCTGGTTGCTGTCTCGTCACCTCAGCTGATTCTGGCTAATTAGCCGCTGAACTCGGCATATACATCATATTTTTGTTTTGGTTAATGTTTCTTTACACAGTCATTTGCCTTTTGAAATTATTTCCTGCAATTATCAGATGATATGGCATGCTGTGTGGACTTAATTGTGCTTACAAACCGTTCAAGTTGCCTCCATTTCCCAGGTGAGTGAAATTATATACTTATATACCATCTCTATAAATGTATTTGTTTTATTTAAGATCATATATCATTTACATGTTCTTTAGACCAGTATTGCACTCCAGAATCTGACAGATTGATTAGTTGTAGGCTATAAAACAGTCATCTGAAGCGTTGTCATACAGTGTTAGTGCTGGATTTTATAAACAGCCTTGCATTTACTAACACAGACTATATCTGAAGTGTTTGATAGTAATTTGCATTTTCCTCCTGTAGAAAAATGTCATAAGAACAATGTTCAGTGGCTCAATGTGTTACAACAATGTTTTTAAAAGTCTAAACACTTTATTGATATAGTGTAAAACCAAGCACGTGTGGTCAGAACACAAACGAGTCACAGGTAATGAAGTATTAAACGTTCTTCCAAAGTAAAAAATCTGCGTCTGTAGCTCCGCTCACTCTCCGCCTCTTTGCCCTTATTTGGTATCCCGCATTTGGTGCGATGACGCGCTAGCAAAATGGCGACGGTTGGCCGTGCCTACTTGTAGCTTCTTTTGCAGTGTTCAGAAACCTATGGGTGACGTCACGGATACTACGTCCATATCTTTTACAGTCTATGGTTAGGTCCTGTAGTCCACTGACTATTCTGGCAGTGCTTCTGAAAAGCTGTATTTAAATTTCTGTTCGGTTTCTTCTTGTGCAAACAGCCAAATTGCTCATCACTGCGTATCTCGTCACAAAGCGTGTTGTTAGGACACGCGGTTACAACGTAACCTGCTCACCTAATGTTTACATTCATAATATTTATATCATTTGCAAATTAATAACTTCATGTGGGACTGAATCTGTCTCATTTTGACGTCTGATACTGTCCACCGGAGGTCGCATTTTCGGTCACGGACGCATGCTTTTAGAGCGTTTCTGAATGAATGAATGCAATGAACT
This sequence comes from Danio tinwini, assembly GCA_903798205.1. Lineage (NCBI taxonomy): Eukaryota > Metazoa > Chordata > Actinopteri > Cypriniformes > Danionidae > Danio > Danio tinwini. The sequence goes on along the minus strand of CAIGQZ010001492.1, from coordinate 13,158,314 downwards.
GTTTTCCAACAAGGCAACCCAAAGTGCTGAAATATAATTAGCTAAACTGGCATTGTGCAGGTTAAAATTTACCTAAACAAAGACAGCGTTCCGGCACGGAAAAAATATTTTCAAAGCAGAATATCTGACTTCAGCATTTTTTTTCAGTTAAACAAGTTTGTTCACTTAGGATGTTTCTAAAATGTCTGCAAACAAATTATGGTATTTTTGTGCTTAAGAAGAGTCAAAAACGTACATACAGCACCTTTAAGGATATGCCGGTGTAAATGAAAGACTAATAACCCCACAAATGTTTCCATTTTTAATAAAACACCACTCACTTATCCTCATGTTACCTGTAAGATATGAACCTGTAAAACTTTAGGTAATCTTTAAAATGCAAATTAATATATCCATAACCAATTTTTTTATGAAATAAAGGTCTATGAAATGCAACTATATTGTGTGCCAGTATTGATTATAATATAATGTATCCCTGCCAGTATTTTTTCTGTTTTCAACATTTATATATGAATAAAAAGGTCACAAAAGTGCCATAAAATAAAAATCATAAAAATATTGCTCTGTGGTTAAAATATATGATGCCTATTGCTTTCTATTTTTATATATGAATAAAACACTAAATAATATATATTGATTTTATTTAAAACATATGACTTAAAAAATAATTTCACAAGATTTGGATTCAACCTCTTGAATTATGGATTTATTTTAGGATTGCTTCATGACCATTATTTTAGTGCTTTATATATTAGCCTTATGGGTTTGAAATGACATTAGTTTGAATAACTGATTTAAAATAATTTCATTTTTGGGTGAACTAACCCTTTGTAATGACGATGAGAAAGACTTGGTTCTGGATGGCAGCATGAAAAATGCTTCATTTATGGCGAACAAATGTTTGGCTAGAGAGAGATCGATGGGTCTTACTCTGAGAGAGCTCTTTATCAAAATCACTGCTTCCACTCCCACTCTCTTTCCCTTTCAATTTTTTCCCTCTTTACTCACCCCATGAATGGCAATGAGGATCTTGCCGTAGCAGTAGACCATCAGAAGGAGAGGCAGCAGCAGACAGAAGACAAAGAGGCAGATGACGTAAGACCGGGTTTCCGGAGAGCGCTGGTTCCACTGGACTGAACAGGTGGTGCCGGGACCCTCGGGACCGTAGCTGCTCCAGCCCAAGAGTGGTGGTACTGTCCACAGCAGAGAGTACAGCCAGCAGCCTGTGATGAAGAGCCAGGCCTTCCTATAGTCAGACGCATCTGCTTTTGAGCAGCAGAGGATGGTACTGTAACGCTCATATGACAGCACAGCAAGAGATACCAGTGAAACGATGCCTGTTGATGTTGGAAAAACAAACTAATTTAGCTTTGGCTAATTATTTTATGTAAACAACTTAACTACTTTGACTGGTGTAGAAATTTCACTGAGAAATTTTGTAGTATTTGTATTACACACTAAACTTACACTTACTTCCAACCTTGTTTGCATGGACTTTAATTGTGTATTTTAAAGTCTGATCACTTAAAAGTAAGTGGTAACGTGGTAACTAGCCATATCAACTAATAGTTTAAACAAATGCATTAAGTACACACTAAAGTAAGCCATATTTTGCTTGAATACATGAAACTTCAGGTTTCATCGCTTCCAGATCCTGTCTGTTGTGTTGCTTGATAATGCAAACTAGTATCATATTAGTAAAATGTATTATCATTATCATAAACACACATAAATGTTGTAACATAAATCATATTAGTAAACTTCAAGACACTTCACCCAAAAAAACAACAATACTATATTGATGTTTAATTACTTTTAACAAGAAATATTTGTTCTATTCAGTAGTACAACACAGAAGATGTTTAGGTGAAAAAGCGACCCTTGGTAATTCTGTACAAGTTAGCAGCTATATGCACTACAAGAGTCTAATAACACAGGCTATACAGGCAACACAAAATTGATACTGGTGGCTCCTGACAATACGCTGAGGCATTATGAAAAAATAACAATAGGAATTTATATAAAGTTACAACATTAGCAAGATAGTTTCCTCCACAGACATTCCTTTGTCAATGCATAATCAAGAGCAACTTTGCTTTGCCTGTTTTCCATTTTTTGACTCTCAAAGTGCCAGTAGCCATTGACTTTTGCATTTTTAAGGACTACTAAAAATCTTCTTTAATGTTGGACTGAGGAAATGACTTGAGGGTGAGTAATTTTTCAGAAATTTTCATTTTTGTGTGAGCTATCCCAGCTGAAAACTCCAGCTTAAACCAGCCTAAAATGGTTGGCTGGTTTTAGCTCATTGACCAGCCTGGTTTTAGAGGGTTTTTGGCCATTTTCAGACTGGTTTCCAGCCATTTCCAGCCTGAGTTGACGAGCTAAAACCAGCTTGACCAGCCAAAACCAGCTATGACCAGCTTAAACCAGGCTGGTCAAGCTGGTCATTTTCTGAACTGCTTTTGTTAAGTTTGGTTCATGTCATAAAGTGCAGTTAAATATAAGTTTCTGTAATGACATCCCAGTCTTACCGAACAACGCGTTGGCAAAACCATACCACCTGCATCCGTGAACTCCCGTCAGCCACCGGCCGTGAACAGACGCGGCGAAACTTAAAGGTGTACCGAACAAACACACCAGCATATCGCTCACAATGATGTTCAACAGTATCAAGTTAATCGGGGTCCTCAGTACATGAAAACGAGCGAACACCAAAAGAACGACAAAGTTACTGAGGAAACCGAAAACGAAGATTATTCCCAAAAGCACCGCGACTACAGTGTATCCCGCGCGGCTGAATCCGGTCTGATTGGCGGGAGAGAGTGAGTCCAGCAGGCTGCCGTTCACCGAGGAGTCCCGGAGGAAGCGGACAGTGACCATACTACTGGAAACAGCACACCTGTATGCTATAGAGAAGCTGAGGAAAGAGAAAGTTAGTTGCACAGTCTGATTATTGAAATGCCATATATATCTAGAGACCCTCATTATCGCCCCAACTGGACCCCCCTTTGGCAACCCTCCCCGTGTTCAATCTATCAGCTCTATCATCGCCATAACGCCTTTAACATCCCGTATGGCAAGCCATTTTACCATTTATATTTTCAATGAATATATGTTGTCATTTCTAGCATATCTTTTAGTAAGAATTACAAAATGGGCTGTGTATTGTTGAATTTCCGCATATGTTAAATGTTTTCAAGATTGTCCACAAAAACCCATTATTATTTTAGAAGTATCTCCCCTGATGACATTGTAGACTGAAGTAAACAAGTAAATATTACTGGCTAGCCATTTTGCTTTTGTAAACCAGCTTGAAGTTCCTCTTATCTAATAAGGTGCTCTAGCGACAGGACCTGTGGGTTAAACGTATTTGGATCTTTCAGTACTTTGCTTCTAAGATTAAATGGTGGAAATTTCCCAAAGTTTGAAAGGACAGCTGTGTGGGCACTGATGTAAACTTCAGTCTGTTGTGAATTAGGTCAAAAGAAGAAGACAGTCCTGGCGTATCTGAGTGGAATAGATAAAGGCAATGACCTCTTGCATTACTTTAGAAAAGATACCTATTGAAAAACTAAATTAATGTATTTTGGTGTTTAATGGCTTTTTGGAGAGAATGATGTCTCTTGTTGAATTGATGGACATTATTAGTATATAGACAAGTATGCTGTAATTTAATATTATTATGTTTGCTCACTTATTAATTGTTTTATATTATTAAATTTTTATTTAGTAAAAAAAGTAAACGTTTGTAAACTTACCTACTGCAGTCTGAATCAGTGGGCAGAGCTAAACAGGCACCAATGTAGAAGCAGTGCTGCGTTCAGCTCTGACAAATATTATTTTTTTAAATGGAAAGGTGGTGCATTGACAAACCTGTTTTAACACATAAGGGGGCATCTAGCAGCTTAGAAGTCTGCTCTTTGTGTTGTTGTCGAAGAATTGCCAGAGCCTGATCTGTATAAATCTCTATAAATAAGTTTAATACTGCAAAAAATACATTATAGTCACTGCTCTTGCCATCCAGAATAAAAGAGAACAGATTTTACTTGGACACTTTGTATGAGCTGTCTCTTTAATACTGCATGGTTTATGTTGCTGCTATAAAATGTTGCTGCTATAAAATTATACAAAAGATTTTCCTCTGTGGAAGTGGAGTCTAGCCACAATATTACATAATAAAGAGGTACATTTCACAACTCATCATTTTGGTAGATTGCCTTCAATATAAGCTGTAGGCTAATCAAAAGCGTAGGCTAGTTTTGAGTTTAGAAATTCACGTTTATATAGAGAGTTTTTTATTTATATATTACATCTTAATTTTGACTTCTTAATTCATAATGCCTCTAAAGAAACAGATTATTTTACAAGATGTTGAAGATGCATTTCAACGATCCTGCCGTTATCAGTTTCACACTTTTTTTTTCTTTTATTGAAAGTCATGAAATCATCATTATTGTTGAGATTTTCTTTTGTTATTTGTACAAATTAGTATGCAAAAAATGTATTTGTGGTACTCTTCCATTCTCTTTCCAAACCCAGAAATGTGAAAAGGGTCTATAGAATTAAAAATGGCTTGCCACATTGTTCATATGCATGACCCATCTATTTCACCATCTAATGAGCTTGAGGGTCTTTTGATATCTGTCTAAAAGGAGATTTGTGTTGAAGTGCTGACATATGAGAACATCTCACATCTCTAGAAGCTTCAGACATCGTCTAGTCATTCGAATATATGACTTCGTACTAGTCCACTTATTAGAGAGAACAATTTAAATGTCACATATGACAGATTTAGTTTAAATGTTCTCCTCATGTCGTCTTGCTTTGGCATCAGCCTGATTTATTTACTTCATAAGAGAGCAGGAAAATTAGGGCAGATGGGACAGAACTTAAAATGTGCCAAGGCATCAATAATCGAATAGTGAGCAAGCTGAAATGACAAGTTCCACCATCTGGTCCACTATATAGCACACTTTTTTTTTTGCTGTGATCAGCATTTGACTGTTGTTCAGTCAACATGAAACTGACCTTATTTGCTTTCTTAAGGTAAGACACTGCAGGTTTTTGATTGTACCTTGAGATTTTAGACTTTTTAGATTTTCAGTATTTTTTGTCTAATGCAAAGAAAACATCCAAAGTACACATTTAAGTGATACTTTTGGTGCAAATTTTCAATTTGTGTCTGCAGGTTTCAATTGAAATGTATATTTTTAAAAGCCGTGAGTTTTCTTCTCTTGCACTGAGACATAACTGTCCACTTCAGCAGCTCTCAAAATAACTTAATAATATTATTCATACTGTATTTATAATCTGATCATTTATTTTTGTACTGAGGTATGTTCATACACACACACCAACACTAGCGCTTTGAGTCTAAGAAAAGTTCAATATAAATAAATTTTTTATTAACACACATTAATCAAAAATGAAACAAGAATAATGAACCTGACTTGATCTAATGTTCATATTCATGTGCTAGATATTGTGACAATCATCAGTAATCTAATCCTGGCAGATCGCTAAATGACTAAATATCTGCCGATACATGAACTACAAGTTCCAGTCATGCACTTCACTCACACACCTGGCCTAGATCCCCCATGATTGCAAACACAGCTGAAGCTGTTCAGGACTAATTACACAGACTATTTATACCTCTTAAACACACACGTGGCTGAGTCTTGTAAACAGTATTGTGAACATTACGCCTTATTGTGGACATTAGTCCTGGACAGCTTCAGATGCTTCTGTTTGCAACCATGGGGGATCTAGGCCAGGTGTGTGAGTGAAGTGCATGACTGGAACTTGTAGTCCATATACCAGCAGATTTGTAGTCCTTTAGCGATCTGCCCAAATTAGATTGCTGGTGATTGTGACAGATATGTATGCCAATTGGTGCATATTTTTGGTATATATTTTGGTGCATATCTTTTTAAATGTATGCCAATTTGGTACAAATTCTCTCTCCTCTCCTCAGGAACTTTCTTATTAACTCTCCATGTTTCTGGAAAACATCAAGTGTTTCACACAGGTGGGTGCACTTGACAAACCACCTGTGGGACACACTTTCTCTGTTCCATGTAGTCTAGACACTTTCATATCAACACTCTATGTTGATGAAAAACATCTTGCAATTCTTAGTGTGCCTCACACAGGTGAGTGGGTTTGACAAACCACCCGTAGGACACACACTCTCTTCTCCATGTGCACCAGACACTCTATTATCAGCTCTCCAACACTCTAAAAGTGCTTCTTTTATTCTCACTTGTAAGTTGCTTTGATTAAAAACATCTGGTAAATGTAAATGCATATTTAAACAAGACATTTAAAAACAATCTAATTAATCATATAATGAACTAATTAATAACTACTAATAATTATGAATAACTATTAGTAATTTTCCCCATTCACTTACGTTAAAGAGATAGTTCACCCAAAAGTGAAAATTTACTCACCATTTACTCTCTCATATGGTTCCAACCCTTTATGAGTTTCTTTTTTTTCTCCTTTGAAAAATATGTTGAATATGCTTTTGAGACAGCATAACTATTTTATCATGTACAACAAAACAGAGAGATTTGGCACAAACTAAAGGAATATTTGCTTACTACAATATGAACTTCTTGCTAGAAATGCCATCAAAAGTGGAAAATGTTGGTCAAGCGGCACTTTGAGGAGGATTTTTTTTATTTTGCTCAAGTGTCATAAATCGAAGGCACTGTGGGATATCAAAGGCAGTAAAGGACACTTGCTGCCAAACTTGATCAGAAGGAACATCCGAAGAAAGAAAATTAAACAGAATTGGACAGATTTGGATGTGCCTTGATGCCTTCCTTAATTGGAACATGCATTTTTTATTTTGCAGAAAGTACACCTCAAATCAGGGAACATTTTTTTTTATTCAAACCTCATTCTCCCATTCAAATAAATAAAATAAAATAAATACTTTCTGCCTAGGACTGCAGCATCAGACATATAGCAGCATAATTTTAAAGCTTTTTTATATTTACATTGTGACAGTCTGCCATGGTATACACTTCTGTATATCAAGCTGCCATTAAACAACCTCTTAAAGTCTATTTGCAGAGTATATACTCTTACAGTCTAACTGATTTAATAATTAAAAGCCTTTTTAATTAAAAGCAACAACTTTAATGAAATAGCCAAAATGTAAGTTTTAACATAAAAAACCCTAATTATTCAATAATAGTAGTTTTCAAATATATTTTCTTTTTTATTTATTTCCTATAAATACATTGCTCAACCTGCTAAATCTAATATGTTCACAAGTATATTGTTGCACTGACCAAAGATAAATGACTACTTTTATATGTTATTCTCATTTAAGGCTTACAGTATAAGCATGCAAATGAACACGGCACTCGTCTCCTGAAGACTCCTTCAAGGTGTCATTAGCATTAATTGTTGTTTTGCTGATATGTGGGAGTATACGTGAGCGTGGAAATCATCATCATGTCCATGTTCATAAGCCACAGCGCAGCCCGTTGATTCTGCATGTAGGAGGATGCCTGCGCATGGGTCTATGCGTGCTTATGAATGGAGGAGGATGAAGACGTTTGTCACCCACTTCTGAACAGCGGCACGTGAGCTGGCAAAGATAAGTGGGCACGTTACTGAGTCTTTATCCTTGAAGACATTTATACATAAAAAGCAGTTCAGGCTTTGAAGGGGAGATAAAGAACACAGTTGAATTTTTTCTGTAACAAAGGGGTTAAATGAAAACATACAGCATAATTGAGTACACCCCATTTTGAAAATTAATATTTTTTATCAATTTTTCAGTAAATAGAGATAGTATATTTTGGTCCATATGAACAAAACAGATTTATTAAACAGATATATTTATTAAAACAATATTTTATTCACCGAACATTTTTTGAAATAGAAAGAGAATATGTTGCTAAGACAATATTACAAAATTTCACCAAAAATTTATATATTTTTTGCTTCTCTTGATTTTTCTTTGACATATAAATTTGGGCTATTAATTTATGGATCATTATCGTGAGTTATTTTGTTAGATTAGCTTCAGATTTGGCTTCAGTACTGACTAATCTAATGTAAATGCACAAATATTTTATTGTAAAGGATCCTACAGAAAATATTAATTTAAATTAGATTTTTGAGGGGTGAACTCAAATACGCTAAGCTATATAATAAATGTATTATATGTTATATAATATGTATATTCTAGAATAATTATATGTATATATAATATAAAAATATGCCAATGTGAATAGCCAGGTTATGCCTAATATTTTGATGACATTGGAATTTTAATTACGTTTGAATGTTTTCTCTAATTGACTGCATATATTTGATTAAAATATAACCTGTAACATTGTGAAATATTATTAGACTTTAAATGTTTTCTATGTAATGTATTTTTTATTGTATTTCATACAATAAAAAATACATTACATAGAAAACATCTATTTTCATCCTGTGATTTAAAGCATCATTTTTAGCCTCATTCCTCCGATCTTCAGTGTCTCTTGATGCTATAATCAATTATTATTTTTTCTGATTTTTAATTTGTTGAAAAATGTGATGCATTTACTTATTGAGTCTTTTATGAACAGAAATATTGTATAAAAAAATATAGATTATTATGTACCATTATAAATGTCTTTACTGTTACGTTTGAATAATTTAATGTGTCCTTGAATAAAATATTTTTAAAAAAAAAATCTATTTTTTTTAAAAGGCAACATTAAGAAAAACAACTTGTTTAATCGATATTCAGAAATATTTGATGAGCAGCACATCAACATATAATAATATCTAAAGGATTATAAAGCACTGATGCTTTAAATTACAATAATAAATTCAGTTTAAAAATAAACTGACATAGAAAACAATTATATTAAACTAAAATATTTTTTTTAATTGTTTTAAAGGGTACCTATATGCTCTTTTTTACAAGATGTAAAATAATTCTCTGATGTCTCTGATGAGTGTCTATGTGAAGTTTCAGCTCGAAATACCCCACAAATAACTTTAAAACTGCTGCTTTCAGGTTTTGATCCAAATTGTGCCATTTTGGCAACTGTCTCTTTACATTCAAATGACATTGTACTCTTTTCAAAAGAGGGTGGAGCTATGCATGCCTGTGTGTCACCATATCAGCAGACTAAAACTCTAATAGCAGTGGCTGCTTCTCACTCACCTATTCGCAGTCACCTATTCAATGCTGAAAACAGACTTTATACAATTATTAAAAATCGTGTACATTAAATCACAATTGTTCAGAGCTGTTTTTTCATAATTATCAAAAGCAAGGAATTGTGAAGGATAAATACGTTACTGCTTTGAGGAAAATAGGTTTGTAGAGACGAGGAACTTCAGTACCATTTGTACAGTTTCTGAGGAATTTATTTTTGCTTTGTTTTTGTCAGTTGACTTCTACCACTCCATCTCGTTTCAAGAGTCAACATACTTGAAAATTGGGTTTTAAAGTTATTTTATGCCTCGAGGTAATGTATGAGGAAGTGTTCAAGAAGAAAGTTTCCCTTTAGTTACTATATTCAATATAGCTTTTGCATTACGAAAAGTAGAATACAACTTTCAACACGCAGAATACTTACAAAAGAAAGTCTGATAAACAATATTGTACTGCAAATCATATAAATAGAATTTACTTTCCTAAGTCACCAATTAGACATCTAAGAGAAGTGCGTCGTTTTCAATCAGGTTTTCTTGTTTATGTACTATTAATACAAGCTTTTTCACACATTCACAGATGAAAGATGTGATTAAATGGTGCTCATCTCAGAGGAATGTCTGACACCGTGAATATAATGTTTGAGTCACAGATGGCCAGAAACACAGCCTTCTTACATAATCATGTAAACAGACCAGTCTTGTGCTGCTCAATATGTATTTTCATCAGAGCCAGAAATCACTTCTTCAATACCAGTACAAATCTTTATTGATTTCTGAGACAGGCAAACCTGGAAAACACAAGACGATTGCAGGTAAATAATCTATAAACAATGAATGTAAATATAACACACTATAAAAGATACTATATGTAAAATTGAAGTAGGGACAATGAGCTAATATAATGCAGCCTAATGAGATTTATTTCATGTGCTACACTAAAACCCAACAATCAACTTCATCAAATTAAATGAATGTAGTTAACTCAAAATTTACTGAAAGATAATTCTACTCATTTAAAAAGAGTTTTGAAGTCAGTGTTGAAGGTAATGAGTTAATAAAATGCCTTCATAAAATAAAATGGAGTAAAATAAAATACTTCAACTTAAATGGAGTAAGTTCACAGTACTCATATAGATTAGTTTTTTTTTTTCCTCAAACGGTTTGAGTTGCCTTAACTTTTTGGGTTTTACAGTATGCAGTTAGTTTGAGTTCTCTTCATTTATCGGGTTTTAATGTGCCCAACTTGCTACGTTTACACAAATGAATTAAGTTCACAGTACTCATTAGGATTAGTTTCTGAACTTAAATGGTTTGTTGCAATCGGTTTTCTCAAATGGTTTGAGTTACATTAACTTGTTGGGTCTTACAGTGTATGGAATGCTTCATACTGATGGTCAAACATCACATAGTATTTTAAGTATTTTCCCATTTATTTTCCCTATAGGGATTTTTAAAAAGATCTTGTTGAAGCCTTATATATGGAATTATAAGGAACTATTGATTTATTTCATTTTACCATTACTTAAATGTCACTTTAATGAGGTTTAATATAATATAAAGTATAAAAACTACCATGTACATGAAACAATTTAGATTTATGTCATTTTTGACTTAGTAAGTCATCATTTTGAATTTTAAGTAATAATTTTGTCATTTATTTCATAATTTTGACTTTTCAATGTCATAATTTTGACTTGCAAAGTCATGTTTTTTTCTTACATGGAGGAAATCTGCTTCCAATAATTATAGGCCTTAAACCAAACCAATCAGCTATGAGAAGAATCACAACAGTACAAACTTTGATTTGATATAAATTAGTAGATGGAAAAAAGTGTTCTTAAATGAGGGAAAAAACTACAATTCAGCCATCTGAATAAAAATCAAAATAAAAACAGCTAACAAATATAAAGCTCACACTTTATTTTGATGGTCCGTTTGTTGAACTGAAGTTATATTACATCTACATTCCAACTAATTCTCATTAGATTTCAAGTAGACTGCTAGGTTGGGGTTAAGATTAGGGTAAGTATAAGTTGACATGTACTTGCAAAGTTTCATATAGTCAGTTAAATGTCTGTTGAAGGAGCATATCAACAGATATTATGCAGACAGTCTACTAAAACTCAACTGAAACATCAAAATAAAGTGTTAACATTATAAAGCTATTAATTTAAAGTTGTTGTATATTTGAAGTGTTTTTTGTGGCAGTGGGTCAAAGTAAAGAGATTTTTGGTGCACTTTGCATTCTGCGACTCTTTCATTGGTGGATTTGTCTTCATGGGAATTGTAGTTACTGAATTAATGCCAAAAGGTGCATTCAGTAAAAGCTACTTTTATGTCTTCCATATTACAACAAAAGTCTCAAATAAATATAAATATCTTTAGAGGACTTCAAAATTATTATTACTGTAATACAGCTGCAGTCTCTATTTGCTTTGTTGTGTGATTCTTTGGTGCCTAAAATTTTGCGCTTAATGGATTTAAAAAAGTTTCTTCAAGTTTTTTTCCAGTCTAACAGAAAGAAGTCATCCATAATAATCAGGGTATCTTCCGTCCATTCCATATCTGTTTTCAAACAAAAAAAAGGAAAACTAAGGAAACTGACATTTTTCAGGGTTTTTTTTTTTTGAAAACAAGATTTTGGCTTAATTTACTTTCTTTTTGGATTTGGATAGAAAAACAGATAAACGACTTTAAAATTCATTATACACATGTAGGCGGTGCTGAAACACCCCTTTACTCTGATTGGTCAACCAAATCTGAGCTTGTGACGTTGCACTCAATATATTAGTCCTCTGTGAAACAGCACCCAGGCTTTTAATTATCATGATATTTTTATATACACATAAACTAAGTTTACATATTCTATCATTTGATCAGTAAGCAGGCTTACATTCATTGCGTATGCATAAATTAAATAAAAACGTAAATTAGCTGTATTATTACACATTTGTCAATAAAATAACCAAACATCTTGCTGCTGTGTACCTGATGCTGAGCAAAGATAGCCATTTCAGAGCAGAACCTGGTTTGCACGATTGCTTCTGAGCAAGGCCTATATAATAATAATAATAATAATAATAATATAAAGGGACTAAGCCTAAAAGAAAATGAATAATAATAATAATAATAATAATAATAATAATAATAATAATAATAATAATAATAAGCCTATAGTTTGCCCCCAAACTTCTTACTGCTGTGCACCTGATGCAGAGCAGCACTTTGTTTGCATGATTGTTACAGAGCTACTGTAGACCTAAATAATAGTAATAATAATAGGCTAATAATAATAATAATAATTAATACTGTTAGTGTTTTTTTATTGTTTAGTTTTTTAGTTTATAGAATCTTAACCAGAATAAGAACACATTGGGCCCTGGGGCTATAGCAAAGGGTACGATTTGTTTTTATTTTATTTCCTCCTATTTTAATTATTGTTTATCTGTTTTTTCTACCCTAAACCAAAAAATGAAAATCGAGCCAAAATCTTGGGGTTTTTTTTGTTTGTTTTTTGTACGCAAAAGAAAAACCAAAAAACTGCCGTTTTCTTAGTTTTCCTTTTTTTGTTTGAAAACGGATATGAAATGAAAGGAAGATACACTTGGCCAGGGTATCTTTTGGCCAATGGATTTTCATTTTAAAAACAGATATTGAAAAACGAAAAACAAGCTGTTTTTTATTTTTGTTTTAAAATTTAAAAAACGAAAATTGAAGTACAATGCATTTTTGATTTTCGTTTTTGAATTTTAAAATGAAAATAAAAAAAACAGCTCGTTTTTCGTTTTCATGGTGAAAAACAGAAAAGCAAAATTCAAATTTGATTTGATTTAATTTTTTTTATTTCAAATAAAAAATAAAATCACCAGAAAACAAAAACAAATGAAGACTTGTTTTTATATTCCGAAACCAGATAGGCCGACTCATTTATAGTGACGCAATGCTGACCTGCTAGCCTGCTAAAGGCTATTATTTTTTAAAATATTAAAACAATATTTTGTGTGTTAAAATATTTTCGCAATTATTAATGTAATCACTCAGCTGGGCAAATACAGTGACAACTACTAGGTTATAGATTTTAGTTTTACACCTCTAGTAAATACCAATTAAAAACATTGATTGTGCCAAAATGAACTAACAGCTCTGTCAACGCCATAAACTGCAATACCTGAATCGAGACTGATTCTGCTTCCAGACACATCTTTAAAGGCCGCCCCAGAGTTCCACTCAGGTCTGGTGTCTGATTTGGAGAAGGGCGAGATCATGATGCCCCCCGCAGGCCGCTCCATCTGCAGGAGATTGAGGTAAGAGCTGGCGCTGCTCTCGCCGCTCGCCGGCTGCTGGTAGTGGATCTGAGGCAGTTCAAAAGCTGATGAGCTCTGTCTGGGTGCGCAGGGCCACAGTGATGAAGATGAAGATGATGAAGAGGAAGATGATGATGAAAGTCCCGAGGGGTTCACGATAACTCCCTGAGATGGAGATGGGGTTTCCATGGAGGTGAGGGGGGTCAGTTTTGAGGAAGTGTGTGTGCTGGGTTTAGACCATGACATAGCCCATGGTGATGATGAAGATGATGAGGGGATATCTGGGATTATAAATATAAAAGCACATGTTAAACATTTTTCATTCTAATGACAACCAAACTTCCAAGATGCAATTTTAAGTGTTGGTATACTGCGAAAAATATTTGTTAAAATGCAGTGATGGAAAGAGTACTGAAAAATCGTACTCAAGTAAAAGTAACATTACTTGCCTAAAAATGTATAGCAAGTAGAGTAAAAGTGTCTGTTTTAAATATTACTCAAAGTATGAGTAAAAGAGGACCTTTCAAAAGTACTCAAGAGTAATGTGTAGTAGGCCTGTCACAATAATCAATATATCGACTTATTGCATAACACATGGACATTAATTAAATTATTTTTGGTAATGTAATAAATATCGCCCATACATAAAAACAATTCTAGCAACATTTTAACTGATTGTGCAACATCTCTACCTCTACTGGAGGTGTCAGTATGGTTAAAACACTATAGTGTTTACTATAAATGAGTATAGTATATTTTCATGTGGAAGTCTGACAACTGAAAATAGATCTGGTAGCAGATATATTACTTTTCACCTTGCACTTTTGTTGTTAACACTAATTATTATTAATTTAGGATATGCGTTTTCACATTCTGATTCCAATGCCTAATTATTGAATTGTTAAAATGACTAAAATTAAATTAAATATTCTTAAGAATAAAATGTTGTGTGTTTTTTGAAAGAGTGTACTTGCATTGTGATATTATATTGTCATTCTGGCATTATATAATGAGTGGCACAAAATGGTCTTAAAATGACAATAATATCGTTTATCGCAATATATTTTGATGCAATATATCGTACCACAAAAATAGATATCGTGACAGGCCTAATGTGTAGTGAGTATTACGCTGTAAAAAGCTGATATATGTAATTTGTGGACATGTGCAAACGTAACATTCTGTGGTGCATTTAATTATTGCCCAGCAGGCACACAATGTCATAAAACGCTAATATAAGGTTAGATTTAGGTTGTGATGTCAGGTGACCAAAATTTAATGTCCAGCCAGTGTCTAAGGACAACATTATTTTGACATCCAATAATGACGTGAAATGACATTGATATTTGGTTGATCTTAACTTGTGTTAAAAACTGACCAAAATCCAACGTCAATCCAACATCTTACTTAAATTAATGTCATATTGACATCAAATACTGACAATTTATTCGTCAGGTATGGCAACCAAAATCCAACATCTGATAGACGTTATAGTGGTATCATCCACACAACGTCAAACTGTAACATCATTAGACGTTGATATTTGGTTGATTTTAGGTTGGTCGTTGGACATTGGCATCGGCCTGACGTTGAGTTCTGACGTCAACGCAATTTTCATTTCTAAACAAAATGTAACGTCCCCACAACATTGAAGTACAACGTCAATCTGATGTCATGTTGATGTCTTGTGTCTGCTGGGTGTTTAAGGCCATTTCGGTTATCATACAGTACACTAATTTAGTAAATTTAAGTAAGTTTTTGGGCAAGTCATGGTACTTTTACTTGAGTATAATTTTCAGTACTCTTTCCATCACTTCCGGCAGCTTATTACCAGCTTTGTGCAGCATATTATACAACACCAACCCAGACGATATATCACTTCAAACTATTACAAATATTCATAAAAGTCACTTTTTCAATCTTTTCAAGGTTAAAAGTTTTTGGAAGAAAGATCAAGGTCCATTAATGCAATCATAAGGCCTAAATAAGTGAAAAAAAAGTGAAAAGAAATCTCACAATGAATCAAAAAATACAGAAAACTGTCAATTTACAGATATTTTTACAGTGTAGTTTAACTTTTTCAATTTTTGTTTGTATCACACAATACATATATCTTTTTATGTTCAGTTTTCTCAAAATAAGATTTTTCTCCGGCACTCAAAAAAACATTAATTGGATTTATTAATGTTTTTAGGGTAAGTGGTTGCAAACAATTTATATGAGTGGAATTTAAACAAACAAATTAAGTTGAACATTAAATTTAAAGGGCACCTATGGTGAAAAATCTACTTTTCAAGCTGTTTGGACAGACATATGTGTAGGTATAGTGTATAGACTGTCATATTGGGGTGATATAAACACACCCAGTGCTTTTTTTTCAATTTAACAACATAAAAACGGTGGACCAATTGGAGCTGTTTTGAGATCGACCGCAACTTTATGTAGGAGTGCGGTCCCCCCGCCCACCAATATTGATTGACAGATGTGCATTACCATCTCCTCAGTATGTTGTTTCACGTCTGCCATTTTCAGCATGTGAGTCAAAGCGACGTCACCAAAGAAACACCCTTGCTCTATTTTTAGATGAAAGGCTCATTGGGCTCAACATTCACCACGTTAGCGCTCTCCTCCACGCCAGTGTTTGTGAGTTTTGGTGGGTTTGCATACATGTGTACTTTTCATTGTGTCTTCCTTAAACTTCAGCGGTTTGCATTTTCCGTGGTCACAGAAGCTCCGTCATCTTAACTAGGTGCAGCTGGAAAGTGCGAGCGAGTTGCCTCACGTGCGCGTCCCTCCATTGGAAATAACGAACTAACGACGCGCAGCGCCATGCATTTCGCGTTGTCGCGGGTGAAAGTGACGACCGTGGGGTTTGCTCACTATTCTGCCGCCTAGGTCGCCTCTATGGACGCGCTGGCCCTGCTCATGACACTGTTCATATTTCTGCCGCGCCACAGAGCGTAATCTGAATAGTTTCATTTTAAATTACATGCGAATGTGCGCGTCTGGTGTGCCGCGTCGTGGCTCTGAGCGACGCATTCGGTGTATGACGCCCTCTAGTTATAGCCTCAAGCAGGTCCTACACCAGATGTGCCACTCGGCGACACTCAGCGTCGCGCCACGCAGCGGCATGCATTTCTGAATTCTAAACATGTTTCTATCAGGTGACACACCAGCGCTGCAAGTGTGCGATACTTTCAACTGTCATGTGCGCGCCGTGTCGCG
Source organism: Danio tinwini (assembly GCA_903798205.1). NCBI lineage: Eukaryota > Metazoa > Chordata > Actinopteri > Cypriniformes > Danionidae > Danio > Danio tinwini. The sequence goes on along the minus strand of CAIGQZ010001492.1, from coordinate 13,141,599 downwards.
GTGCATCCGGTGTGTGATGCCCTTCAGTCACAGTTAATTCACTGTGCTTTATTAGTCTCGGTGTAGGCTACAAGTTCGGAGCTTTAAACTAGCACACAGCTGGCTGTAAAACTATACAAAGACACATGATTCTGTACTCTCTGCTTGGTCTGTGTCTGAGTCCTACATGTACGTCTGAATGCTGGTACTCATGTTGCTTCTCTCTGTCTGCCTGTCTATTGCAATACACACAGCGAGGGAGCTCTTGGCTCCGCCCCCTTGTTAAGTTGGGCGGGAAGTCGAAACTAGTTTTCATGTGAAGCAACACGCCCCTAAAACAGCAAACTGTGTACACGCCCCCAAAATGACACTTTTTAACACATCATAATAAAAAATCTGAATTTTGTTTTGAACTGAACCTAAACTGACACACTCAGAAGAACCATAATATTAATATTACCTCTTAAAAAAGGGTTAAAATAGGTGCCCTTTAATGATAAATTAAATTTGTTTGTTTAAATTCAATAAATACAAAATGTTTGCAACCACTTATCTTAAAAACATTTAGTAAATCCAATTAATCATTTTAAATCGTTTTTCAGTGTGTAGGCCTACTGGGTCATAAATTTCCACTTCCCACATGAAATTATATTATTGTAATTTATAGTAAATAGTACAGTTTTATTTATTTATTCATTTTTATTTTTACCATAGCATAATAAAGTACTTGTATTAGTCTGCTGTAGTAATTTAACAGTTGCAGTGGTAATACAACAACTATAGTAATATACACAGTTTGGTGTAGTAAAATTCAAAATATACTACAGTAATTGTTACGCTTTATCCGTTTACTATTAAGTCTATGTGCTGTAGCATAAATTAACAAAGTCTTGTAAACACTATAATAGATAGAATATAATACATATTATTATGGTTCGAAAACACTATTTGCTATAAACTACTATATTATTTTTCTTGAGGGTTCAGCTGCCCATACATATCTTCTGAAGTTTTTACATATATATATATATATATACATTATAATTTATTTGTCAACCAAAATTACATTTTTTCTGTTATTATGGAGTAAAACATATGTAAAAAAAATTAATAAAAATAATTTGATACGACTTTATGCTAGTTTTGGTCAATTGTTTTTGTAGAAGAAATGTATGTACATTAGCTTATATTTCATTAAATAATTATTCATTAAAACGTAAAACAACACATAAAACTTGAGAGTATGTGGATTAAGTCCTGAAAGAGCCCTTGATAATGATGATGACGATGAATAGGAGGGGATTATAAACAAAGACTATTAAACACACTTAAAGGCACTTTGTTATAAATGTATAAGTTCAGATATACAGAAGTCATCGTACCGGGTCTGGGATTCCTGCTGCTGTCTTTGGCTTTAATGCTGAGGTCTTTCGGTATGGTGGCTTTGTTGAGCGCGCGGAAGAAGTGCTCGTCCACCGCAGTGTTGATGTCGCCCTGATAGTATGTGAAGAGTTGTGGAGGATCTTTACTCTCTCCTGAGCGCTCTAACCCTCTGTTCTCCATCATCCTGACTTAAGGATACAGCATATATGAGGTATTATTTTACAAAAGCGGTGACATTTGCGTCCCTCATGTCATGTAAAAGCGTGTACAGAAACCGTTCCCTCGTTTAAAGTTTGATTAGCCTTTCGAAAATTAACCACGATTTTACAGCAACTAAAAACAGATATACTCCACATCTACATATTCAGCGTGGTTTTTCTACACTAACCGTAGTTTAATCATGGGATTAGTAGTAAAAATGTGGTAGGGTATATTAAACAAGCGGTAATTAATGCGAAATTAACAACAACAAAAAAAACATGGTTACGCAAATGTGACAGAATACAGGTTAATTTCCACTGCACGTTAATATATACTCCAATTAAAATGTTTGTGGTCATGAGATTTATTAAACGGTCGACGACTTAAATTGATAGTTCACCCAAAAAAGAAAATTCTGTCGTCATACTCACACTTGTTTCAAACCTTTTTGTTTTTTTTTCTATAGTATATATTTTTTAGAAAGCTGGAAACCTGTAACCATTGACTTCCATAGTATTTGTTTTTCCTATGGATGTCAATGATTACAGGTTTTCAGCTTTCTTCAAATTCTATTGCTTTGTGTTTAACAGAAGAAAGTCGTTTAGGTTTGGAACAACTTCAGGAATAATCATGGGACGATAACCGTTTTTACGGTTTACCGCGGTTTGGAAAAGACAAGGTTTTAAAACCACAAAAATCTCTGTTATACCGTTCCTAAGTGTTTTTTAAAACATGTTTTTTTTTGGGGTTTTTTTTTACAATTATTTTATTTAGTTTTTTAGGTTTTGAGGGCAACAGTATCTCCAGCAGAAAAGGACCCTCCACATCAAAAGCTACTGGTCAGCCCATGATTCAGCAAACATTTGAGAAACTGCTAATAAACCAACATCCTATGCTGCTATGTGCATCCTATGTGCTATGCACCTGAACAGTGCATTGGCTTACTTTATATCCAAAGAAAAGAAATTCAAATCCAAAGATGTCTTTTCAAGTTTTAAGGAAATCTGTTTTGTAAACTAATTAGGATAGCAGGTCAATGAATTATTTTAATTATTTAGCCTGACATGTTTACATGCCTGACATGTTTCTTGTGTTCAATAGGATAAAAAAGTTGTTGAGAGCAGTATTTTTGAGAGCAGTAATCACAATATCGCCATACCGTGATATTTGATATCGTTTTCATACCATCAGAAACTTATACTGGCCCATGCCTATTCAGGAAGACGAAATAGTACATTTTGGTGAACTATCTCTTTAACTCATCAAAGTGATAAAGTAACTTTAAACAAATATTTAGATTAATGTTACTATTCAGATTTCAAATGTTTCTAAAATGTATGTTAAGTAGCACTACCAATTTATATATTTATATATTAAATGTTTCTTGAGCATCAAATTAGTAACTTTAAAATTATAATGTATATTTGATGTAATGTGTATATATACAATTGAAGTCAGAATGATTAGCCCCCCTTTGAATTTTTTTTTGCTTTTTTAAATATTTCCCAAATGATGTTTAACAGAGCAAGGACATTTTCACAGTATGTCTGATAATATTTTTTCTTCTGGAGAAAGTCGTGTTTGTTTTATTTAGGCTAGAATAAATTTTTAGTTTTTAATTGAAGAACCATTTTAAGGTTTTTACCCTTATAGCTATATTGTTTGTTGATAGTCTAGAGAACCATTGTTATACAGTAACTTGCCTATTTACCCTAACCTGCCTAGTTAACCTAATTAATTTAGTTAAGCCTTCAAATGTTAAGCTGTATAAAAGCTGTATAGAAGTGTCTTGAAAAATATCTAGTCAAATACTATTTACTGTCATCATGGCAAAGATGAAATAAATTAGTTATTAGAAATGAGTTATTAAAACTAATACGCTTAGAAATGTGTTGAAAAAATCTCTTAAAAAATAAACAGGGGGGCTAATAATTCTGACTTCAATTTTATATATATATATATATATATATATATA
>CAIGQZ010001492.1:13086265-13111012 GCA_903798205.1 Danio tinwini | reverse complement strand
TATATATATATATATATATAAAAGTATGAAGCAATTTAAAAAAGCATTACTGTTTTGGTCAAATGAAATGTTTAAGAGTTTTACCATTGTCGGTATGCTGTCTTACTAGGGTTTCCCTCACAGAAATGCGAGATGTTGTGCTCAGCCACAGTTTGGGGCCATCTGAAAAGCCCCTGTCTGGTGTAATGGTTGTGCTCAGGACAGGGCACTGTTTTTGACATTGAAGAGAGATATATTTAGACAACTCTTAAATTAAATATATATATATTTAATATATATATGTAGCACATACTGATGTAAGAAATTAAAATATCCTCAGGTTTGGCATCCAAACATGCAAATCCACTGCAGTATTTTTGCTCCAGAAGCTTGTGAATTTGCATTTGTGCCTCTGTGATGTCTGAGGAAGTTGTTACCCGGGCATGAAAGACACAGCTGTGTCTGGGAATAAGCCATATCAGATAACCACATTAAATTCATGTACATTTTCAACAATTATTATTTATTATTATGTTTGAGTCAGTTGCTGTGTCTTGTAATAAAGATCTCACCTTGTTCCCAAGTGCAAGGGACTCTGAAAGACAGGATATACATGTTCAGTTTACATATATAGAATTTGCCATAAAAATATTCTTGCTGTTAACATTTGAAAGCTTGTACCTTTCTATCCACTGTGAATGAACTTGTATCCACACTGCAAATACAAACCGGACATGTGTGCTTGATAGCGTGTCTTCAATTTGGGCTGTTTTTTGCATTATATATTAAGACTGACTAACCTTCGTTTCCGTGTGTGTGTTGAAAAGGGAACAAGTTTAAAGTTCAACACTGATATTCCTTTACTAGAAAGAGTATTGTTAAGCTATATTGATAATAAAAACACAATTAAGATGGGCTTTTTGCTTCCACTTTGACATTCAAGCTTGCTTTGTTGAGATCTTACCCAGAGTTGAATGATATTCTTGGGTTCACCAGGCCCTTTAATGGTCACATTGACGTTGACCTTGAAAAAAATATCTATTTTTAGAAAAGAGACATTGTATGTCACACTTTCTGAGGGAAATAATAAGACTGAAAACATGGCTTACGTATATAATAATAAATACACAGTTCTTGACCTGATTTGTTTCCTTCATGTGAAACTGTAGAAAGGCATGCAGTTGTGTTTAATGCAAGAGTTGTTGTGGAGGATAAAAGAGTTGTTTCTTTAAGTGTTGAGGAGCTTTCTGCCAAAGTTGTTTGCATGAAAGGCGTGGAGCTTGGAACTGTTGAAGAGATGAAAGAATAAATATTCAGAAAATGTAGAATTGCATATGTGACCATAAAAGACAAATGGATACCAATAGGCCCTGTTAACACCTGATATTAAGATGAGTTTTCGACAATAAATAGAATAGAAGCTCATATTTAGAGCTTAAGACCATGTAGTCAAAGAGAACATGTGATTATATTGCTTTTGGAAAGTGAACTTAAAGGGAATCCTGGGTATCAAGATTCATTCAAATAATACATTTTCCTTCAGCTTAGTCCCTTGTTTATCAGGGGTCACCACAGCGAAATGAATCACCAATTATTCCGGCATAAGTTTTATGCAGCGGATACCGTTCCAGCCACAACCCAGTACTGGGAAAGAGCCATACACTCTATCCTTCACACACACTCATACACTATGGCCAATTTAGTTTACCCAATTCACCTATACCGTATGTCTTTGGACTGTGGGGGAAACCGGAGCACCGGGGGATCACCATAGGAAACCAACGTGAACACAGGGGAGAACATGCAAACTCCACACAGAAATGCCAACTGGTCCAGCCAGGACTTGAACCAGCGGCCTTCTTGCTGAGAGGCCACCGTGCTAAACACTGAGCCACCGTGCCACCCTGTATCAAGATTTGTATGCCTTAATATAATGTAAATTATGTCTCTTAATGAATTTTGTAGAAAACATTACAGATTTATATCATTAACAAAAATCCACCTCATTTTATAGATACTTTGGACTATGGGGACTTGCATTATTTTCGATGAAATCAAAAGGTCACTTTCACTGCAGTCATAAGTGTCCATTTTTCTCCAATTATAACTGATAGCAGCAAAGACAGTTAAAGACAAGAATTTTTTTTTCTGCCTTTTCTGAATGCAGAATTCACAAGCATTTAACATTATAAAGTTACTTTTTTGTGAGAAAAAATCATTGATAGTGAACATCAACATGTCTTTGATTAAAAATTAAAACCAAAAGTGAAACAATGTGGCATAATTTCAGGATTTTACTTTCCAAGTTGTGCTACAATAGCTTCAGGCTGCATCTGTGGCTTACTGAGTACACTTAAAATATTGTCACCCCGCATAGTCAAAAATAAATCTAGATTTTTTTTATACATCATAAATATTCTATTGGGATTTGATTTCATATTTCACCAAGAGACAATATTTATGTTATATTAAGCGATACAACTCTCAATTCCTGGGGTACTGTTTAAATACATGTTTTGTGTTATTACACCAAAACAGATTATGATCTAAAAATCCTAGTTGTCATCCACATCATCTTCATTCCTTAGCTGTGCACCATGGGTTTGTTCATTCATGCATTACATTTAATGATCCTGCAGAAGTGATGTAGAGCATGAGGAAACAAAATTGAAGGATATTGATAAGACCCAAGGAGATGCATTTGAATGCATTTAAATACTAAATGAAAACGTTAATGCATGTTAGCTGACAAATTGTGATTGCATCAGTGAAAATGCATGTGAATACCAGGTGAAAACAGAACCAAATTTTCTCTACGGACTTGTTGTTTCAGCTGTTGTTTTCAGTTGTATGGCTGTTGTGCTTTTTGTTTTTGCAGTAATGGTCGTAGTCATCAGCTCAGGAGTTGTGGATGGTGTTGTTTGACTAGTTGGAAGAAAAGATGTGGTCACTTTTATAGTAGGTTTTGTTTCTGGATCTGGCAAGAGATGGTCTAAAAAGTATAAAAAGAAAAAAATAGAGTTAGATTGTGCATATTACAAGTGTTAATAATCATTATAATCAGAAACATGGCCAAATTTTGATTTGGATGCAGATTATAGCCACTTTCACACAGTAATACTGTACCAGTGAATTGGTGTAAATTACCACAATGGCTTTACCAGTAAAATGTGCTGTTCTCATTTTGGAAAATTATCAGATTGATTTTCCAGTATATTTAAAAAGGGCTTGTTCACACATGATCTCTTTACGGTAATTTACAGGTAATTTTCTGGAAAAGTCATTATATGTGAAAGAGTATCATATCTTTTATTTTATGCCATGTTTATGCCTTCTCGGCAAAAACTATTTAGAATGATACCAATATAATAATAAAAAACATTCAATCAAACAAATGTAAGTCATATTAAATCAGATTTTTACATTAATATATGATAAAATTCTAAACCTACTCTAACAAAGCTTTTTTGAAATAATTCTTTAATTGAGCTCACGGTATAAAAGTCTTCTACAAACATTATCAGAAGGACAGTCCAATAAAATAAATTTAACAGAAAGAGAAATGCTGAGTAGGGTCATGTATGTTCAATTCAACATCTGGTATAAACCATTTGATTAAATTTGGTCTTAAAAGATATTAAAAAAAAACTAACTGAAATTTACCAAGAGGATATACGAAAATGAAGCTGGGATCTGTAGATATTCTGTAGTGGTCTATTTCACGATCCTTGGCAAGGACCTTGGAAACTTCTTCCTGTATTTGTCCTACATCAGCCCTAGGAATCACGTTAATGTGAGCTACACAGTCAAACCTACAAAGAAAAAAGATGTCTATGATGTTTGCATCTCATTTACTCTAGCAACAAAAAGCAAATCACCACCATGCATTGTAATGATTTTATTCACCTAATATTCACATATAAATCTTTTGAGTCATGCCTTGGCAGCAAATAAATAAATTTTGGGGTGGATATTATTATTTGTGCATTAAAATATATATTATTAATTATATTATAAAAATATATTATATATAAAACGCTTACTTTAAAGTGGACTTTGTGCTTTTGATGCTCAAAAAAAAACACATGTACTAAAGGAAGTTGAAAATGTAAAAAGCATAATTATGATCCAGTTAAATCAACTTAAAGGTAAAACTAAAACAATGTTTTTTTTATGTTAAAATCAATATAGTGGGCTCCAAAATAGTCACAAAATTTGCATTTAGAAGATATAAATATCAAAGCTTGCTGTTTGTCACTTTCACCTGAATAGGTCAATGATTTTTTTCTCCTCATACTCATATTTTAGTTTCTTATGAAATGTTCTGATCAATCAAATAATGTCTGACATGTCCCACCCCCTTCAAGACTCTTCTCGTTCGCTTTTTATTTAATGTGCTTGAGCTCAACTATTCCCACTGGCAGAGCTGTAATTAAAAATTAAACACTATTGGCTGTTTTTTTTAAAGGGGAGGAGGTGCTATATGTCCCACTCTTCAGTTGTGATGTTTCAGTTGAGATTGTCAAACATCAAATAAAAAATAATGCACATTTCAAAGCACTTCATAAGATCTTGCAGATTGTAAAAATAAATGAAAAGAAATATAGAATTCCAAGAGAATCTCACTGGCTGAGTCCTGGCATGGTGGACCACAGCGTTATTGATCTCTTCTGAAAAAAGAAAATCATCTCGTTATATTGATGAGAAAGTGGATTGATTTAGTTTTTTTTAACATAATAACAATGTTAAAACTATTGACGCACCTCTGGATTTCCACTGTGGTCTGTATGAGAGCTGTTAAATGACGAGAGTAAATTTGATCTTAGTCTAAAAACATTTGTACTGTGTTTAGAAAGATACTACATACTCTTACCCTCCTTTAGGAAACACTCTGACACTGTTCAAATATATGTACGTTGACCACAATTCCAACTCTGCTAATGCTTGTGTCAGCTAAGAGCAGGGAAGCACATACAGTTATTACTGATATTTTGTCTTTTTCCAGAACTAGCAGCAGAGAAAATTCAGCATGTGCTTTTAGCTCACCAACTGTTGTGCAACCTCTTTAGCATCATAATCATGTGTTTTGTTTCCGTCTTCACGGAGGATGAGGAGCACCAGTTTTACTTCATAAAAAGGCCAGTCTGGAAAAAAAAGGAAATTGCATCAAGTAAAAAAGAGACCATTAAAGCTCTGTTTAATATACACAGGGTTCATACACATTATTGCTATTAAAGTTCCAGGACTTTTCCAAAATTTTTAGGTAAATATTCATGACCTACGGTATCATGTAATGTCTACTGTACGTACACCTGGTAAATAAGAAAAAAAAATGCATGTTCAAATGTATTACAGCATATCAAAAAATATGTGACAATCTGTGTAGTTTGTTTATTTTTATATTTGTAAAATATAGTTTTTAGAAAATATCTTGCTGTCTATATAAAAAAATATTTTAGAAATGTTGAATTGTGTTTTCATAACACTTACATTTTCATGACTTTTTTTTCTAAACTTTTTGGGTTTATTTGTTTTTCCAAAACTTTTTTAGGTGTGGAAAATGACAACAAAATTCCATGACTTTTCCAGGTTTTCACGGACCGTATGAACCCTTTATATTTACATTTTATTTATATATAAAAAAAAGTTACCAACCAATCCAACTCAAAATGCAACACATTGTTAGGCAATTTTCTGTTCTTTTTATTTATTTAGATTTTTAATAGCTATACGCTGTGAAATAACTTAAATCATTCGATGTAGTGATATGGAACTGCAATGCAGTTAAGATCTGCCTGGAACTAATTTAGCTGTGCGTTTCTCTGAAAGGCATATTGCATGTCTTACAGTAGAATGTTCACCAGTCAATCAGAATCAGACACACTGCCCGTGCAAAAAAGTCTTGCATTCTAATATATCATTGGACTTTGATTTGGACTTTGTTTGATTGCAGAATGCATTTGCCGATTACCATGGCATAGTTTTAGTATATTGTTTTGCGATGTCACAACATTTAGTCAGCTGAGCTCTTTGTTTGAGCACATAGCGTTGAACAACATATTGGGCACACACAAATTAAAGCCTTTTTCAGATTAGCCTCACTGGTTTTCTTAAAGCCACTTGGCTTTTCAGTCTTAAAAGTTCCTTTTGCCTTGTGCATGTGGAAAAATGTTTACTTTCACTATTAAACACAACAATTTGTTCTGATGTTGTTTTTTTTTTACCATTTGATTTCACCAGAAATTTATTTTATTATTTTTTTTTCCCAAACACATTTTTTTGCTTAAAGATGATTCTCAACTATCCTTACAGTTTTTAATAATGCGTTGGACATTTATTAACTCGATTTCAGCACTTTCAGCAATCTAGTTACATCAAGATCAGGAAAAACCAAAAGAAACTAAAAAAATATAAAATTGTGTTGAAATTGTCATGCTTTTTTGACAAAATTTGTCATTTTCATATATTTTTTAACTCATTTAAATGCATTATCTTTCTATTGCTAAAGGTGACCAAACTTTTATTTTTATGGATGCAACTGTTTAATAAAACTGTTTTGTTAAAATGCACCAAAATATATTGGCTATATTTACTGAAGAATTGAGAAAACGATTCATTTTAAAAGGGGGTGTACTCGATTATGCTGAGCTCTGTATGTACACACACAAAGTGTTTTTTTTTTACCAAAATATACTGACCTGAATATAATATTTTACATAAAAATCTAGATATAGAGCAACAATGAGTGCTTGAACCTTTTGTAATAGTTGCATGCGAGTTCCTCAATTTGAAAAGATGGATTTCAAATTCATAAAGTCAGTTTTGGAGAGGGTTAAAATACAAAAGAAAAAATCCTGAAAATCTATCATGGGACTTGAAGGATTTTCTGAAGAACAGGTGGCAGTTTAACCATTAAGGACAAACAAGGGACTCATCAACAATAAATAAAATAAATGATGTGGATCATTTAGGTAATAACACAGTATTAAGATTCAGTAAACTTTGAAATTAGGTCATTTTTATAAATGAATATTTGTGGTACAACTTGGAAGATCTGGTTGACGCTACAACACCACCATCACCATCACCACACAATATATGGAAACATGCAGTAGACATTATAATCCCATCATTAGCAAATAGTTGTTGGTATGTTTGTGTCTCTTACCACACTCTTGCGTGACATCTTGTAGAGGCTGACAGTTCTTGACTTTATTCCAGATTCGTTCCTCCCAGTGAAGAACATCCCCATCATAGCAGGCCATTTCTGAAATTTCCTGAGCGCTGCGCACGTGTCCCCACACCCTGAACAGGCTTATGCTGCCCTTCAGATCAGTGCCAGTCTCGATGTCAAACTTGTCATTCACAAAAAAGTGAGCCACAGCTAAAGTCAAAGTGCCACCGGCAGCCACTTTGCAGCAGTCAGGGCGCAGAGCCACATCTTTAGACTGAGGATATAAAACCACCTCAGTCCCATTTACGTAGGCTTTTGGCTTGGTCATAGACGTGGACCAGGTCATGCAAATGGAGTGCCAGTTGTGCAGGGACAGATCCTTAGGTGTGATCCAGACCCTACCGAACATTGTGACATGGAGCTCTGATCCATAACCCCGCATTCCCAGCTCTGTGTGTGTCTTATCCGGGTGCAGGTACATGAAGGCAGTCCAGTCCGAATTGCCCAGCTTCTTCTTTATGTTCACACACACACTGAGCGCTTTCAGGGTTGGGAATTTGTGCTCCTTTTTCAGCTCCCAGTAACTGCAGTTATTCTGCATGAAATCCACCTTCTTCCCCCACAGACTGACAGCAGTTACTGAACCAGAGAGAGAGATTTATAAAACACGTAATAGTACAAAAATATGAACACATATTTAGAAATATATGTTATTAATTTTGTGTGTATATACTGTATATTGCACAATAATACCTTCATCCTTCAATTTTACTATGCACAGAATGAGGAAGATGGATAAGGCCTGAACCTGCTTATTGTGTTTTTCCATTCTTCACCTGATAATAGTACAGAAACATTTACAAATACACACAAATTTAGTCTCTTTCTCCTTTTTATGCTTTTTCAACCTGTTTTTATACATTTTAACCAGATTTAGACATTTTAATTCTGTTTTCATTTCTTGTATTTATTCTGGGATCATTTAATGATTCTTTTTAATCCTCTTATTTATGTGAAGCACTTCAAATTATCATTGTTTTTGAAATGTGCTATATAAATTAACTTGCTTTGCTTTGGCTTGCCTTAATAAATATAAATGAATGAACATGAACATAGTAATATAAAAACTAAAAAGCAAGCATCCAATTTGAGGCTTACTTAAGTGTCAAGTTGTGCTAATAAACATTTAAAAAATACATTTCTCAAGTATATTTAATATTAAATGCATATTATCCATTCATTTTGATGAGTAGATAGGAAGATATGCAAACACATTAAAATGATCAAAAGAATGATTGTGATATGAGAAAAAAACTGCACTGCAATTTTTTCCTTTACTGCCATATACAGTTGAAGTCAGATTTATTAGCCCCTCTTTGATTTTTATTTTCTTGTTTAAATAATTCCCAAATGATGTTTAACAGAGCATGTTTCACAGTATGTCTGATAATGTTTTCTCTTATGGAGAAAGTTTTATTTGTTTTATTTCGGCTTAAATAAAAGCTTTTATTTTTTTTATAAACATTTTAAGGTCAAAATTATTAGCCCCTTTAAGCTATATATTTTTTCGATACACTACAGAACAAACCATCGTTATACAATAACTTGCCTAATTACCCTAACCTGCCTAGTTAACCTAATTAAGCCTTTAAATGTCACTTTAAGCTATATAGAAGTGTCTTGAAAAAATATCTAGTCAAATATTATTTACTGTCATCCTGGCAAAGAAATGAGTTATTAAAACTATTAGGTTTAGAAATGTATTGAAAAAATCTCTCTGTTAAACATAAATTAAGGAAAAAAATAAACAGGGGAGCTAATAATTCAGGGGGGCTTATAGGTCTGACTTCAACTGTATGTTGCGATATGAATACAAATTCACCAGAATTTTCGATTGATTGTGATGCTTTCGTAGAGCAGCGTATCTGCATAATATCATTTAAAAATTTAAATACAACAGAACAAATATACAAATGAAATAAACAATGATTTATGATTTTCTGGGGAGTCAAACATTATTCAGGAACGGAAATTAAATAATCAAATATAAAATAACACTGTATTGTCATCAGTAGGTTAATATTTATATACTGTACAGTTAATCTTTTAGCTGCAAATGGTTAATCTCTTGTGCCTATATGTCTTACATTTGCTTGGAATACTTACACATTTATTAATTCAAATAAAAGTGCATGGTATAAATGATTGTGGATGCCACCAAATTGAATTTTAATGGTGACTTAAACTATAATCAGGTCATGAAATAATTCTGTTTTTCATTATAAAGAAAATTCAATCAACAGAATTCAAAGAGTGAAAAAATGATTACTCACCAGATTGAACACATACTAGTGTCAGATATCTCTGTAGGTTATTTCTTCAGTCAGGACAGTTACTGCTTGATCAGATACGTTGATGTGAAAAGTATGACCATAGGTTTCTGTGTTAAAACGCCGCCCACCACCCCATAATCCTTTTCAGTTATTCATTAAGCTCATCAATCTTCCTCTTTTCATATTAGTACAGTGTGAACCACTGAGTGGGTACATGTGTACAGCATCTTCATAAAGTGCTTGCTATATGATCACTCAGGATAGTTATTATATGATCAGAAAACAATTGGTGTAATTTTGAGGTGTAACCCTTGTGAATCTATTTTAAAACGTTGCATCCATATAAAGGACAAAATAACATGTCATAACATGTCATGACATTATAAACATTGCATTATTTTTTTACACTTTCAATGACATACTGTACATTTCTTTACCAACATCAGCACTGATGTGGCTGTAAATTAACATTGTTGCTATAAAATGGTTTAAAATGTTTACATTTTTTATTATTTCAATTATTAATTTTCCTTCGGTTTAGTGTCTATTTCAGCGGTCACCACAGCGGAACGAACCGCCAACTATTCCGGCATATATTTTATGCTGCAGAGACCCTTCTAGCCACAACCCAGTATTGGGAAACACACACACACACACACACACACACACACACACACACACACACACAGACACTACATTTAGGTTATTCAATTTACTTTGAATTCACTGTGGAGGAAACCGGAGCACCTGGAGGAAACCGACGCCAACACGCGGAGAACATGCCAACTCCATAATGCCAACTGGCCCAGCCCGAACTCGAACCAGCAACCTTCTTGCTGTGAGGCGACAGTGCTAACCACTGAGCCACCTTTATAATAATACAAAATATTAATTAATTTGCATTGTCCCTATCAAATAACAAACAATAATAATAAAAACCACCAAAATGTATTCGTTTAACATACTTTTTAACCATTTTCTTTGTGCAGTGTCAAAAAATACAATACACAGATATATATTTCCAAGGATAAACACAAAAAAAGCACAGAACTCAAGAGCAAAAAAATAAATACAATTTTAAAAAAAGAAGCCTTGACAACAAATGGAAGCCTGTTAACAAACAATGTATGAGTTTTACATAAGTTTTTACTTATGGCACTAGGATTAAGTAATTCTTTTTAAAGGGTTTCATTGGGGATTTTTTTTGTCCTCAGTAACATATATTTGTATCTAATGTAAAACTGATTCATGTAAGGAAATGAGGGTGAAATTTTGTAATGATTGCAAATGCACATATTGGAAAAATGTAAATTAAAACTGCCAAAATGATCACAAAACCTGAAATGATAAAAACAACATAAATATCAACAAATCACCAATTTGTTTTAGATTTTTAAAGATTGCTTTAAAATGCTATGAAATGTTATGTTACATTACATACATTTGAACTATTTGCAAAAAATGTGTAGCTTTTAACTCTAATCTTTAAAACAAATACAATATTTTTTATAGGTCAATTTGTCAAAACCATGTTTGTTTTGTTACATTCAGTGAGACAAATGCTGGATCGCATCATTTCTCCTAAAATCTTTTAAACTAGAAAAAAACGTTGACCAGCTTGCATTAAGTGAAATCAATATCTCGTTTTCTATCGTAAAATAGTTGTTAATACATCATATGTATGTTTCGCTCTTTATTTTACCTCAGTCTTTGTTTTCCCGCTCTTCTTCTGTGACTGTTTATCAACCCCGCCAACTGTAATCTGATTGTCAAAAAACTACGCCGTGGACACAATATGCATATATAAAAATGAATACATTTTCATTCGTTTTAATTATTATTTTTAGCTAGTGTTAGCATATTTGTGTCTTCATTAAAACACAGCAGTATATGACATTTTTGTATACCATGTTTTAAAATACAAAAGTACATTTAAAAAACAACACAGACAGCAATTTAAAAGAAATTTCTACGTTGGCGTTCTGAAATTGTCATTGATTCAACTGATTGTGTTAATTGTGCCACTAGATGTCGTTGTTGTACGAAAAAAGACATAAACAACTTTAGCAGTTTTCTCAGAAACTTAACTTTATTTTTCAGCTCATACAAAGAAATGTATTGTGTTAAAAATTAATTACTTGTGTTAATTACATTAACGATAATGTGTAAGTAAGGAGACAGACAAAAGCTACATATTTTAATTTTCCAGTATGATATTTTACATGAAAATGACATAAAATGCACGTTTTATATTTTAGGGAAGAAATCTACTAAAATATTCATTGGTCATGATTACAGGTTAAAAGTTACCAACACAAACCTTTATTTGGCATCATGAAATGAACACATTTGGCATGTGAAATGAAACATCAATACATCTCAAAAACAGGCTTCACTTTCTTAAAATACACTTCTCTTCCTATCCGTCTTTCCTCCTGTCTTACTATCTTTCCTGAGACAAATGGGTCATTGGAAAAGGAGAGGATGCGTTTTCCTATCAAAGCCTCAAGGTAAACGAAACATTCCTCACAGGAAACATCAAACTTCCCTCGAAAACCAGCCAGAATCAACACAACAGAAGCCTTTGTCAATACTTCAACATATTTATGTGGGATTTTTGTAGAAATTCAAATGAAGGCTGATATTTTTCTAAAGTAATCTCCCTCTTCTGAGTGTTTACAGTTTCTTGGAGCAGTCGGAGCAGTAAATGTGTCCACTGTGAGCTACAAAGCGCTTGTCGGCCAGGTTGAGGGAGCATTTCTTACAGTTGAAGCAGTAATCATGCCAAGAGCCACTCTCATAGTTCACTACATTCGTAGCCTTGCCAAATCCTGTGGGATGATAAAAAGAGATTTAATTTCAACTTCAGTTCAAGTCAAATATATAACATTGAATGAGAATAACACACGTCAGTGCAAGTGTGTCGGTCAGTGGTGTAGAGTGGAGGGTTTTTTGGCTGTGGAATGTTTTTTTTTTTTTTAATATATAACTGCATGTTTAAATTAAACTTACTTGACATCTTTTAAAGTTATATAGGTCTCCCAAAACTAACCTCAAATGGTTTCTAACTTTTGTGAGATTCTTTTTTCTGTTGATCACAAAAAAAGATATTTTGAAGAATGTTGGAACCTAGTAGCCACTGACATCCATAGTAAGAAAATGAGTGTATAAACAAGCGGAGGTTGAGTAAATCATGACCGAATTTCCATTTTTGTGTAAAATGTCTCTTTAAGGTTTAAAAAAATGAATATAACTATCAAGAAAACAACAACCAAAACAATTAAAATTTGACTGCTTTTTGTAGAATTGCTTAGTGTACTTATTCAGACTTAATTTTTATTAATTCTGTTTAGACTGTTTACTTCAGTAAAACTGATTTGATACAAAATTTGTATTGTATAAAGCTTTATAGAAATAAATACGTAATTTGACACTTTTATGTGAACATTGTTGTTCTATTTATAAAAACAGTATTTATTACTAACTTTATCGCAATGTATTTACATTAATTTCAAAATGTCATGTCTATGTTATTTGCTGACTGAGTTTCCACCATTTTTTTTAAATTGTCAAAATATTTTCAAATAATCAGGCATCAAAGTTTAGACAGTTTAAGAAGGTATTTGTTTACAGTTTTTTTAAAATTTGTCTTCTCTACAAATTCTGTCTGTCTTTATTGATTTACATTTGCAGAAAGTACACTCTCAGAAATAAAGGTACAAAATCTGTCACTGAGGTGGTACCTTTTCAAAAAAAGTACACTTTTGTACTGTAGAGGTGAACATTAGTACTTTCAGGGTACACTTTTGTACCTTTAACATTTACTTTTGTAATTTTAAGTTACTGTGAGGTACACGTTGTTACTTTTTATGTATTAATATGTACCTTTAAGGACCTGTTAGGAACAAAAATGTACCTTTTGAAAAGGGACCGTCCCAGAGAAGGATTTAGTACCTTTCTTTGTGAGAGTGTACAAAAAATGACGAGTGAACAAAAACACTCTTCAACGCGATCAATTTTGCCATCTTCAACAGTTTACACTTCTAAATTCTTCTACATTCTTCTAAATTCAATCTCGTTGCCCAGCTATTGGCAGTCTGACAACCATAATTTTTGCAGTTTCCATTAAGAATAAACAAATAAAAGGCATTTGCGTAGTTAGGCTTTTGTGGTCTTAATTTTAATGTTAATTTGAGAGCAGCCTACATTACAAATTGAGAAATCCACCATAGCATAATCAACACCTACTTCACCTTTCATAGAACCAAAGTTTATCAGACTAATGGACTAATACATTCCGATAGGTTGCTGCCAAACTATGTAGCTCATCAACTGATTTGAACTCTCCTCAATGCCCACATTGTCAAAGACGCGCCACACCAATTTGGTTGGAGCTTGTCACTGGCTCCCATTGAAAATGAATGACTTATGCCGAGTTAAGACTGCATGATTTTAGCCCTGATTTTGACTGCTGACAAGTTTTGAAAAATTACTGACAAAAGCCTGAAATCACATTCACGTGAGTAACAATCACAGAGTATGAACTATCAAAGACGCCATCTGAGAGAATCGTCGATGAGTCATCAACACCCGTCAGATATTTGGCATGCTAAATATCTAGAGCTGTCGGCGATTCAAATCATGCCGTGTGAAATGTATTCAGATTGAAAATAACATCTGTGACTACCAACAGCCAATGAGAGAGCAGCATCCACTAGTACGGGTATCTGCAGGCCAGCGGGAGGATGGGCAGAAGTTAAAAGTGCTTCTTTTCAGTTTATCTGGTGGAAAAATGGTGGAAAAAGTAGTGGAAATTTGGCAAGAGCACTCATTTGTTTGACATGTCATATGAGCAAAACTACAACCACGACGAAAAAGAAAAAAGTTGAGGAGAAATTGCTTAATTCTCCTATTGTAAAGTCATGCGATGTGAAACCCCCTGTTGCCGATGCATCTTGCAGTGTAAACACAGCACCAACGGAACGTTACTTCAGATAGTCATGCAGTGTGAAAACATCTGTGACACGAATACTTTGAATATCGTGCAGTCTGAACTCGGCATTATGGTTACTTGATGCTCTTACTGGCAGTGATGTAAAAGGACGATTACTGTCATCTCCATTTTTTCAGATTGTGAAACAACTGCCTGCTTCAGTGTTGCCACCTTGTGGACAAACTATATAGTGCAAAAACAATTTAAAGCACATATGCAAGCTGCATGCATGCATGCATCATATGTAGTCTGAAAAATCTGTAGGGTACTGATGACAACATTTGCACTACACTCACCTTATGTATGTACATCAGAGCCATAAGTCTTGAAATCTAATTATTTCAAGCACAGTTTGACCATGTCGGTGTGTCAACAAGGACAATGACTTCTAAAATATATGTGCATTCAAACCTGTAATGGGGTTCTGGCAACCGTTGCATTTTTTGGCCACAGTGCTTTTATAGCAGTCCACACAGTAGACTTTCTCCTCGTGGGAGGTGAAGCGGGTGCCCGCCAGAGGCTTTCGGCAGGAGGAACACACAAAGCACTCTGAATGCCACGGCTGGTCCTGGTAATTCACACCTCCTGTGGTAATGGGCTGGAGGAACAGGGCCAAAACATGTGGAAACAATAGGCTGAGGCAACTTGTGAAAGTCATTATTCTTATAAATCTTTATTTCATATATAAAAAGGTGTATTTGCAAACTGGAACTGTAAAATAAATTATTAATTACAATAATCAAAAAATGCTAAATACATTAACAGAATTTGGTAACACAATTTATGCTAGTAACTACTGCCTATTATTAGGCTATTAACCAATTCATTAGTAGTTATAAAGTATGATTTTACTCTGTATCCTTATTCCTACCCAAACCTAAACTCAACTTCTACCTTACAACTATTAATAAACAGCTAACTGGTAGTTTATTAAGCTAGTAGTGTTAGTTAATGGTTATTTAATACTGTGAATTGTGACCTAAGCTAAAGTATTACCAATTTTTCTTTTACCTTCTTACAGCAAGCGCACTGTTTGGCAAATTTCTTCTCATGGCAAGGGCTGCAGTAGACGTTGTTGTTCTTTGTTATGAAACTTTTGTTTCCGATTGGCTTTTGACACTGATAGCATTTGAAACACTCATCATGCCATGAGTTGCCTTTGTATTCCACATTCTCAGTGCCTATCAAATACATGAGACAGAAAAAGAGAAGACAGTAAAAATAAACATGGCATGAAAACTTGCTGTTAACTTACTTAGTGTAGTGTTTTTAATCCCAGGAGAACATTAAAGGTGATTTTTAGCTGAATCTGTGTTCTTTGAGGATTCATAATAAAAAGGAAGTCAATGTAACTTTGAGAGTCAAAAAACCATAAAAAGCAAAGCAAACATAATACCTGTGACTCCTTACGATACATTTAGGTCTTATTAAATGTAATAATAAGTCTGGGCAAGAAACTGAACATTATTTACATCATTATAAACTTTAATCCACAGCCTCAGCACATGGTGCTTTGCCACGAGTATTAATTATTTTTGGTAACTATATATGCTTTTTTTGTCTTGTAATGTTTCAGCTAAAAGTCTTAAAGAAAGTCTTAACTTACATCTTACTTAAATTATACATTTAAAAATGATCATATTTATCATAATTATGATACAGTATATTCAAAATAATAGATATCTTTCCCTCACCTGGCAGTATGGGCTTGTAGCAGCCGTGGCAGCGAGGAGCATCCTCACGTGAGCCACACGTCCCACACAGGATCCTGTCATCCTTGGAGGTGAAAGACTCCTTGGCCAGATTCTTATAGCACTTGACACATCGGAAACAATCAGAGTGCCAGTATTTCCCCTTATGGTGAAGCTCCTAGACAGGTAAGAAGCAAGAGAAATGTACATATTTGCGCATATATTATAATAACCATAATAAATTGTTATTGAGCAGCAAATAAGTAGAATGTCACACAAGACTGTAATAATGCCATTAAAAGAATACATTACATTTTAAAAACTTTAGTTCCATAAACGCAGTCAAAATGTTAAATCATTTGAACAACCTCATACTGTTGAATGGCAGTTAATATATTTATTTTTAGTTGACTCCTTTTGAAATATTATATAAAAAAGAAAAAACACAATACATTTGTGGATATTTTTACTGTTATACTGACTTAAAAAACTCAAAATCTATCACACTAGTAGCTTATGAATGTCATTATCTTACTTTGACACTGAAGAGCAATAGCAGACTAATGGCAATAATGAAAAGCTGTTTTAACATTTAATCTATAAACAATATAATACTTTTGTTACTAGTGTTTTTATTATTATTTTTTAGATATCCTATTAAATTACTAGTACTTAACCATTGGCTATAGGTGTTATTTTTTTAAAGTACTAGTGATTATTCTTTAACTATTTGTGTCTTTTTTTGAACTAGCATCTAATGATGAAGTACTGGTATCATGCCCGTAGCATGATACCACGTAGCGTTCGAACGAACCACCCCCCATTCCCAAAAGGTCCAGAATTTGTCCTTTTAGTTATTTGATGTAATTTAATATTATATAATATATTTATCATCTAATTAATATATTATATTTTATATGTGACGCGAGTCACGTGACATGACCCACTAAATGGTATTAATAAGTAAGGGCCAGGGAACACGTTGAAAGACAGCGCCTCTGGTGACGCAGCATGCTCTTTTGCCTGGCAAAACTCTCATCGGGGGCAAAGGTAAGGTTCAATCATTATGGTGTTTTCCATACATTTCCCCATAGTGGAAGTTTCCACATAGCATTGAAGTTCCCCTCCCGAAGGGGAACACTCTGGTTATTAAGGTAACCCTCGTTCCCCGAGGGGGGGAACGGAAATGCTATGTTCCTTCACCATAATGATTGTCCCTTAGCTGTTGAGGTGAAAGTCTCTTCTGCTAAAAAATTATGCTTTGGCTTTGCTCGCACATGGGCTCTTATAGCCAAATTAATTGCAACGAGCATCAGGTGCGCAAGCTGAAGCTGCCAACTCATTGGCATTTCATTGGCCCGTTTACATACTCTTTCAGATGATTGGCTTTCTGAATGAAATCCCCATAGTGGAAGTTTCCACATAGCATTGAAGTTCCCCTCCCAAAGGGGAATGAAAATAATCCATCCAAAAAGGCTTAAAGACCAAATTTTATTGCAAATTTTTAGGAAATATTTTTAGTACATCAAAAAGTGTGGTTGTGATGACATCTGACTAGCTAATCCAGCAAAAAAGTACTGCTTAAAATGCAGTAATTAAATCTCATAGTTAAATAGAAGCTGAGGCGTAAAACTGCAAAAAGGCCCACTTTTTGAGAAAAAGAACCACCCCTTTCACCAGGCTGGCTACAGGCCTGGGTATAATAAAACAAATTCAAGGCAACTTTGGTAAGATACAGACAAACTGAACCATTGGGTTAAAGATGAGATATTAATTCACTTAATTTTTTTACTCCAGCAGTTGGTTTTATCCATATTTTTAATTTTTTTTTAGTTGAAATGACTACATTAACTAAATATTTAGATTTTAGGTAGGCTACTAGTCTTGTGGACAATATATTTACTAGAACATAAAATAAGGCCTATCTGAGTTACAGATCTCTCCAAAATTAGATATAAAAAATAGATAAAACAAAACAGTCACTTAAGACTATTAAGAAGTATCTATTGAGTTAGATTTTTTTAATGGTACAAGTGATAAATAATTAGGTAATAGGAAGAATAGGTAACTTTTAATAGTGTTTAACAAAGTAAAAGTTTAACAAGTAGGCCTACTAATGTGTAAATAATGAGCACTAAGTTAATTAATAGTCCTTAAGAGAAAATATGCAGGTAAGCATCTAAAACAATAATGAACTTACTAGTATTATTAAAATAGTTTTAAACAATTATTGTTTAAACAGCTTGCCAGACAAGTCTAATGTCAAGGGCATAAACTACCTTGGAGTCGGTGCTGATCGTGCGTCGACACTCAGTGCAGGTGTTTGCGCAGAACTTGTCGAAGCATCGCACACAGACTTGTTTCTCGTCTTTCCTTACAAACTTCTTTCCACTGAGGTCCTCACGACAGTAAAAACAGTTGGACCGGCTTGCCATAGTCAGTCACCCAATAAACCCGTGAAAAGCTGTGAGAAATAATAACAGCGATTACCTCATCTCGCCCATAAAATTGGGTCATAAAAATACAGCATGACGTATGAAGGTAGAAAGAGAAACAGATCTTAGCTGCAAAAAAAAGAGTGTTTGTCTCACAGCCCCTCATGTGTAAGTTCACAGCAGCATTCAGAGTTTCCTCAGGAAACTGTGTGAGGTAATTTATTGATAAGAGTGTGTTTGTTCCGTTTTCCCCTAGGCGGAGGAGCTAAATTACTTTAAGTTGTTATGTAACCATAGGCAACAGCACACAGCACATGTTTTTTATTGTGCTTCGGTCTAATCTCCATCTGATAACGCGTTCAGTTCAGCTGTAAAGCAGACTGGCAGACAGACGAGATGAAAGCAAGACAGATCCTTGCTTCAACAAGATGATAAATCTATTCGGTAATAATTAAACAGCACATTCACCGCACGCATTCATGCTTGAAATCAAATTATGTCTTGCACCAGTACAGGAAATACAATAAAAATTGAATTTGTTTCGAGATATATTGGATTATAAATATACCGGATTGTATTGCTAAAGTGCCAGAGTTGAATATTGTTTTACTCGCCAAAATAAACCCTCATTGAGAGCTTTCCAATGTAGGCCTAGTTTTTAACAATGTGGACGTGTTAGCAAACATTTCCTGGGAACAAAATGTTAAAGACATTGCTAAAGTTTACCCCATAATCAAAACTTGCTTCCCGTCAAATGCTATTCAAAATTAGCCTACTTTTTTGTTTAACAAAATATTTAAGTTTTTTTTTTTCTAGTCAATGCCGGTTAACGGCAGGCACTTTGAGAGTAAAAAAGTAAACAGAGCCATACAGGCAAAACAAAATTAATATCTGCAACATGTCAGAAGCCATTAGCATTAATCTGCTTTCCCTTGAATTTGAACACAATCTCACGGAAATTCATAACTTTTTGATTTAGTGGCTAATTCATATGCATTTGTACGCTACGTTTAATTTACAGTGTAGTCAAAGACTATAGAATACAGAAGATGTGTCACTCATATAGTTTTGAATGGGGAAAAGTGTAACGTCAATATGGTGAATGAAGCCCCGCCAACTAGTACAGGAGCCAATCATTGATCGCTATAGACTGATGTTTCTCTGGGGGAGAAATCAGACCAGACGTGTGTTTTTACGACAGTTTATGTGGTCAACAAACGCACAGGAATCTCAGTGAATACTTGCTTCACAGACATAAGAAATATATCGACATAAAGCTTGAAATCTATACTTTTTAAATAAACCAACTACACTTGAACAACAATTGTTTTTTGGTTTTGTAATTTGTATGAAACAAACATACAGTCCGCCATGTCAAACGCACACATCAGCATCACATAACAGCAGCAACTACTTAAATGCCCACAAACTTGTAAACAAAGAGTAGCTGTCATTTCTGGAGGAGATTTGCCATCAAGACCAAGTTGTGAATAACTTCAGAAGACCAGTGCGATCTGATGAAGCATTATTCAGAGGATGATTATGTGTAGAACGACCATAAATGAGGTTGGTGTCGTGATTTTGCTCCTTTGGAGTGCGCATACACATTAGCTCGGGCAACCTGAAAAAATGTCAATTTTGTTTGATTCGAACAATTAGAAATGAAACTTAAGAGAGTTGTTTAATTTTATTGGTGATTCCAAATATGTAACGAAATCATAAGCTTGGCAAGCAGTTTTGGAGAATTTAATGTTTCCCCATTCAGACAGAATGCCCAAGCAAACTGCCAGAGAGACGTTTCAAATATGGCCGCTGAGTGAAATGACTTCCCTTAAAGCAGTGGTTCTCAAACTTTTTTCATAAAGTACCACCTCAGAAAAAAATTGTCTCTCCAAGTACCACCATAATGAGCAGTATTGAAATACAGTAGCATAGTAGGCCCAGTAAAGCAGCTACAGCTCTGCGCTGTTCAAAAAACGTGGCAGATTAATTTTTATTATTATGAATATTTATTATTGTCAGCCACTTTAAACATTATAAATAGTCTAAACATTAACACTGTACTGTGTTTATATGTAAAAAACAAACAAACAAACAAACAAACAAAAAACATCAACATTTAAATTAAAATGTACTTTTAAAAGTTAAAAATGGTAGGTTATTGTTCTTAAAAAGTAAAAAACAACAACAACAACAACACCTGTACTTAAATGAAAAGTATTAACATATAGTAGCCAATTCAACAACACCTGAAAATGTTGCCTGAATCTCATAAAAATAGGCCAAATGTCATCACATTCATATATAAATCATTTTTGATCAATTTTGAAATATATGTACATATATGACATATTTGATTCCTCCGCTTACCACTAGAAGGAAGCCCGCGTACCACGGTACACGTACCACAGTTTGAGAACCACTGCCCTAAAGGGACTTTGGGTTAGTATGAGTTGCTCTTCCCCAATGATTGGGTTTAGAGATGGGGTGGGGTTTGGGGGCATGCCTCCTTTTAAAAATGGTATGTTTTTATATGAATAAAATCACATGATTTTGTATGAACCTTTTCCTCTTAGTCACTTTTCCGACAATAGAGAACAGCAACGTGTTGTGACATGAATGCATTCCATAGATGCACCCATTCATTCTGGGTGTTTAGGACAAAGAAGCCTGATTCCTATTGATTTATTGTATCATATATACAATCATCAGCAATAAACTGTTAATGATCGTACTACTGGTTTGGATCCGCCGCCTCTGCGTCTGTGCTGAGCTTCATGAGATACACTTCACCGTTGGAGACAGAATGTTGCATAAGAAATAAATGCATATTATCAGCTTCTCAGACACACACGAAAAGCATATTTATACACTTAGTACATTTCATTCAGAGTGTTTGTGAGAGGTTTTCTATTGGTTTACAATGTCCACAAACATGGCCGACTGCAACTCGCCATGACATAAATTCCAGAGCTCTATATGTTAAATAGTTACATTTTCTAGAAAATGGTTGTTTTAGACTAGCATTTTATAAATTACCAAAGAAGAAATTTCAGCTAAAAATGCTAAAATGTAAGACTTTTAATTTATTCAACTGATGTAATTCTGACTAAAACAGAATATTGAGTAGGAGGCGGGCTTTATTATTGCACATCATTCTCTTGTAGCAAACTAACAGTAAGAGGGGCGTGGCTCAGAATATTATGGCTGGAGATTTCAAACTGATGTTAACAGAGAAGAATCGCCACTCCAAACGCAGAAGCAAATGGTCAGTCTTTGATTACCAAAACAACTTTTTAAAAAGTGGAATAACTTGCATGGATTTATTGTTCACCTAAAGAATAACAATATGCACTAGCAAAATAAGCATTGTAAAAATTGATGTCACATGGACTTTAATCTACACTGTTCTGAAGAAAAAAAAAAAATCACACACTTGAATGGCTTGAGAGTAAATTAACCAATCCTTCTATAAAATTTTGTGCAAATGCTTTAAGCAAATATGCTCATGTTTACTAGCATGTGGGCACACATTTGATCGTGTTGTTTTTCTTTTCTATATGCGTGCAGAAGTATGTCTGGTATGCATGTGGAGAGATGAGGAATGTTAACAGTTCTTTGACGATGTTTAAAGAGGGAAGCTTCTTGAAACACTTTGCATTGAGTCTTTCCTACATGTCTGGTTAATTATTTAGCAAGCACCAGATCCGAACAGCTTCCAGGTGCCTTTTCTGTCAACTAAATAAAAGCTTTGGTATGACATATTTGACTGATTTACATGAAGTCCCAAAGGCTGAGGATAAATATAATATGTTTATTTTCCTGTCTCTTTTGCAAATGTGAACTCTTAGCTAGCATGCTTTATGGGAAGGGAAATGGTAGATCCCAAAGTTTTAAATGAAACGTTGGCCTGTGCAGTCCATAAATAAGTTCTCCGCAAGTTTTAAAACATCACTGCCAAAACAAAAAATAAACTCCACCTCCATTTTGCTTCTACAGACCTATTTTTCTAGTGAATGGTTTGTTACTGACCCAGTGGACATATCTAAAACCAAACCTCCAGTCTGTTTTAGACAAGCAGAAGTATTGTTTTTTTTTTAATGGACACAAGAGAAGAATGTGAACAGTAATGAGGTTTAAATTTGCTGGATACTGTGGCAGGACTTGGCAAAGGTGATCTTGTTTTTCCAGAAGACTTCTAAAATGTGCTGTTCATGATGCTTTTTTCTCAGTTTTGTGTTTCCTGGTCGGTTAACTTTAATGAAAGACCAGATAGACATTCAGGGATCACATTTTTAGCTCCGTTTTAATGCTAAAGCTCAAAGATCACCAGCTCATACTTTTTTAATCGGATTTATGGCAATTTTATGGGACAGTCAAGTGAGGGCAGAATTTCTAAGGAGAAAAGAACACGTGAAAAGGGGGCTGGATTCAAAAAACGTTTAAACAGGAACAATTTGCTTTTCTTAAAAGATTTATGAATAAGAAAAACCTTTTCCTTCATTTTCCCTTCGGATATTAAGGGAGACACTATTTTAGGCATATTTATTATTCTGTTATTAGGAATTTAAAAATTATATTATTTGGAATTAATTTAATAATGAGTATTAAAATTGAGATATTACTGATAATAATTATAAAATTAAGAATGTTTTTATTTATTAATCATGAATGTTTCATCTCATTTTGGATTTTTTTAAAGAGTTTTGTTTTAAGGGAGATTATCAACATTAATCATCTTTTTTCTTTATCACTTCTTGTTTTTATTATTATTATATTGTTATTCCTGGTGTGTCTTTAGTTTTTTGTTTTAACACATTCTTGTTCTTTTTTAATGTCTTAAAACAAGAAAATGTGAGACATTTATGAAAAAGGTGAAACTTTGTATTAAAAATTAATTCATCACAATTTCAATTTTTTTTTCTTAATTATTATTTAATTCCAAATTCGGTAAGACACTTTATAACTACACTTTATGAATTATCTATTCACATTAGCAAATAGTTATTTATAGTATTTATATACTGCTTACTAACATCTATTAATGTAGAGTTAATACTTAACAGATAATGAATTCACTATTTGCTAACCAGTCATGTCACAGCACATATGGTAACAGCTACACCACAAGTCCATTCATTGGGTTATAATTAAAAACAAACCGCTCATTTAAACCAAATAAAGAGCAAATAATTGAACCCACTAAACGGGTCGCAGATAAGCCTAAAAGGGGGCACTTTTACAGACGCTGATGTAATGGCGAACTGACAGACCCCTGTTCTAGTCAAATATTTAATGTGCTCTCCAAGGAGATGGCAGACTGTTGAGACTGGAATCTGGTTTCGGGATGACCTCATGCACCAGCATCTGGAACACAGTCGGGCCAAAGCAAACCAGAGGAAGAACTGGAACAGTCACGCTGCTTGCAAACCCATTGGCTGATGCGATATGAGGGAACTTGAGAGTCTGCGAGACTTCAGTAAAAGAAAAAAGTAATATGCTGATACTGAGCATGTTTTTCCTCCTATTTTTGCATGCATTTAACAAGTTATTTTTCTTCGCAGGCTCATAAAATGGTGCGGTGGAGATGATGAAGGCAACCAAATTAGAGTTTGGGCAATGACATCACATGCTGGTTAGCTCAAAACATCGCTTTTTCTGTAATTACTGCATTCAAAAACCACAAGCATGACTGCGTTTTTGCATATGCTTTTACGCAAATACTGCATACACTACCAGTATAACAGCTAAATATTTTTGTGGAAACTGTGATACAAGTGATTATTTGACTTGACTTAAAAGTGAGTAAACCTGTCACTTTTAAAACGATTAGTTGACTTTACTTTAAAAAGTGAGTAAACCTGTTACTTTTAAAGCAATTATTTGACTTTACTTAAAAAGTGAGTAAACCTGTTACTTTTAAATTGATTAGTTGACAACTCAAAAAGGTGAGTAAACCTGTTGCTTTTAAAGCGATTAAATGACTTCTTAAAAAGATGAGAAAACCTGTTACATTTAAAGCGATAAAATGACTTCTCAAAAAGATGAGTAAACCTGTTACTTTTAAAGTGATTAGTTGACTTAACTCAAAAAGGTGAGTAAACCTGTTACTTTTTAAGTGATTAAATGACTTAACTCAAAA
>CAIGQZ010001492.1:13070096-13081867 GCA_903798205.1 Danio tinwini | reverse complement strand
ATCAAAGGAAGATATCAGATATTTCATATCACTCTCATGGGATGAATTCCTTTCTGCACATAATTTAGACACAGACTGTCCAGCAGAGTCTCTCAGCCCATCAGTCCAAGCCTTAAACATGTGGCTGGATTTTCAGAGTGAAAATCTTTAATAAGAAACAGATTTGAGAGGCTGAAAGAACATGCAAAAAATCCTGCCGCCAACGCCCCATTATAAAGTTACTGTACTTACATTAGTGCATTTCAAATGCAGAACTACTCACCGATACAGGATCATTGAGGTGAATTGAAACAGAATACAGTAGCTTACATGCAGAAAGTAGAGATTGCATTGGCCAGATGTAACATTAAACAGCTAAAGCCATTACTAAAAATATGATGTTTTTGAAGTGTAAGTAAGCATGTTGAATTTAAAATTGCAGGTGAAATTCCTGTTTATCAAATTGAAAACTGATTAGAAATTAGATAAAATACTTGTATTAAAAGTATTTAGGCTATTCACTTACTTAGATAACAATAATAAACATCAACTCCAATTGTTTATCGTGTCTGTTTTTTTATGTTTGTCTCAAGACACATCTTTGCATGTATTTGCATACAGCCAGAGTAGCACGTCCTGTGATTCTGAATCTTGCTCGATTTTGGTCAATTTTAACCATTAAGAAAACGGCAAACTTGTCTTCCTTAGCCTTAAAAGGTTAAACTTACCTCCTCTTGTGTCTGTCCAGTCGACTGGCGCCACAGCAAAGTGTTTTGCACTTGGTTCGATTTAGCGTTGGTGTTGTCGAGAAGTCGTAGCTCATGAATATGAATTAGTCTATGCTAACTTCCTACGGTAACCGTCCAATAGCGCGGGACGTCTTCTGAATGTTAATAAGAAAACATCGACGTCGCGCAGCTACTACCCAATGACGAAGATTGACTTATGAATATTAAGAAGCTTTACCGTAGTAGAATTCATGAATGCAGATGAAGGGAATGACATATTATTAAATTATTTCTAGCAGAAACGTATTGAATTATGTGGAACATACTTAAAAGTAAGTCACTATGGTTTGAAAAATTCTATAAGGCAGTACTTACGCGTTTAAAGTTGGTTTTGCGTCATCATGTAAAGTATTTAGTTGTAAAAATGCAACATAAATGGCGTAGTCAATATACGTAAAAGCGTAGTCAATATATCAAGAAATAATTGTCAAGACTGGCTTAAAAATACATCAAGTCTCATTTATTAGAGGGTCAATAGGTGTGGAACAGTAACAAAACACTTAAAAAAATGAGTCACTTCTTTTCCCAAGTATGAAATCTCTTTTTCTAAGTTAAATGTTAATGAGGTAATGATGGATCAGCACAGTACAAACACCAGGAAACTGGACATAGGCACTTATTTATAGAGGTTTATCCACAAGTTATGACTTGAAATGATCAATCCAGACACATCGCTGCATTCGCAACAGATGCAGATGTTCAGTCTGGACTACACACTACTTAACACAAAATTTATTTAGAATCTTTAGTGGCACATTGAATTATTATATATAGGTCTATATATCTTTTTTTTTTGAAGACATTATTAAGTGAACATTTAGGATTAGCCACCACGACCATAGTACAGCTGTGTCTAGACAAATAAATAAATAAATAACTTTACACTATCAGTCAAAAGTTTGAGATCAGGACGACTTTAAAAATGTCTTTAAAAGAAGTGTATTCTTGGCACCAAGACTGCATTTATTTGATGAAAAATACAGTTACCTTTCAAAAAAACCTTTTAAATTGTAATAATATTTAAATTAATAATAATGTAATAAATAATAAAAAAATACCAAATTTATACTGTATTTATGATCTAATAACTGATGCCTTCGGAAGCAGAATAGGCATCTTTTAAAAATCTTACCGACCCCAGACTTTTGATCAGCAGTGTACATGAAACAAAGTAATAAATCAATAAAAGCATAAATAATCTCATAACTTAATGTCTGCGATAGAGAGCAGGAGGTCTGGGAGGCTCAGACTCTGTGGCGCAAAGGGTCTGACAGGGGTGGCGATGGTGGAGGAGGAGGAAATGATGTCAGAGGGTCTAGAGGCTCATCTGTGGGCAACACCAGACGGGTTCCTCCGAAAGCCAGCTCCCGTTCCAGAGGGTCATCTGAGGTTCCCGCGAGAGAGTACAAGCCGGCTTGACTGGAGGAGGTGGTGGGAATGCCGTGGACATCCGTGCTGACCGTCATGTCACTGTACATCAAACCACAGCCGTCATTCAGAATCAGCTCTGTGTCCTCATCATGCAGCTGACCGGCGTTCTAAAGAAAAGGAGAGAGAGGTTCGCACACTTAGGGGCCGATCACGCGGTAAAGTCTAGATGGGGTACAGCTGCGAATATGCACATCAATATAGCATAATTTTTGGGACACTGTACAACAATAATTTGATATTTTTACATTACTGTGAGATGTAGGTTTAGGGTTGGGGTAGTGGTAGGTGCAATTAAAACAAAATGAATGGGTAATTTAGTAAATAATATAAATAATTCTCATTATAATTACTGATTTACATTACTGTGAGGGTTGGGGTAGGGGTAGACTTAATTAAAACAAAATTAATGGGTAATTTAATAAATAATATAAAAGATCCTCATTATAATTACTGATTTACATTACCGTGAGGGTTGGGGAAGGGTGGATGTTAATAAAATACAATTTAATGGGTAATTTAACAAATAATATGAATAATACTCGTTAACTTCTGGCCTCAGTTACATCCCTTCTTGCAACAGACCGATCACACCAAACGCAGTTTTCTGTTCTGAGAACGCGAGACGCACTGCACTGCCTTTATTTGTTGACAAAAAAAAGGAGATACACAATTTATTTTATATAAGCCAAAAAACAATGCTTTTTAATTCTGCTCACCACCTAAAGTCACCTAAAAGTTATTCAAGCTCAATAATTTCTTCCTCGGGTAAGTTGGATAGGTTTAATTCAGGTAATTTAATTTATTTCATGAGACAATTAACAAATCCACTGACTTTCATTTACTAAAAAGCTGAATATCCATGTCATCTAATGAATGAAAAAACAGGCTTGCTTACATATTAACAGTGGTGTAAAGTAACAAAGTTACAAATACTCAAACTACTGTAATTGAGAAGTTTTTCTCACGAATTGTAATTTATTAAGTAGTTTTAAAAAAACGTGTACTTTTACTTTCCCTCGAGTACATTTTTAATGCTGTATCGGTACTTTTACTCCACTACTTTCCTTCAACCTGCAGTCTACTGCAACTACTTTATTTTTTCTTGTTTATGGGGATTAGAAAAATCATTACTGTGATTCTTGTCCAATCAAATTACACATAGAAGGTAAATCGCATCATAATGAACAACCTTAAGACATGGGCGCTTTATAATTGCAGCAAACTGTTCAGCAGCATTAAAAGTGTCCAAGAAGATATCCAAAATCTTTACACGCATTGATCCAGAGACTGTTTAGATGCATGTCACTGATGAGAAGATGACGGATATACTGTATGATGACCGAAATGGCCTTAAACACCCAGCAGGCACAAGACATTAACATGACGTCAGACTGACGTTGTACCCCAACGTCAAGGGGACTTTGAGTTTTTTGTTTATAAAATGAAAATTGGGTTGACATCAGAACCCAACGTCAGGCTGACGTCAATGTTCAATAACCTACCTAAAATCAACCAAATATCAACATCTAATGATGTTACAGCTTGACGTTACCACTATGACATCTATCAGATTTTGGATTTTGGTTGCCATACCTGACAAATAAATGTCAGTATTTGATGTCAATATGACGTTGGTTTAAGATGTTGGTTCGATTTTTCGAACACAACCTAAAATCAACGTTATTTGACGTCGTTATTGGGAATTAAAATAACATTGTCCTTAGATGCTGGCTAGACATTGAATTTTCATCACCAGACATCACAACCTAAATCTGACCTAATGTTAACTTCTTATGATGTTGTGTGCATGCTGGGCAATAACTAAATGCACTACAGAATGTTACGTTTACACACATCCACAAAATCATCAGCTTTTTACAGCGTAATACTCACTACTCCTGAGTACTTTTGAAAGGTCTACTTTTTACTCATACTTTGAGTAATATTTACAACAGATACTTTTACTCTACTTGCACTACATTTTAGGCAAGTAGTGGTACTTTTACTTAAGTATGATTTTTCAGTACTCTTTCCACCACTGCATATTAATAATATAATATAAAAAAATGTTAACATAATTATGCAATAATAAAATGCTTTAACCTGAATATCACTTTGAATTTATTTAACAGCCACTATGAGAACAACAATGAATAATTTTACCTATTTTGTGTGGCTGTGAAGAGCTCCCTCTCCTATATTTGATAGTTCTACAGTAACTTTACATAATTTACATTTAGCTCTTCCATCTTCTTTATACCACTGAGTTTTTGAAGTGGTAATTTTGAAGCCAAAGCTTTTAAATAGTTATATTTTCTTGACATGCTTGCCTAGTTAACCCAAGGTACCTAAGGAACCTCAGGTCTTGTGACTGCATTTACTTAAGTGATTTCCAGTTTATGAGAGTAAAAGTAATAAAATTGAGCTGAGAAAAAGCTATAAAAAATACAGTACAAAAAATTTGACATTTTGAAAAAAGCGAAACTTACATTTAAAGCCACAAAAAAAATAAAAATAAAAATAAATCTCTTATATTCCATGACCTGCACAAAAAAATTCCCTGGCTTTAAATATCTGGAATAGACCTGTCATGATATTCCAGAAATCTATGACCCATGGGAACCATTTGCATTATCACAGATCTCCAAATTATCTTATTCAACATTTATTTTTTTAAATATTAGAATATTAAGTCCTACTTGAATGCTCCTCGGTGAGAGGTAGTTATCCTGTGTCCAAAATGTATCAAAAACCTCTTGCGAAAAGATTTAGACATTGTCATTGTAAGACTGTTGATGATTTACCTCATAGGCCTGTGAGCTGGTTAAACAGCGTGCGATTGGTCCACAGCAGGCTGGAAGAGTGGTCGTGAGAGGAGGCCCGCTGTGAGTGAGGAAGGGTTTTAAATAACTGAACCACTTCGTTAAGGATTAAACATTAGCTAAAATGGCATAAATAAATAAATAAATACCACTCCTGTTATTAAATATTAATTACATCCAAAGAAGTTCATACTGCTCATTATGTCTAAATATAACCTATCAGTCCAACTTAATAATACTTTTTTCATTCTAGAATCAATACACATATCATAAAAATTGGTTTTATGTTAAGCCTGAGACTTAAACAGCAAAGTTGTTGTTTTTGTAAATTGGACATATCTTGTACATCATGAAAAGTTTCTATGAATTATGTTTCCTTATGGTT
This sequence comes from Danio tinwini, assembly GCA_903798205.1. Lineage (NCBI taxonomy): Eukaryota > Metazoa > Chordata > Actinopteri > Cypriniformes > Danionidae > Danio > Danio tinwini. The sequence continues at coordinate 13,076,462 of CAIGQZ010001492.1, read as the reverse complement.
TATGATTGTTTTTGATAGTCTATTCATACTTCTGTCCTTCATTGGCTAAGCATCTGCATTTTTGTAGAATAACAATATAATTTGACTAACTATTAAAGCTGTCAGGTTGTCAAAATGATAATCCTAGTGCAGGGTTTCCCCCTGGAGGTTTGTGTAGGAACTGCAGGGGGGCCACACGTTCATAAGCTGGTAATTAATAAATTATAAATGTAAATTTAAAAGCATCAAAATAAAACACAAGACGCTTTGTTAAATTACTGAAACATTAAAACTATTTTTTTTACATGCATGTATGTTTTAATAAACTTATAGTCATTTAATGTTCTCAGATACTCTTTGACTGACATGAAAAATGATATTCATATATAGAAGCTTGATGTCAGTTTTACAGCTGAACATTAGCACTCTCCACTAGTACCATGCTGTACTGAAGACATACTGCTGGACACATACAATGTAATGTGGTTGCCAACTACTTTTGTCTAATCTGATACAGCGCAGTGAAGATTTTCTTGTGCGCTCTCAAATAAACGCTGCTGAAGTTGCTAGAAATATTTATGAATGTCTCCAATAGACCTACAGAGCGGCATTAATGCGTCCTGAATTAAAGTGAAATGGCTATAAACTCCAGCAAGATAAAGTCATTGTATGCAAAACCATAGACCTTTATCTACTATAAAGTATAATTATGGAAACTGTTCATCTTAACTGAAAGCTGTGTTGTTTTCTAGCCTTACGCATCACGTTAGTCAGTCAGCATGTCACCTTAAAGAGTTAAGCAAATAACGCACAGCACTACTACGATTACAGAAAAGTTTGCTCTGTTATAATTCACTTACCTTACTTTTTATACTTTTTGGTGCGATTATAACCTGCTATAAAAAAACAACAACAACTGAATGTTTGGAATGAGAAGCTATAATGTAGCCGTAGCGGGATAAATTGTGGTGCCCCGCCATGGGAGAATGAATGTAGCGGAAACCATAAAAAAGTGAATCATGTTTACCTGACAAAAAAACAACTTAAAGGGATGAAAAATCTGTCATCATTTTCTCACTCTCAAGGTATTTCAAACCCGTGGGAGTCTCTATCTTCTGTTGAATACAAAGAAGATAAGAGAAGATACTTTGAAGAGTGACAGTTGATGGTTTCCATTTGGCTTCTACAGTAGAAAACAAATACAATAAAAGTCCATGAATAGTACTGGCTACTCTCTGATTAACAACATTCTTCAAAGTAACTGCTTTAGTTTTCAACAGAAGACTCATACAGGACATTTTAATGTTGAACAACTTGTCAGAACTAAAGGATACTTGTGGTCAAAAGTGTACCACAGTCTGAAGGGCCAGGCGCTCTCATGTTTGGTACTTCTCTGCGTCATCCCGTCCGCCGCTGTAGCCTGTAGTATGAGCAGAGAGGAAACACAAGACAGTTACTAATGTGTTATGCTACCCTTATGCTTCAGATTTGTACAGTAAATATTTGAATGTTAAACACAGTTGTTGTTGTTGTTTTTTTAATGATGATTAAACTTACAGAATTATCTTGTTCTGTGTCCACTCCCACTCTGTGGAGAGATAAGGTCATTTAGACCAAAATACAAGAATACTATGGACATGAACTACTTCAGGGCTTGCTGTTTTTTCTTTCTTTCTTAGTTTTTCTTTTTCTCTGAATGTTCAACTAGTTCAAGATAACTTTATTTTCTTAATTTTATAACTTCAAAACTAACTACAACATGATTTCCTAATTAAAAACATGCAGAACCATCTGATTGAAGAAAATTGTATTAACAACAATATTTCTGTTAATATTCGAGGCATTGTTTCTGCTATATGAAATGACAAAATTGCATAATGACAACATTTCATAGCCGAAATATACATGTTCGGTTTTAGGAGTCAACTCAAAAGGACTATGGGGGCATTTGCACTACATTCATAATGTAATTGGATGTATGGATGTAATTTGCTTTTAAATCACTAGCTATATTTCCATCCATAATTATGAATTTTAATTGCACACAAAATTTGAATGTCACATAAAACATGAAGAAATAAAGAAAATATAAATAAAGAAAATATAATTCTCACTTCATGCAAAACTATTATTTTATATTATTATTATGCAAGCAGGCAAACACCAGACGCAATAATAGAGTCTGTCGTGTTATATTGTGTTTGGAGGCAGTGCCTGATGTTTGGGGAAACAGTTTAAAGCAGTTCTAGGAAGTCACTATGCAAAATCATGCTGATAATCGATTTCTGTTCATTCATTCATTCATTTTCTTTTCGGCTTATTCCCTTTATTAATCCGGGGTTGCCACAGCGGTATGAACCACCAACTTATCCAGCACGTTTTTACGCAGCGGATGCCCTTCTAGCCGCAACCCATCTCTAGAAAAGGATTTCTGTACAGGTTTGAAGAATTATTAAAACAAATGAGATCGTCATTTCACATGCCGTCAAGCCCGAACTTATTCATACCCTTGGCATATTCAGACTTAAAGTTTTTCCACAATAATGCCTTTTGTACATCATATTATGATCTTTTGGGAGAAGCCTGGGTTATTTTCGGTCAAAACAAAACTTGCTTGTTGAATAATTTATAATAAATATATTGATTATTTTATTACTGTAGCAAATAAACTTTTTTTTTGCCTCAATTCAGCACAAAAGTGCAGATTTTCTATCTTTTCTTAGCAATATCCTAAAGTGTGCATTAAAATAAGTTGACGGAAACATCTCTATTGGCATACTGTCAAGCATTTGCACAATATTGTTATTCAATTTTATATTTTTTTAGCTAAACATTAAAAAAATAACATTGAAAAAAAAATCAAAACAACTTCCAGCTTGTATTTTAGTCCAATGAACCTCACCGAATCTGCATGAGCGACAGCACGGGGGTCGTTCCGCCACCGCAGACCCACACAGTGAAGAACACGATCAGTAGTGTGGTGGAAAACATCATCTGTCTGGCGTACGTCGCAGTGTCCCGTATTGAGAGCGCAAATGTCATGGCTCCTCTGAGTCCTGTGAGGCCAAAAGGATATCAGAAATGACAGAATGGAAGAAAGTGTAACCAAAAGAAAATAGTTTTTAAAAAATATATTCATCTTATCAGATATATGCAAAAATCCAATATCGTGCATCTTAATTTTAATGTTTTTTTATACATAAAAATCATAATTCTGACAACTGTAAATCAAGTTCTTAAATGACATGCACACACACACACACAAACAAAAACATTGGTATGAGAATTACCTATAACAAAAATAAATGAATAAATAATTTGGCTTATCAGATATTGGCAAAAATCCAATTCCTCAATTTAAATGTTTTAGTTTTTTTTTACCTGAAAACATCAGTTCATTTAGTTCAGTTTTTATTTATTTTTGTACTAAAAGTCTAATGTTTTGGGGTTTTTTTTTTACTTTTTTTTATAAAATCATAAAACTGAGCTGTAAATTAAGTTTTCCCAAAACACATAGACACACACACAAAAACTTTGGTATGAGAATCAGCTATTAATAAAAAAATAAAATAGTAATTCGGCTTATTGAATATTGGCAAACATCCAATATTGTGCATCTCAATTTAAATGTTTTATTTTACCTGTAAACTACAGTTTGTTTAGTTGTTTTATTCATAAAAAAAAAGTCAAATTTTATTTGTTTTAAAACTTTTTCACTGTAAATTAAGTTTTCTCAAAACAGACGCACACAAAAACATTGGTATGAGAATTAGCTATCGAGAATTTTTTTTTTTTTTTTTTTTAGTTTGATGTATGATTTATAAAAAAAAAATGTTGTGCATATAATTTTTTATTTGATTTTTTTTACCTGAAAACATCATTACATGCTGGAAGTTGGATGGGATTTTGTTCTTGCGGCCCAGGTTTAACAGGAAAGACAGGGGGTAAATATTAGCCACCCTACCAAGAAATATGGCAACCTGGAAACAAAAGCCACAGTCAAGGAGAAATGCAAATGTTTATCTGTACACAGTTCATGAGTACAGCACAAACACACAGCTTGAAAAGGATACAAAAGCGCCTATAATGAAGAAGGGATTGAAGACGTGGTGCTGGAAGGAGAAGAGCGTTAAGCCCATGTAAGAGAAGATGAAGTTTTCAGCCAGGAAATTCAGCAGCTCAAACAACTGTGAGAGGACATGGAGGACAATAGGATCAGTATACAAACCTTCAGCAGAGAATTCACCGACTTTGAGATCTAAACAGTTTGGACAGTTGCTTATAGTCTTGTGAATGTGTGTTACCTGTTTGGTTCTGCTCTTTGATTCGACTGAAAGGTTGTTGTATGTATAATGAGCCTGAGTGATGCCGCAGAAAAGCACTGCCACCACACCTAAACACAGACACATTATTTTATTCATATACTGACTGATGTTACATCCAGATTTGTGTTGATTTTGTTTTGTTTTCCTGTGTTTGTGTTTCCTGTAATTTTCTAGTTCTCTTTGGCTCCTCCTGCCTGTTTAATCTGACAGGCAGCTGAAAATCATTCATAGATGTGCCTGCTTGCCAATCAAGAGAGCGGCTTTATACTACTTTATTATTTACTATTTGAATTAGCTGGGTTTTTTATGTTTAGTTTTTATTAGTTTTTTTTTTAGATATCATCTGCTTTTAACATTTTTGTTTCAATATTTTTCTATTGCTTTTTTCATTTTTGAACTAAATGTCTAATTTTTTTAAAAGCATTTTAATACTTTTTTAAACAGTTTTAGTTGTTTTATGTTTTAATGTAAAAATAAAATTTCAGGGCTGCACGGTGGCGCAGTGGGTAGCACAATCGCCTCACAGCAAGAAGGTTGCTTGTTCTAGCCTTGACTGGGTCAGTTGGCATTTCTGTGTGGAGTTTGCATGTTCACCCCATGTTCGCGTGGGTTTCCTCCAGGTGCTCCGGTTTCCCCCACAAGTCCAAAGACATGCAGTATAGGTGAATTGGGTAGGCTAAATTGTCCGTAGTGTATGTGTGTAAATGAGTGTGTATGGATGTTTCCTAGTGATGGGTGGCAGCTTAAAGGGTATCCGCTGCGTAAAACATATGCTAGATAAGTTGGTGGTTCATTCCGCTGTGGCAACACCAGATTAATAAAGGGACTAAGCCAAAAAGAAAAGGAATGAATGAATGAATAAAATTTATATTATATTCAGGGCTTTACATTAACAACCGTCAACCCACCAAATGTGGCTAGATTTCGGTTGTGGCGGGTTAGACAGACATTCCCACTAGCCACTTTGGCAGGCTAAAACTTATTTTTATATTGCCAGTGCTGGCTTATCGTCACTACAGATTAGACTGTTAGTTAATGATCGTTTGTCTGTATGCGTACAAATGTAATTGAGAAGCAGCACGACTGACAAAAACAGCTTTTCACGCAAGCAAAAGAAAGCAGCTGAATAACGAATGAGAGGATCACGCGCATGGTGAGACAGGCTTACCTCACTCACTGACGAGGGCTTTAGTGTCGCGCTCACAGAGCGGTGATTTGATTTGATGCACGCAAGTGTTTAAAAGCTCCTGTGCCATTTCCTTACTAGAAGCAACCGTGCTTGGAAACGAAACTACTGCGATGCTCATGCACTCACAGTCCTTCAAGGGCTCAAGATTTTTTGTAAGCAGCAGCAGTTGTTGTCACTTTTGCTTTAACCATTCTTTGAACAGATTATTAATTGGCCTAACATTAACCGTGTGCGCGGCATCATCCTTTCATTATTGCGCACAGAATGTTTTTTTACCAGCTTTCAATTGCTTGCTGTTATTTTTGTTAATATAGTTTAATAATCATCCTTTACAATAATATTGTATGCATAGTTAACTGGTGATCTGGGATCTTGAGCCAGAACAGACCACTGTGCATAGTTTTAGATGCGTGAGAATATATATATTTTAAATGTCAATTGTTTTGTTGAATAAAACATTAACGTATACAGCAGTATTTTGCTTGTTTTGACACATTATTTAAGATTTGTTGCAAGGAAATAATTAGTTTGGTGTGGCCAGAGGAAAAAAAAAAAGGTAAATCCTTATTGTGAGCACTGAAAAGTCCTGTGAAAGAAAACTAATTGCAATGGGACACTTTTTTATGAAAGCTCAACCCATTTGATTGTGGTCATTGAGTGAGCTCATAAACAAAAAACAGTTAAATGCAGGAAGCAAGTGGAAAAAACACAAAGTCTAAATCAAGTCATTTTAGCATGCCAAAGTCATATTTATATATATAATGTATATGTTCCCAACAACAAAATTGTGTCTAGTGTAAATGGCGAGTGTCATTGTCAAGCCCTGATTATATTATATTATATTATATTATATTATATTATATTATATTATAT
>CAIGQZ010001492.1:13043038-13070086 GCA_903798205.1 Danio tinwini | reverse complement strand
ATTATATTATATTATATTATATTATATTATATTATATTATATTATATTATATTATATTATATTATATTATATTATATTTTTAACAGTTTTATGTTTTGCAAAATTATATTATTTAAAATAAATGCTGTTCTTTTCAACTTTTCATGTTTTTTGCAACAATTATGAACAGTGATATTGACCAATAGATATTAATAAAAATACTTTTGATTTATAACACTGACAATGTACAGTCAGCTGATCAATATGCTGCAAAATAGAAATATTTATCCACTGAAGTCACGACTGACCAATCAGAATCAAGCACTCCTGCAGTAAACCTATTCACAGAAGTCATGATGTCATATGCGGCATGTGGCTAAAGAGAGATTTCTATCACAAAGTTTGTACCTGTGAAACCGCAGGCCTCGGCTAATAGGAAGGTACTCCAGGACATGAGGAAGAACAGGGCCGTTTCCAGCAAAGGAAAATCTCTCAGCTTGGTGAACTTTGTGACCTAAATAATGCAGATATTATAAGATCAATGATCTGAGTATAGAATGATTCTTCTGGCTAGTTTATGTAGGTAACAAAAGTATAAAAGTACCAGAGCTGTCATGACTCCAGTTGCAGCCCCCATTGCAAAAGAGCCACTGAAAACTCCCAGAAAAACACCCAGACACTTGAGCAGGGCGCTGGCATCAAATGTGTGTCTGTTGTCTCCTTCAGGCTGGTACGCCACTATTGATCTGTCAGCAGGGGAATAACATGCTCTATTTTTATATTGAAATAAAACAATTGATGATTGACCGATCATGCTTATAATACACTTACAATATGCTTTAAATAAATGCAATATAACTTGTAATTGCACCATATATTTCTGTTCAAAATTAAATTGAGGAAAAAAGCATTCATTCATTCATTTTCCTTCGGCTTAGTTCCTTAATTCATCAGTGGTCGCCACAGGGGAATGAACCGCCAACTCATCTAGCATATGTTTTACACAGCGGATGCCCTTCCAGTTGCAACCCAGTACTGGGAAACATCCATACACTCATTCACACACATACACTATGGCCAATTTAGTTTATTCAATTTACCTATAAGCGCATGTCTTTGGACTGTGGGGGAAACCGAAGCACCCGGAGGAAACCCACATGAACACGGGCAGAACATGCAAACTCCACACAGAAAGGCCAATTGATCCAGCCAGGACTCGTACCAGCGACCTTCTAGTTGCGAGTAGGCATGGGCCAGTATAAGATTCTGACGGTATGAAAACCTTGGATAATAATATCACGATTTCACGGTATTACGGTATTGTGATTACTACTACTAAATATATATTTTTTAAATGTCTGGGTAAAAAACAAAGTTTTTCCCCTTTGAAATTAAAATTTGATATTTTTCAACAGTAAACATGTCAGGCTAAATAATTCAAATGAATCATTGACTTCTGATGTCTTTGTTAGTTTCTAAAACACAGATTTCTTTACATCTTAAAACGACATCTTTATATATTTTATATATTCATATATCCTGGAGGTACTGTTGTCTTAAAAAGTAAATAAAAAAAGTAAATAAAAATATTACACATACCTTAGAAATTAGAAAATTTTGACAGTTTTAAAACCTTGAGTTTTCCAAACCGCGGTATACCTTGAAAACGGTTATTGTCCCATGCCTAGTTGCGAGGCGACAGTGCTAACCACTAACCACTGTCGCCCAAAAAAGTTTTTTTATAAATAAATAAATGTTGCCACTTTGAAATTTCTATTCATCAAAAAATCATTTAAACAATGTATTGTGGCTTAAACTATTAATTGACTTTTTTCCAACACTTTTAAAAAAAAAAATTTTTTATTAGTAAATAGTTGCTTGAGCAGCAAATTAATGTATTAGAATGACTTCTGAAGAATCATGTAACATTAAAGATCCTGAAAATGTAAGTATAACAAACTACAGTTGAAAATGAAAAATCTGTATTTTTAATCAAACTTAAGAGTATAAGTTTCTTTCAAAAATATTAAAACATCTTTCCATTGTAGAATATTTGAATAGTAGCGTTAACACTATGCTTTTTCTTAAATTTGAAAAATTTATTGTTTTCAGAAGTAAATAAATAAACAGTAGTAATGGATGTTTTAGAAGTATGTCTTTTTTACTAGATGTTTATTAATGCAAATTTATCAGCAAATGCCTATTGAAATGAATAAAGAAATAATCCACACTAAATTATGAAATTCGATGAAACATTGCATGAATTAGATACAGTACAAAAATAATAGATGAATTTATATAAAGTAAAAACGTATTGCGTAATTGTGCAATTTTAATAAGGGACATTTGCTTTTACAATGGTATGAGAATCCATTTGTTTTAAGTGCTTAATCTTATCATTTAAGTTATTATTGTTATCATTGAACATTTTTAAGAGTCCCATACAGCTGCTTCATATAGTTCCATATCGAGACGTGCATGAATGTAATGAGTTGAAGTCAAAATTATTAGCCCTCCTCTAATTTTTTTTTCTTTCACAGTATTTCCTATAATATTTTGTCTTCTGGAGAAAGGCTTGTTTGTTTTATTTTGGCTAAAATAAAAGCAGTTTTTAACTTTTTAAAAAACATTTTAAGGTCAAAATTATTAGCTTCTTTTTTGTTTGCCTACAGAACAAACCATCATTATACAATGACTTGCCTAATTACCCTAACTTGCCTAATTAACCTAGTTATGCCTTTAACTGCACTTTAAGCTGAATACTAGTTTCTTGAAAAATATCTAGTAAAATATTATGTGCTGTCACCATGGAAAAGATCAAATAAATCAGTGATCAGAAATTAGTTATTAAAACTATTATGTTTGTGTTCTTTCCATTAAACAGAAATTGGGGACAAAAATATAGAGGGGGCTAATAATTCAGGAGAGCTAATAATTCTGACTTCAACTGTATCTATGTGTGTAATTGGTTCAATAAAAATATTATAAAAAAAACAAAAACAAAAAAGTCTGGAGCTTATACCCTTAATATGACATAATCACTGTCATATTGCACTGTCATAGTCTTGTATGTGTATGTGTGTATATTTTTGCACATAAGGACGTTCACTCACGATGACAGAACGATGGCCACAGCATCATTCAGGACGCTTTCACCGAACATGAGTGCATAGAGATCCACATCAACTTTCAGCTCATTGAAAATGGCCAGAACAGTCACTATAAGCAATTCAAACCTTGGAAATATTAGTCAGTTATGATTACAGTTGAACAAATACATCATAAACAAGAGCTTGAGGCACTAATAATACCAAAGCTGAAACATTACCTGGATCTGTAGCTGATACAATAGCACCGAAGAAAAGGCAGTCGGTGAAAAAGAAATCTCCTCCAAGCTGACCGATGACTTTCATGAACACCACACAGCCGTACATTGCCAACCTGCACATTTCACAAAATCAATATTTATTACATGCTATACATTCTTTTCATAACAAAGACTCTTTTAGAAATGTCATCACTTACCCTGTAACAAAGCATGATGTCATTGTGCCCACGAAGGCGTAAGAGAGGATGGAGCCCAGATTTCTGAAAAAATGCCTCTGATAATAAAACAAAATATTATGAGTCATAAAGAAACAAAAGAAAGCAGTTACATCAGTCACTGACAAAAAAAAGACAGAGTTTCTAATTTGTTAAATATTTTGTCAAATTTTTGTTATTTATTTATTGATTTCCACATTAGCAACTTATGGCTACTTCAAGGCAAGATAAATATCAATAAAAACATCACGTGATAAGACCAACTTTATACTTAAAAAAAGATACACAAACAAATAGAAATAGAAATAAATAAATACAAATAAAATTTGTGCTGGTGATACCTTTTTAAGAACATCATCACATTGTTTTCATTCTAAAGATTTTGTCTAATAGTACTTAAACTTTCAGACTCTAATAAAACATGTTTTATGGTGAGAGCAGCTTGACAGTAATTACATGTTGGTCGTGCATCATCGTTCAATAAGTACAAATGAGTCAACCTAGAGTGACCAATTCGGCATCTAGTATAAACAGTCTGTTCAAGCGTGGTCTCAAAAATAAAATTTGAAAAGCGTTTTTCATGTATTTTCGGTTAGACAATGTAGTTTATTATTTATGCAGCTGTCATATTCCATTTGCTATATTTCATTTATATACAGTACAAATTAATTGTAGGTTTCAGATTGTCAGGAGGAATTAAACATTCTGTCACTCTCAGGGGAATTGCTTGTTTTGTTGCCTCATCTGCCAGCTGTTAAATTTTGTTAAACTAAATAATTATATTTAGACATATTTATATTGGTTTTGTCCATAACACCATTTATTTTTACTAATACTCAATTGAGAGTCAGACTTGAAGTTTAAACTTTACAAACTGACTTGAATGTTAAAAAAATATTAAAATATACAAATTCATCAAGATCTAAATTTACATTCAAGTCACGCAATTAATTAAGATTTAACTTTAGAATCAAGAATTTATAATTACACAATTATAATGGACTTTTTCAGTATTGCGTGCATTTCCATTCAATCAATTAAAACTTATTTCAAATGTATATTTAGAGAAGTATGTAACATTGACATATTCTTACTCGTTTGAGACTGTATCCTGCATGAAAGATGATGGGTGGAAGCAAAATGTTGAAGAAAACCTCAGGATCAAAAGTAACCTAGAAGCAGATTTACAAGACTGAGAACAAAATCCTGCACACAAAAGATTCACATCTGCACTCTCAGTACAAGAAAAGATCCAAACTTAACAATGCCATATAGCTCTTTTTTAAATATCAAAAGTGAAATAAAATTTAGGTGTGTCCAGATTTGGTTTCAGCTCAAAAAGCCTCACATATCATTAAGGTCTGTGTGAACCAGAAGCTGCAGAAACTTTTATTTCAGTAGGTTGATGTATTTTCAACTGTAATGGAATATTTAGAGTAGGGGGCGGGGCTTTCTTTTTGTGCATCATTTCCTCATAGCAAACTAATGGTAAGGGGGGGCGTGGTTAAAAATAGAGGGGATGAATCAACAGAGAAGGGCCGCTACTCCAAACACATAAGCAAATTGTCAGAATTTGATTGAAGATTCATCTAAAGAATAACAATATGTGCTAGCAAAATAAACGTAGTAAATCCTGATTTCAAATGGACTTTAGTTAGACCAAGCTACAAAATCTTTTTTTGTGTGTCTCATTAAATGCAAATGAGCCATTGACCCTGCCCCCTTTCCAGAAGAGAGAGGTGTCTTTACAGCCCATGTCTTGGCCAGTCCAGCAACAACAAACAAAACATCTGTATCTTTTAAAGTTTTGTCAACTTAAACTAAGTTCACAGACAGAAATTAGCTGTAAGATTATAGACACTAAAGAGTAAAAGTAGTGTAAAAAGCATCAGGGCCTCTTTAACAGCAGTACCTTCCTGAGCATCTCTGCATTGGGCACGTCATGGCCCTTGCTGTCCTGCACCTCTCCTTTCAGGCTGTACTCGTAGAATCGGCCGCTCACGTTCACCAGGATGGTGGTGGGACTGCTGTTCACTGCACAACTCAGGGTGACTTCGCTCGCGTCCTGTGGGGAATGGACACCAAATCGCAGAATCACGCCCACAAACAAACCTGGAGTAGGAAAACATATAAATTAAAAAAACATTTCAATACACAAGGTTAAATAAAGCACACAATCACAGAACTCACAAACACAATTGTCAAGCTATGAGTATAAATATTTATTTTGGTAAGCAGTTTCTGCCAGAATAACACTTACTGTCAGTACAGCAAAAGTGGCAATCAAAAAAATTACTTCACGAAACAATTAATCGGGAAAATTCTTAAACGTCTGCATGAACCGGAAGCTGCGACAATTTTTATGTATTGTGAGACAGTTCCCAGAGAAATTAAATTTTAAATGAGGGGAAAGTGGGCGTGGCGTGTGTTCTTCTACTGTGAGCTGATTGGATGTAGTAAAGTAGGCATTTCATTCAGAAAGATCAGGAAAAGGGTTTTAGGGGGAGTTATTACAACCTAACAGACACCTCCTCCTCACCATTTCTGATAATTGTCATAGCCCTGTCAAAACTGACAGTTGAAAAGCCGTGGTTAAGTATAGATGAATTGTTCACCACTAAACTAGCAATGTGAGCTAACTAAATCAATATAGTTATTTCTGATTTCATGTGTACTTTAAAGCTTAATCTGTAATATATCAATTAAGACATATTTAAATGTTTATTACACAAAATTGCTTTAAACTGACTTGTATAAAATATGTAAAGCATTAATTACACAACTTACTAAAATACACTTACATGTATTACTTATTAAAATATTAATAACATAAGTCTCATGTTGGAAATTAATAAAAGTTTTACATTTGCAAATATCAGTTAAGGCATTCTTATATTTTACATTTAAATTTTTAAGTATTTATGCCCAATTATATATATTCGTCTATACAGTGTAATATGATATATACACATCTGCAAAATGATATTAATGAACAGATAATAACGCATTTACAGAACACAATTGAGCTCGTGCACAAAATTCCTGACGTCCTCCTACACACAATGCTTCTGCATGTGAACTTGAGCACGAACACAGATGAACCGAACCTCCTCACCATAAATCATGGCCAAGCCGGTCTCGTGCAGGAATCTGAAGCGGCGGTGTTTGAAGAGCCAGATGGTGAGGATGGTGATAGTGAGCAGCGTGATGAAGATGAGCAGATTGGCGCTGTCCTGCCGGTGACTCTCCTCCGCCTTTCTCTCCGTCACCACATTTACCATCTCAGTGTTCTCTGCCAAAATAACCACCGAGAAGCACATCAGGCAGAGCAGACGCGGCAGCAGAAGGGCTCCAGAGGCCGGGGAGCGGCGCCGCTGACACCCCATCACTGCTCCGTGTGTGCGGGACTAAAGCTGTCGTTCGGTTCAGATTTATTTACATCAACATCACGGCGTGAAGGAGGCAGCAACAACCTTGACAAATGTGTCAGCGTCTAACCGGAAGTGGGATATTACAGAATAAATGCCCGTTAAAACGACTAGCGTGTGTAGGCCTACTGGTGAACGAGTGGACCTGCAGACTGAGGTAAAATAAAACGAAAGATAGGGATAAAAACGTATTACAAAAATAGAAAACTGTTGACATTTTGAGAAAAACTGCTCAGTTGTTAAGCTGGCAACAAGCCGTTACGATAATAAAATGTTTTACAACACACAAATCAAAACAGAACGTAGAAAAACAACAGGTAACCACAAATCGTTTGCTATAATAATGACCATCATCAAGTCATAATCATTCCGGCAAAAACATAAGAAATTAACTTAGACAATTTACTAAACTTTTAGTTTTAGTTTGGATGTTTCCCAGTTCTGGTTTGCAGCTGGAAGGGCATCCGCTGTGTAAAACACATGCTGGATAAGTTGGCGGTTCATTACATTGTGGCGAACCCTGATAAATAAAGGGACTAAGCCGAAGGAAAAATAATGAATGAAAGCATGGTAAACATGATCACTAATATGGTTTAACATGGTAATACCATGATTTATTATATTATTATGTTCTGCCAAGAACACCAATAACTTGTTTCTAGCAGTTTGAGAACTCTATGAATACACCAACATATTTTAATAAACATGAAAAACTTATTAAAATAAAAAAAAATACTTGAAATTTGCTGCATTTGGCAAATAATTTATCTGAAACAAGCTGACGACACAAACAATACGAGAATAAACTGTTTTACAACACACACAAAACAAAACATATAAAAGGAAAACAAAGTCACCACAATTGAACCATCATTTGCTTTAATAATGACCATCATAATCAATCCGGCAAAAACATAGGACATTAACCAACATAATTTACTAAACTTTTAGTTGAATGAAAACGTGATTACTTGCATGGTTTAACATGGTAATACCATGATTTATTATAATATTAGCATGTTTTGTCAAGATCTAACACATTGTTAACTTTGTTTTCTTTGCAGTTTGAGAATTCCAGAATTACACAAACGTATTTTAATTAACATGAAAAACTAAATACTTTAAGAAAAAAATACTTGAAATTTTCATTTGTTGCATTTGGAAAATAAGTTAACTGAAACAAGCTGACAAGGACACAAACCACACAAGAAAAAACTGTTTCACAACACAAAAAACTAAACATATAATAAGGTCACCACAGTTTAACCATCATTTGCTATAATAATGATCATCATAGGGGTCATAATCAATATGGCAAAAACAAAAAATTACCTTACATAATTTACTAAACATTTAGTTTAATGAAAACAGGATGACTTGCATGGTTTAACATGGTAATATTATGATTTATTATATTATACGCATATTTTGTCAGGATCTAATACATAGCTATCTTGTTTAGTTTGAGATATCCATAATTACACAAACGTATTTTAATAAACATGAAAAACTTATTAAAAGAAAAAAATACTTGAAATTTTGATTTGCTGCATTTGGCAAATAAGTTAACTGAAACAAGCTGACAATGACACCAACCGTACGAGAATAAACAGTTTTACAACACACAAAAAAAAACTGTTTTACAACACACAAAACAAAACATATAAAAGGAAAACAACAAAGTCACCACAATTTAACCATTGTTTGCTGTAATAATGACCATCATAGGGTCATAATCAACTCGGTAAAAGCATTAGAAACTACATAGTTTACGAGACTAAACTTAGTTTAATGAAAGCATGGTGCCCATGATTACAAATATGTTTTATAATGGTAACAACCATGACTTTATATTACTAGCATGTTCTGTCAAGATCTAACACTGCTAACTTGTTTCTAGCAGTTTGAGAATTCCATAATTACACCAACATATTTTAATAAACATGAAAAACTTATTAAAAGAAAAAAAAATACTTGAATAAATAGATTCTCTGCATTTGGCAACTAAGTTAACTGACACAATTGTTTTACAACAAACAAAACGTATGAAAGAAAAATAAGGTCACCACAATTTAACCATCGTTTACTAAAATGACCATCATAGGGTTATAATCAATCTGGCAAAAACATAAGAAACTACATAATTTACTACACTTTTAGTTTAATGAAATCATGGTAAACATGATTACTAATATGTTTTGTCATGGTAATATAAATATATACAATGAAAAAAAAAAATTTCGGCCAAAGATTTCAGTAGAGGTTTTTAAAATCAATCATGTTGAACTTGTAAAGGTCACTAAATAGTAAGAAGACACCATTTCACACTCACAAAGTATTACTTGTAATCATGCAATCAATAAAAATTAAGTTTGAGTGAGTGTAAATGAATGTTTTAAAAATGACAAATACATACTTTAAATATTAAACATTGAATAAAAATCCTAATTACATAATCTTTACTAAATTAAATACAATTATACATGTTGACTCTAAAGCTTTCATCATAAGCTGCTGTCTCTTTTATATATTTTATCATCTCTAATATAATTGGATGTAGTCGATAATAACTCAAACACGTTTCATGTTGAATTACATTTATTATTGCATACATACAACATCAATTGCTCCATACATAAATGTGCACTTTTGGTATGCACTTAAATTACAGATCGAGTATTCTAGTTGCAGTTTTGTGGTTTGTGTTTACATACATATAAGGTTAATACCACAGACTTCTGTTCACTACTGGGCTAAAAGCTACAAAGGAATGTTAACTTCACAAAAGGAGTCAATTATTCCTAGAAAACCTTGCTTCTCATTAATGACTGGCGCAGACAATGTCCGAATTGATGCTTTGATTACATATAGAACAAATGCTTTTTAATGTTAAGGGGTTACATTGTGTTTATCAGTCATTAAAGAAAAAAAATATCCACAACCTGATACTGGTCCGTATTCTGGAGATGTTCACAGTTAATGCTTTGGAATGCATTTTGGAATGGTTTCTCATGCATTAATTCACACATAAATCTTTGCAAAAATTCTTGCTGGCTGGCATTTCTCTGACCCCTTCTTCAACCTAAATCTTTCAGTGCTTTATATAAATAAATCTGTAATGCTCAAAGCCAAAATGCGTTGCTCAACACGTCCCAGGCGAACATATGAAAAGCTACGCAGATGTTAAATTTGTACCTAAAATGTAAACAAGGAACAGAAGCACAAATAAAATACTGTTTCCTGAAATACCTACACTTTAACCAGGAATGCTTTCATGACGCCCTTGAGGGACATTAAAAAACTGCAAAACATTAATAAAAATGACTGCCCACATAAAATCAGATCACTCACCCGTAATGTACACCATCTGGAATGCTATACAAACTGAACACATTTGGGAGCTCTAACACATTTGAAAGTCGCCAAAATATCTTACTTTTATCAACAAAGCATTATTAACATACATATTACACCATTCATAATGTTTGATCGAGGGTTAGTTCACTCAACAATTACAATTTTGTTATCAGTTACTCATTTTCATGACATACAAACCAAAAGGTTTATCTTCAGAACACAAATGCATACATTTTTGAGCAATTCTGAAACATTTATAACCCTGTATTAAAAGTCGGTTCACCCAAAACATACTTTGAATCTTTCCTAAAGAGATCTAAATATACATCCACATGATTTGGGCAGATTTCATTTAAGCTTTTATTCATATGAACACTAATTTGTAACCATAGAGGGACATGTAAGCACTGACACCTAAGAACAAAACTGGTTTCTTACAGAAGCTCAGCTGTGCCATGTGACACGCAAAAACAAACCTGATTGGTTCTCATGCATCTAGCAAGCATGCAGCCAAATTTAAATGCTGTTGAACAGTTCGCTGATCAGTGTTTGTATGTGGATGAATGACTAATCAAATCATTTCATCCCATGAATTGCTTTGAAAATAGCTTGATTCATATATATATTTATTAGTTATTTTGATCCCTTTAAGAGTTCTGAATGAGAAGACTTTCAATGGATGGACAGAAATGTCCATTTCAATTGTGTTCCGAAGATTTAGTTTCAGTCTGGAACTGCATGAGCGTACGCAAACATGACAGAATATTAATTTAACAGACCACCTTACTGTCAATAATGAACCATATTTTATACCATAACAAATCTGCATCGCTAAAACAATGAAGACGTAATGCAATAATGACATCGGGTCGGCAGACTCATAACAAAGACACCAGAAACCCTCAACATTACGATCCAAACACGCAAGCGCATTCGCACAAAACAGCTAAAGTACACAAAAACAGACGACGCACTCCAAAATACAGCACAGTATTCCTCCACACATGACAATAAATAGATTTTTTTATCAACAGCCTGTTCAACTTAAAAAATACAATTTCATTGAGCGATTAAGTACACATTGCACAAAAGAAAGCATGACCGACATCCTGAAGGAGGAACCCACCAATCAAATCACGCGCACAACACGTTTGATAAATACAGCAGTTCTGTGGTGAGCTTTGGGTAAACTGAAAGCACATGTATATACAGTGTTGATGAATTAGAGGAGCCGCTGCGCGAACAAATACAGCCTAGAAGTCAGAGGGAGTTTTCAGTGCACTTTAGATATGGCATGTACTGTATATGCTGTAAATATAAACACAATTCAGAACCACTTTACACTTTTTTTTCCTCACTGGGAAGACATAGAATCACTATGAATATGTGTTGAAGATATATTCTGACAACGATATATAGCTACAGGATGTGCTGAGGCTGGGACATGGGGTCTTTAGCGTAGCGTGAACACCCAGAGAAGTTAAGACCCTCGATTTGAGTTTGCAGCAAAGCATCTGTTAATGCTGCAAGTGATGCATGTTCTAAACCTAAACGTAGGCAACAGAAACAGGTAAATACATTCATAATGAGATTAACAGCAAAAGTAAAATATGTATATATATGTACCACAGCTCACGTGAAACCCATTTAACAGATATGATGGTGTAGAATAGGTCAGGCGCAGCCAGGCATTTTAAATCTGTGCGTATAATAAGAGCATGTTTTTCTTGGGATGTATTGGGTTATAGAATAAAGGGATATTTGATAAATAAAATTTAAAATAATCATTATTTAATCACCCTCATGTTATGTCTATTTGTTTCTTCTTTAGAGCATATTATAGAACTGGATTTGAGTATATAATAAAAGTCAAAGGGGTCCAAAATAAAAAGTACAGTTCTCATTTTTGTGTTTCCACATGAGGGTGATTAAAATGATTACATTGATATTGTGATCAGATCTATTATTTAACATTTGTACATTTTTTACAAACGATTATGTAGCTTGAAATGTGCAATATGCTAAATCTCGCAATGCATATGTTTGCAAATGACAACATATTCAAATCTGAAAAGCATTTAGTTTTGTTTTCCTGCCCACTTTGTGCTAAAATAAACGGCCAGATTACCTTTTTTTTTTTGGACAAACAGGTCAACATTCTGCACTTTTATACAAACCATACACATACGCAATAATATTTCCTCCTTATTTAACATCCATTCAATATCATCTCTCTGTGAATTCATTTCCGGAAGGGAATTGGGTGTTTTTGATGCTGGTATTAGTTCGGGTTGGTACGGGCGGAGGGATTGTTGGGAATGCAGAGGTGGGAATCGATGCCCAGTTGTTGTCCATGCCAAAGCCTGAGCTTGGGAAACTGCTTTGGGCTTGTGGGAAGAGAAGAGGTGAAGCTGATGGGCCGGTCCCAACCTTTTTTGAATGGAAATCCAAATCATCATCAAAGGTGACCCACTTTTGGGTTTGTTTATTTGGGGCTGGAGCAGAAGCAGTAACTAAGGACTGTTGTCTGGAGAAGGTTGGAGGAAGAGTGGAACTGTGGCCTACAGCAGACATGGCTCTATTGAAATCAGGTTTAGAGGCTTGCATTTGCATGTAGAAATCAGGTGTAAGGGATCGGCGAGGGGAGGATTGCAGCCCGCTGGTGAAAGGGTTGGTGCTGTTGGGTCTTGGTTGGATGTCTGTGAGGAATGGATTGGGGGAGCAACGGAGGGTCTCTTGGGATTTGCTGCGGGACGGGGCGGGGGGAGCGAGGAGACATGGAGCGCTGCTGGTGTCCGGAGCTAAGAACAGGGAAAGGTTGCTGGGCAACGTTGAGGATGTGGAAGAAGGGGATGGGGTGGAGGATGAGGAGGATGAGGAACGAGGGAGAGAAGCGGTGAACGGTGTGTTCTGGAAGAGGGATTGGGGGTTAAGCATGTCGAAGGGGTCTAGGTTCCATTGTGCTTCTCTTTGGACTCCATTCATGTTCTCGGCCTGAGGAAAGACGACATACATGGACTACATTATGAAATCAAACTAATGATGAGAAGCTACAACACTAAATTAATAGTGAAGTCAACATGAAGTCAGATTTGTATTTATTAAAGATATTGGGAACAATTGGTTGGATGTTTGGAATTTTCCTTAGAAGGATTGTTCATCTACATTTTTTCCCATTGATTTTCTCACCATCACAATATTTCAGATGACATGTTTTATCAATAGAAGATTTTTAGCTGAAACTGTGGTCCTTAGTTATTCAGAAATTGCAAGTCAATGGCTACTGGTGCTTTGAGAGTCAAAAAACAAATACAACCAAAACAAAATTAACACCTGTGGCTTTTAATGAATGATGTGAAATGATCGGTGCAAGAAGCTGAACAAATGGTAAACATTTTTTCCTTCAAAGTTGACAAAGGCTGGTAGCCTTTGACTTGCATTTTTTGACTCACCAAGGATCATGGTTTGACCTAAAATTATTATTTTATGTTTTACTTAAGAAAAAAAAAAATCACCAACATCTTGGATGATCTGACGGTGAGTAAATTAACAGCTAATTTAACCCTCCTAATTACTTCAAATATTAGACACACTTTGGCTGTTTGCAATGATGTTTGACCAGGAACAATAGGATAGACAGCTAATAATGTAACTTTGGTCCCATTTTCGATCATTTTGATTTTATTAACCTCCCAATGTTGAAAATGTAAACCTGTTTTCAAATGAAATCAGATAACACCAATTCAATTTAATTACATTTTCTGGAATATTTAGATAACTAAGCAAATAGTAAATTAAAGTATTGAATGCACATTTAAGCACCCTGTTTCCAATACAGTGGTTAAAAATATTTCATGTTGACTTATTTTTAAACAATGTGATTGTCACGAGTTTGAAGACAAAAAATAAAATCACAATGACATATTGGTAAAAACATAAATGGTGCAATGACAAACCTTAATATAAATCAAAATCTGAAATCACTGAATCCTGTTTACTAAACTGTTAATTATAAAACAATCAAAACAGAACGAAAAACAATAAAAGTACACAAATAAGATTAGTGTACGGAGAGCCAAAGTGAAGCTATTTGCAGTTCAAATAACTTTTCCTTATCCAAGAAACACTGAAAACAATGATGACATTAGGATTTAAAACAAATACCCACAACAAATACTGGATGACACTTTCCTTGAACCCCTTGTCAGAACCACCGCAATATTCTCCAAGCATCATGTATGAAAATATTAAGGGGTTCAAGTTAAGTTCTACATGTAAAAGTTTTAAAAGTGATATTTAAAAGAAACAAATAAAGCAAAAATTTTAATTAAAGATGGGAGGAGGAAAAAACAACTATAACATGTAGGATCCTATATGTATGAGCACCTCATACATCGTGACTACAGACTATGGTGCCGTGAAGACAACGTAAAGACTAGAAATGACTTAATCCAGTACCTGTTAACCTGAGGATTGCTCCTGCTAGTGGAAGAGAGAGACACACATGCATCAAGAAAGAGCCAAACATGACTATGAGAACCACCTGGATACAGTCCACATTATCCAGTAAAGTAGAAAAGAAAGAGAACAATAAAGCTGGCCAATGATGACCCAGGATGGGATCTTGTGAGTTCCTGTTTCTTTAGATCCGGGCTGACTTTGTTAAACTTAAAGGTGCAGTATGTAAGTTTGACACCCAGTGGTTGAACTAGGTATTGCACTCCTGGATCAAAACAAATGGAAGCGCAGGTTGCCAGATTGAGGACAGGGGCGAGTGATTTAAACCGTGTTCTAAAAAAAAGCAACGACACCCGATAGAAATAATATTTTTCATATTAAAAGGAGTTTTTGTCATAACCAACACCTCAAATTGATATATTAGAAATGGCTTCTATTTCTCACAGCTGAACAACAGAAAACTGACAATGATCACCACAGGTAAACCTCATGTGCTGTATTCAGTGATAAATGCTAACAATGTGAGTTTAAATGCAATTTTACATGACCGTTATTGCCATATACTGAAAGCAGCAGCAGATGATTCAAAACTGAACTAATTTAGAACTAAACACGTGATTCAGCGTGTACATTTAATAATCTTAAAGAGGTTTAATATGTATTAAATAGATAAACTTTACCATTTCATGAGTGAGTGCATATTCTGTCCTTCTGAATGGCTGTATTTAAATTTCTGTCATGTTTCGTCTGGTGCAAACAGCCAAATTACTTATCACTGCGAATCTAATCATGTAGTGTGTTGTTAGGACACGTGGTTATAATGTAACCTGCTCACCTAATGTTTAAGCTCATAATATTATAATTTGCTAATTAATAATCTCATGTAGAACTGAATCTGTCTCATTTTGGAGTTCAAATGATACTGTATATTTAATATGATACTTCATATTCATAATTTGCTCACGAACGCAAGCTTTCAGAGCTTTTCTGAATGAATGAATGAAATACGCGGTTTTCCACCAAGGCAACCTGGAGTGCTGAAATATAATTGGCTAAACTGGGATTGGACAGATTAAAAAAACATAAACAAAGACAGCTTTCCAGCACAGAATAAAACATTTTCAAAGCAGAATATCTGATTTCAGCATTGTTTTTCAGATAAACAAGAATGTTCACTTGGCATGTTTCTTAAATATCTGCAAACAAAATATGGTATTTTTATGCTTTAGAAGAGTCAAAAACTTACATACAACACCTTTAAGTAGATAGTAAACCCAAAAATGAACATTTCTCACCATTAACTCACACTTAAGTGGTTCTTAATGTTCAAAAAATAAATTTCTTTGCGCCATTGACATCCACAGTAGGAAAAAAAATAAGGTGGAAGTCAAGGTGGAAGTTTTCCAACATTCTTTTGGTGTATCTTCCTTTGTGTTCTACAGAAGAAAGACTCAAACAGATTTGGAACAAGTGGAGAATGAGTAAATGATGACAGAATTGAAATTTTGGCTATCCCTTCAAAGGTAACCTATTATGCAAAAATCAGCCTACATTAGTACAAATCCTCACTCATCTTTTAAAATAACCACAATGAATCAAAAACAGTGTCTCAGAACAAGCGATTCCAGATTTCTCCCAATGTTTACATCACAAACATTGCATGTTTTGACTCTTATCCTAAAAATGGCTATTTCCACAACCTGTAAAACATGATCTGTGGCATACTTTAAAACATAACTTCACATAGACACACAGGGGACTGTAAAAAGGGACGTAATATGTCCTTTGAAAATATAAAGGCTTGTGATCTTGACTTCAATGCAGATGTATGCAGAAAAAGAGGACTGACCTGAGTTGTTGGAGCTGGAGCAGATTCAGGCGGCAGTGCATGAGAGGACCGGCTGCGAGGTGGAGGTTTGGGAGATGCCAGTCCAGGCTGAGGGGCGGCAGCGGCTCCGGATGATGTCTGAGGGGCCGGCTGAGGCACCAGAGGAGCAGGAAAGGTGGGCTGCATTGGTGGAGGGAGCTGGGATTGTATGGGCGGGGGCAGTTGAGGTTGTATTGGAGGCTGAACGGGTGACACAGACTGAGGCTGCATGGGTGATGTTATTTGAGGCCTCACGGGACCTGGCAGTGTCGGGGGTGGACCTGAGGAAATGAAAATGGAAAAATATTTGTATGTAAGTTTTTAACCCTTGACATGTGCATTTGTTTTGACCATTTTTTAAAAGATATAACAAATTCTTTGTAAAAGACACGTCATGGTATGGAGTATCATAATGTATCAGGAATATTTTTGTAATATGTTAGGATCTAAAAACTAATAATATATATTTAGCTTTTCTTCATATCTTACACACTTTTGGAATTTAGTTCTTAGTTGAACACATTTTCACTAGAAAACTGTAGCCGAAAGTTTGAATTTAAAATAATGTTTCTGTTGTACAGCTGAAAATAAATGTACACGTTATGATATCCAGAATCCAAGGACATCTTGGTTTTACCTGAAAAATATAAAGTTATAAATGTTTTTGGTATTTTTTCCCCTCATTCTATGGGTCTAAACAGCCTGAGAATGTGAAAATGGTATTCAGAATTTGAATGCATTGTGAGAATGAAATGTTGTAATTAATTAAAAATACATATACTTTAATGTAGTAACAATATTACATTATCAATAATAAATAAATAATGTTTAAAAATGTGTACAAATTAATAGCCAATCAGAAGTGTTTAACAAACCCAGAGGCAGCTCAGATGGTTTGCTTTGGGGTTCAGCAGTGGGTCTCGGTGCTCCGGGATGATTATCTGGTGAGGGTCGAGGAGCTCCAGGATGCACCTCTGCTGTGGGCCTGGGGGCCCCAGGATGAGCAGGAGGAGGAGGTCTAGCCTGAGGTGGGACGCTGATGACTCCTGCTCGGGGTGGGATCTAAAGCGAAAGACTACAATTTACATACTTCTTTGAGTATTATAATTGTTTTACTCTCATTTATCAAACCCACCGGCCTTGGGATGCCTCCAGGAACTGGTCCGGTGGCTTGACCTCGACCTGAAATAACATAATCGATAACATAATCAAACATTACAGTTATTAAAATATTATCAAATATAAAAAAGCAAAAAGAATTTCCACAACACATTTGCAGAGTATCTGCAGATTTCTAAAAGTTATATCTAAGACTTTTGAATACCTGAAACTCACGTGGGATTACAATATATTGGCCCAAATATGTTTGTCTAATCATCTGTAACTGACCAATGGTGTTATTTAGTGTAGAAACTCACCAGCTGCATCTGCTCGTGCTAATGCAGGGCTTTTTTGTCCTTTTGTTAGCATGAAGAAAAAAAGATCCAAATAAATTCTAAATGACTTGTAGTTCTGTAAAATTACATTACAGCCTTTTACTTGGGAGAAAATTTATTAGCTCAAACTGACCCCTTACCTGATGGAAATCCCATTTCTGCCTTTCTCTATTCATTTACCAACACTAATTCAGCTAGTTTAACCCATCACTTCACACTCCAAAACTAAATCAAAATTACTGGAACAACTGAGACTTCATGCACTGCATCATGGTGAGGCTGTTGATTTGAATCATAAGTATGAATAATGAGTCTAATTCTGTTAGCAGGAGCAGGAGGTCTCAACTGACCAGAAGACAACCATACACAAGAACCAAACACTGCAAAGACATTCTAAAATCTATTTTTTTCCTCCAGATATTACCTTCGTTATCTGTCAGATCAAACTCTAGATTGAGAGGCTCAGCGAAGCCTTTGAAAGAACACATTCATAATGTTTCCAAAGAACAAAACAAATCACACACAGCTGCAAAAACATTTACAATACTTGATTTTCAGAAACCACAAGAAGACATTGATGATTGGGCTCATAGAAAGCATAAAGAAACACTACTAAAATGAGCACAGAACTGCATCATCGTGCATTAATTGTGAAAAATCCAGACACTTTTCACATCTAGAGCCACCTAACATCAGGTTAGGGCTGGGCGAGATACACACGGTTCTACTGATAACTATTAATTTCTTGTTTTAAATGTAACTAGTCAACTTTACTTTTATAAACATTGTATTTAAAAACTTGCACACCAATGCAGTTCCACATTAATAAAATCTTTAATGGAGTACTTTGTATTCAGTATGATGTAAAAGTCACTTTTGAATAGATGACCATTAACTAAAACAGGAGGAGCATTATTTTTTGTTTGTTTTGTTTTTTATATATCAAGATATTCTTTTGATTTGTATATTTAGTAAATGCAGCAATGTTGTGGTTGTAAAGAATTTGCTATGATTGTAAAAGGCTGTTTACCAGTGTGTAAAAACTTAAAATAAAATAAAAACATTGTGGCAAAAAACAACTTGCAAACCCATTTGGATACAAAAATGACCTGTTAAATAACTTTGTAACTATTTGTAACTTTAATTGTAATCATTTTATTTTAAACTGTGACTCAATGATTCATAATAATAGTAATAATAATAATAATAACTGAATTGTGGAAAAACATTTAATAAAAGTCAATTGATGAAATCAGAAACATCGCCCAGCCAGCCCTACATCAGGTGTAACAAAGCAATTCACAAACAAGTCAATAAACAGCAATACTAAAGCAATACTCAGCTGCTACTACACAATGCTCATGTATAAGCACAGCATTACCTGCTGAATCTTTTCTAACAGGTGTGGGACTTCTGCCACCTTTAGAAAAAGCAGGATATTGTGAAATAAAAGATGAAATGCAAATTAAAATCACACACAAAAAAACAACAACTCAAAACAAAGAGCCAGATTTACTAACAGCCTGTGGCAGTCTAAACCCTACAGCCATAATGTCATAAATAAATGCATAAAAAATTAAAACGGGTCTGATCATATTGCATATGCATTTGTAGGAGTTTCCCTTTCAAATTTGTGGAAGGAAAGAATTTTGTGAAGTGAATCATGCACTAGGGCTGTCAATATGGCTGAAAACCTAAATTCTAATTCTAAAGGCAATATTTAAAGGCATAGTTCAGCCAAAATTAAAATTTTATTCACTATTTACTCCAAACCGTTATGAGTTTCTTTCTTCTGTTGACTACTAAAGAAGATGTTTTGAAGAAAGCTGTAAACCTGTAACCATTGACTTCCATAGTAGGACAAACAAATACTATGGAAGTCAATGGTTACAACTTTTCAGCTTACTTCAAAACATCTTCTTTAGTTTTGAAGTAAATAGTGTATAGAATTTTCATTTCTGAACTATCTCTTTAAATATTGCCTTCAACGTAAACAGTCTGTAAATGATAATAGAATTTTCAGTTTGGGGTGAACTATGCCTTTATTGTTACAGAAAAAATCTATGCCTTTATTGTTACAGTATTGTCTGCTACGACCACAAGAGGGCGCAGACAAGCGCAATAAGCACAAAACAAAAAAGATCATTATTGAAATGACACTTTTTAAAGGGTCACGAAACACCAAAACACATTTTTTGAGCTGTTGACAGTCATATCTGTGTCCTACGCTGCTGTAAACTGAGGGTGACGTCTCTGAGGGTGTGGCATTAATTCATAAGAAAGACTTTGTTCAAACCAGTCAGCATGCTCTATTGTGTATGCGGCGCAACTTCATTAATATGCATGATAGCTTCAAGACTGTTTACCTGTCACAGTGTTCAGACAACAGAGAGACGCCACGTTGTGTTGCCAAAACAAGTGAAAGAATGAGAATTTAGAGACCCGGGTCGTCAGTGTTGCATTTATTAGTGTGCTGCAACGAAGGTTTTGTTTTTATTTTCCCTCTATGACAGCGCTGCTGGACTTACGTGTGGATTACAGTGCACGCGACACGCAACAGAAATGCGTTTGTAAGGAACATTTTTTACCCGAGAGCTTTTCGCATCTGGAAATGGTGAAATCCAGATTTGCCACTCGTCTCCTTTTTAAAAAAAGGCTCCGGTGTGATTGTCATGTCTTGACAGATTTGGTAAGTGTGTGCAGTGCAGTGCCCTTTGTTTAACCCAGATGGCAAAGTTACTTCGTATCGTCAGCAGTGCTCTTTAAGTTTTTAAAGACATGTCATAGTCGCCGCATTTTGTGACAGAATGGTCTATACACACACGGCTTTCTGACGTTACCTACCGAGTGCATAAGTTACAGAGAAATGCGAAGGATTTTTTTTCTCTCATTCGCTGTTCGGTATCAAACATACCATTA
This sequence comes from Danio tinwini, assembly GCA_903798205.1. Classification (NCBI taxonomy): domain Eukaryota; kingdom Metazoa; phylum Chordata; class Actinopteri; order Cypriniformes; family Danionidae; genus Danio; species Danio tinwini. The sequence goes on along the minus strand of CAIGQZ010001492.1, from coordinate 13,049,099 downwards.
AAACTCCACTCTTTCAGCAGTTCCTCGCTTTCAATATCTCGTTTGTCACGGGCGACATGCAGAAAATTTTCCTGAATAAAAATGTAAAGTGCCAAACTGCAGTTAAAGTTGAGAAATTAATAATTTGGCAAGTAATTTGATTACTGATGTCCATGTAAACACAGTCACTTTCTTTCTCCCCTGCGTCTGTGTGCCCAAACAGAAACTCCGATATTTGCAAATCCTTCCCTCTTTCCCTCCCCCGACACTCCCACCTAAACAGAACTGGACACGCCCACTTTCCTGACTTTTTCCAAACTAGAGGTGTGAAAAAACCCTGCCTTGACAGGGGGGTTTCATGGCCCTTTAAAGTGCATAATCTATCAAACAACCATTCTTAAATAAAATACAAATTTACATATATTCAAATTTCTTTTTTTTTTTTTGGGTCAGCCATATTATGCACCATCATTTACCAAGGTTTATGTTTGTAAACTTTAACACTACTTTTGGAATGTCTTAACCCAATTTGCACCCGTGTTGTTTGCAGGCTACACACACTTGATTGCTAACTTGCACTGCGCTTGGTATATTGCATTGATGATTATGAAAATGAGCTTCTTTGTTGCATTTTGTCATTAGAAACACATGCAGAACTTGCACTCCTGAGAGCCATTTTATGAAATTGCGCTCGCATGCCAATTCGACCTGTTCAGTAAATCCGGCCCATAGAACTAAATGTAGTGCACTCATTTGAATGTGTTTTCAGTCCCAGGATAAACTTCTTGACTAAATCCAAACACTTAAGAGCGAACACCATGCCTGTACCTGAGGGTGGTGGTGGGCGCTGTGGAGGTGCAGGGCGGGCTGGCGGGGCATTGGGACGCGGCGGAGGGGGACGTTTGGGCTCTAGTCCCTGTGAGAATGGAGCTCCTGCTGGCTGACCATCAACAGGAGAACCTGTGTATAGAGAAAGAGAGAGGGAGGAACGTCAGATTCTCACAAGCGTCAAAACAAACGTCTGAGGGATTTATTTAGTTCAGCTCCACAGCATTGCAAACCACACTTAAGCCTGGGTACACAGACACAAAACACACTCTGAGAGCTTGGGAACCACTGAAGCACATCAGCAAACAGCACTCTTTACCTGCCAGTTCCCTTCTAATGGATGCTGGGCTTAATCCTCCTTTTTGCAATGTAAAAACAAAGGGAAAACAATGTACTGGAGTTTCTGTACAATATGTTGGAGAGTTAAATGAAAATAATAAATGAACATTATGTACAACTTCTATGTTAATCTACTACACTGATATGGACATTTAAATATAGCATATTTGATCTCTTTTATTTCCTAGGTCAATAGATGGATGGATGAATGGATGGGTGGACAGAGAGACAGATAGATAGGTAATGTATGGATGGACTGACAGATGGGTAGAGAGGTAATAGATGGATGGATAAGAGTTTCTAAAAACTGGACAGACAGACAGACAGATAAACAAAAAACTGGACAGACAGACGGATAGACAGATGGATGGAGTAACAAAAAATGGACAGACAGACAGATATAGATGAATGGATGGATGGATGGGCAGATGGATGGAGTAACTAAAAACTGGACAGGATGGATGGACAGACGGATACACATATGGGTGGATAGATGGATGGAATAACTAAAAACTGGACTGCATGGATTGACAGACGGATAGACGGATAGGTGGATAGATGGATGGAGTAACTAAAAACTGGACAGACAGACAGAAATATATAGATGGACAGACGGACAGATGGATTGACGGATGGATAGACAGATGGATGGACAGACAGATGGATGGATGGAGTAACTAAAAACTAGACAGACAGACAGAGACAGACAGATAGATAGGTAGATTGATAGATAGATGGATGGAGTAACTAAAAACTGGACAGGATGGAATGATAGACGGATGGGTGGATCGATGGATGGAGTAACTAAAAACTGGACAGACAGAGAGAAATATACAGATGGACGGACAGACAGATGGATGGATGGATGGATGGATGGATGGATAGACAGATGGATGGACAGACAGACGGACAGATGGATGGATGGAGTAACTAAAAACTGGACAGACAGAAAGAAAGATAAACAGACAGACAGATGGATGGACAGATGCATAGACAGACAGACAGACGTATGGATGGACTAACTAAAAATTGGACAGACAGACAGACAGATAGATACACAGATAGACGGATGGATGGAGTATCTAAAAACTGGATGGACAGTAAGATAGATAGACGAATAGACAAATGGACAGATGGACAGACAGACGGATGGATGGATTAACTAAAAACTGGACAGACAGACAGACAGACAGACCGACAGATAGACAAATGGACGGGTGAATTGATGGATGAATGGACAGATAAACAGATGGATGGATAGACGGATGGACTAACTAAAAACTGTAAAGACAGACAGACAGACAAACAGACAGATAGATAGATAGATAGAGATTCACATAGACAGACAGACAGACAGACAGACAGACAGACATTCACATAAGTGTTCACTCTTGTTGAGCCAAATATAAATACTACACTACCCTGTGGTGGTCCAGCTGTGCGTGGTGGGGCTCTGCTGGGCCGGATGGGTGGTGCTGGCTCTCCATGAGTGGGTGAAGGGCATGGGCTGGTACGTGGAGATGTGGCAGGAGACGCACTCAGATCCATGCCTGCTCCAGGCTGCAGGTGCTGGGGTAAAATATCCTCAACCTCCTCATCCACATCACCTGTCAACACAGCAATCCAAATAACTCAATGTTCTCACATCGGTTCCTGTTGCATTTCAGCATAAGCCTATACTGTACCTTCCATGTCATACTCTTCTCCCAGGTCAGAGTTTTCTGCCAGCAGGGTGGAGCTGGTGGATGTTGGGATACTTCCACAGATTCTCTCCACACTCATTTCCTCCTCAAGACTCTTTATCCATCCAGGACTCCTCAGGCGGATGTCTATGGTCTTTCCATTCACCTGTGAGGCACATTAAGAGTCAGTATTATGATACAGTGCAATTTTCGGAAATGTGTCAGATGTATCATATGATCGTCTCTTACAGTAGAGCCACTCAAAGACAGTGCGGCCAGAGCTGAGTATCCCTCCAAAAATGTCACCCACATTTTCTCTTCAACAAACCTGTTGAGCAGAAAATAAAAATATTATTTAATATTATAATAGTTTTGTTTTTTGATATGAACGTGTATGTAAGGGTCAAAGATGAGACATCCATTTAGTTTTCTGCATTAAATGAAATTGACATTTTAAATACACATTTCCAATTCAGTGTATTGAAATGTAGCGAAAAAAAGATTATATCAGATTTTATTATATTTTAAATTATTAAAATAAAAAATAAAAATTGGTAAAGAAATTATACAAACAATGACTTTTATTTAGCAAGAATGCTTTAATATGATCAAACGTGATGATAAAAATATCTAAAGAATGCTGTTCTTCTGAATTTCGTTTTCATCAAAAAAGCTACTCAGCTGTTTTCATCATAATAATAATATATTTTTTTAAAGCTGTAAATCAGCATATTAGAATGATTTCAAATGCTCACTAATTCTGCATTCTAATGTATGGTAAAACATCTAATTACACTTTTTTAACATATTCATGTTGGACATAACCTGGTTATATAAACATTCATTCATTCATTCATTTTCTTTTTTTCGGCTTAGTCCATTAATCTGGGGTCTCACAGCGGAATGAACTGCCAACTTATCCAGCACATGCTTTATGCAGCGGATGCCCTTCCAGCCGCAACCCATCTCTGGGAAACATCCATACACACTCATTCACTCTCATACACTACGGACAATTTAGCCTACCCAATTCACCTGTACCGCATGTCTTTGGACTGTGGAGGAAACCCATGTGAAAGCAGGGAGAACTTGCAAACTTTACACAGACACACCAACTGGCCCAGCCGAGGCTCGAACCAGCTACCTTTTTGCAGTGAGGCGACAGCACTACCTACTGCGCCACTGCGTCGCCTGCTATATAAACATTTAATATAATAATAACATATAAACAAAATAACTCATACCTGATAAGAATAACCTCGCCAAAATTAGCAAACTTGTCCAAAAGATCGTCGATTAAAGCATCATCAAAGTAGTCATCGGGACCAGAAGAGCAGAGAGAGACAAGGATGGTGCCGTCGGGAGGACCCTGCAGGGCGATCACATCCTTATACACCTGATGACGAGCCTCGGGATCCACCTCAAGTATGTCCACATCCATGATGGCCACCACAGGTCTGCAAAAGATCAATGTTAAGGTCACTACAACAGCAGCTCCTAATCTTAAAGTACATGAGCCGCACACAAACAAGCAAACACACAAGTTTTATTATGGTCTGCAATGCAGTTGAAAAACTCCTGCAGTACCTCTGAGGTCCACTGGAGGGCACTACATATAATCAATAGTGTACTTCGTTTTCAGATACTAGTATCTTTTTCAAAAGGAAAATGAACTTTCTATTAGATATTAGTGTTTATTTATTAGATAATAATAGTACTTATTAAATAGACACTGCTATATATTCACTAGATACTAGTACTCATTTTTAGATAATTGTTAATAGATCATAGTACTTCATTATATGCTAATACTTATTTGACTAGCGATTAATAACTATGCTATTTACTTGTAGTATCTATTAAAGGGATAGTTCTCTGAAAGGTTTTAATTCTACCTTCATTTACTAATCCTTTACTAAGTCCTTAATTTGACTTTTTTACTTTCTGTTGAACACACATACAAAAAACATATTTTGAAATCTATAGTCAATCTATAGTCAATTTTTTATTCCTATTATAGAAGTTTATGGTTGCCAGCAATCAGAACCATTTTCAAAATATCTTATTTTGTGTTTGACAGAAGAAAGAAATGAAGGTTTAAAACCACCTGAAAATAAACGATGAGGTCATTAAAATTTTTAGGTAAACTATCTGTTTAAAAAGCCACTAGCAGCTAAAGAAGGAACACTAGTATCTAAAGCAGGCACCTCTGAACTTCATAAGCAAGCTACTTTTATCATGGTCACTGAATCTTTCAAATTGATTATATAGAACAGAAGTTGTGAGTTTTTTCAAGCTTGAGTTTTTACTGAAGCTGTAATCTTGGCAAGATCACATTAGCAAAGGTGCATGTATACGTGTTCCAATGTAGGCTAAATATAGAAAATCCTACAAAAAAGAATGAGGAAGAAAATTGTGACTGTACAAAGTTTTTTTTCTACTATTTTTCAAGAAATACATTCTTTGTAGTTCTGTGAAGATTATCTGCACCTACAAAGATAAGCATGCAATTAGATAATATATATATATGTTTAAATGCAACGTTGCAGAAATTGAAATTCTTTCTAAAATAGAAGCTTTGCGTGTTGCCATCAAGGATGGTTAGGACAAAAACTCTTTTAAATTGTAAAACGATGCTTTTTTGTGCATCAAAGTGCAGCATCGTGTGTTGTTAGGAAATGGTGTAGTCTAGCATTTGAGGAGCTCCAATTTATTGAACATACATAGGTTATACATTGGTGCCAAAGCCTGGGAGGAAAGTGGGCTGGCAAAAAAACAAAACACTCACTGCTGAGTGACATGACAGAGCGTGCTGATTTTGTCTTGTTGTTGTAATCCTATCTGTTCATCTCGAAATTAAAAATAAGTAAATAACCCAACAGTTTAGCGCTGATATGATATTTGAAACGTGTTGGCGAGCAAAAGAAAAATGAATAGTAGCATGCAAATACATACCAGTATTGTTTATAGCTTAAATGTTAAAGCAGCTTTCCACAGTGAACATGAAAGCTGTGACTTCAGCCTCTCACCTGTGATCAGAGGTTTTCAGCTCAGCTCTGCCATAATACTTGAGGTCTCCAGGGCTCCATGGATACTGTTCTTCCTCATTCATTGGAGCTCCTACTACATTCAACTCCAACTCTTCCGCTGTAACACACACACACACACACACACACACACACACACACACACACACACACACACACACACACAGACACACACACACACACACA
>CAIGQZ010001492.1:13007278-13038038 GCA_903798205.1 Danio tinwini | reverse complement strand
AGCTAAACTATATATATATATATATATATAGTTATAATGTAATGTGTGTGAGTAATGTAGTACTATATTCTTAAATATAATTATGCAGAAGTAATATTTTATTATTATTACTTATTATTTTCACTTTATACTCATCAGTGTGTTTGTTTAATTCTGGTAATATGGAGTGTAGGGCTGGGCGGTATGACCAAGATTTAATTTCACGATATGAGAAGGTTTATTTCAAGGTAACGATATCTTTCACAATATAGTTTTTTTTTGTTTATTAAGAAAAAGAAAATGACTTGATCTTATTTGACTATTTTGTATTTTATTTTTAACCTTATAAATATATTAAATAAAATGTGATTTATGTGGACTGACCTTACTATTATTATTATAAACATTTCTCAAGTAACCTCTTCTCACAGACATAAAATATATCCCAAGTAACAGAAAAATAAAACTTATGAAAAAGATCATATAAATATGTAAACACTTTAAATAAATATCAGTTTGTTCCTTCAAACAAAGTGATCACTTTTTTTTTGATAATTATTTTTATAGGGGTTTTCACCTTTATTTGTAGGACAGTGGAGATTTACAGACAGGAAAGTATAAGGAGCAGAGAGAGGGGAAGGATCGGCAAAGGACCTCGAGCCGGGAATCAAACTGGGGTCGCCGCGAGCACCTGGGTGCTATATGTCGACGCACTAACCACTAGGCTATTGGCGTCGACGATCACTTTCTTGTTGAAAATATCAAAACAATCATATAAAACAAAAATATAAAGCAATTGGCCATGCCCACTTATTTACATTTCATGGTCTGCACGGTATAAAAAATGATTTTACAGTACACAATTCATTCTGTGGTAACGATATATACCGTCATACCGCCCAGCCCTAATGGAGTGTGGTGTTGTAAATTGTACCATAAAGGCTGCTGGTTGTGAGAAGGGCTCGTGCTTTATCTGCCAGGTCACTGTTTAGGGTGCTGCCCAGTCTCAGGATGTCAATGGCTTCCTGTTTAGAGCTGTCAAAGAAGTTGTTCTGAATGGTTCTGGTGACCGAGCGAGCTCCGTCTTTTAGCTTTCCACCCTGTAAGAGAACAAAAACAAACCCAAACAAAATTATTATTAAATTAGTTATTACAAAATAGTTAAGGATTGGAAGGTTGAAAGCAAGAAAAAAAATATGCACATGTATTCAAAGGAAGAAGGAACACTTACATTTATTTGAAACACCAATTTCAGTAATGTTGTGCAATATCCATTGTCTATGATGGCATTGTAATTGTGAGCTAGCATTATCAACAATTACACTTATTTAAAAAAAAGAAACATTTTAGAGCTTTAACTGCACGAAGAAGCCTATTAGAGTGAAGTTAGAATGTTTTAATATGAGATTTATTTCAAGTTATAAAAGCAACAATTTAATGTTTTTAATGGTTAATATCCCATAACCAAGACTTTAATTGCAAATATGCCATTAGTTTTATAAACAATTTTGAGTGAGTTACATTTTACACACAATTTTGTGTTTTTTGGGTTTGGTCAAAGAGATTAGTTCTAACAATGCAAAAGCAGAATATTATTGCATCTCAGAGCAATACAGCAGTATTTCCTTCATGATTTAATCTGTTTTTGAACGAATCAAGTGAGTCAATGATTCACTGATCCATTTATAATGCAGTCACTAAGGGCATATTCACACTACGCCATCCGAACCGTGCCCAGGCCCATTTCCCGGAAGTGTGAGTGCTCTGAATCGGGCTCAGGCACAGTTTACTTGGGTGGCCCTGGCCCGGTTGGTAGAGGTGGGCCTGAGCGTGGTTCACTTGGGCTCAGGAGCGGTACGCTTGCAGTGTGAGTGCAAACGTGCCTAAGCCCAAAACTGAAAGCGAGACATGACTTTTAAGGGACTGTTTCGTATGGATTAATTAATCATTCGTACTGTTCAATGAATGCAATGAACGTTGTAGTTTATTAAAGATGCAAACCCCTCACTGCACGACTGCTGCGCCTTTAGCAAACCTCCTAATTCCTGCAGCACGAGGACTTTATGATTGTTTAGGAGCATCAAAAATGGCTGATCTGTTCCGCGAAATATTTGACTGTGTGTCACTGCATATCAAACGACTTAAAAGATAAAACTAAAGAAATCTCTACTGTGCTGAGCGAGAGTGTTTACTGAACAGCGCATCATCTGATCATAATGTGAGTGTGGGTCGTCGGGGGAGACAGGAGGGGGGACAAGCTGGGTTTGGCCCGGTTCAAGGCAACGGTACATAGTGTGAGTACGCCCTTAGCATAATCTTAAAATGAGTCATGCGTTTTGAACGAATCGCTTGAATACATTATTAAATGACTTCCTGCCACCTACTGGTGGTTTTATTGTCATATTTGTTATCCATTACAGGCCCTAAACCACCCAAAGCACTGCCATAAAAAGACACTCAGAAAATAATCATTTAATTATCATAAGCCTTATGAGCCTATCAAAAAGTGTTTTTTTTCATATATCACACACCCTGCTTGTTAAGGCGATTTATGCTACAACTATTTCAACCAAAAATGGGAATTGTTCTATGCGTTTTGCCTGTTTTATTATTTTTTTTATAACATAATGACATTTTGGGAAATGAAAACACATAAATCTGAAAACAAATTACAAAGTAAAAGTTTTTAAAAATGCTGGCATTACTGTGTCTGTGTAAACACCCAAAGATGAGAGACTATTAAAAAAAAGATGTCATGCTCGTTTAGTCAGTTCGTGCAAGTGCAAACAAACACTCAACAATGGCGATAAATGAGGTAGTATTGTTGCTGCTCAACGATCCATCAAAATCCTGTTCCTGTTGCTAACAATCCATTAAAAAAGTGTGGATTTTCTTCAGTTTAGTTTTATCTTAAAAATGTATTCTTACAAACAAGTCAAATTATATATACACACCAGCACCAGGCCGCCAATGGCACATGATCCCTTTCCTACAGGTACTGTTTACTAATAAGGTGACAGCTCAAAATACTGGCCGGCCATGCGTACTACATAGGTTTTTTTGTTTAAATGTGGATTGTTTTGAAAACGTTGTCATGTAAATGTTTAACTTTTTAAATGCTATGGAAAAATGCTTGCAATTTCAGCTACAGCTACATCGTTATTGTATAATCGTAGCCTAAGATGAAACCTAAGGTCTGAGGTCTAACTGGAAGAGGTTTACAAGCTTTTATAGCCACTTATAAAAGAGGCCAAATTAAACTTGACAGCGCTCCCAGCTGCAGTAATCTCTCTCCACTAGCACAGACAAGACAAATACAGCATCCCAACTCAAATAAACACAATAAGCTACTGTCAACTTACCACAAAGGTAGAGGAACAGCCATAGGAATGCAAAGAAAAACATCATACACATGAGTGAGACAGTCATAAACTCAGAAGCAAAGAAACGCCCATTTTCACTTCTCCGTTGAAAAAGAATACAGTGTATTGTTTTTATGTGATTCAAAGGACAACACGTACCTTAGCCTTGCCATCTAAAGCGCCAGTGCCGGCGTAGATCTTGCTGATAGAGTCTCCATTGGTGGACCACATGGAGCGGAACACCTCCTGAAAACGGGCCACCAGCTGAGGCTTCTCTGTCAGACCCATGGCTTCCAACTGCTTCGGAAGCATCTAAACGACAGAGATGTATTATAATAATGAATGCAGTGCTTACTTAAGGTTTTATTAAAAAAAGAAACCAAGACATATCACAAACGCACCTCAAGTGCAATAAAGGCCTGGACGCTGTTTGTTCGATCCAAGCAGTCCAGACAGTTGGAACGGATGGTTCCGTTTTGACATCTGTGATGAACAAAATAATGATAGAAATGTAATCATCTAGTTTTGGCTATTTTTGATTATCCACATTAGCAAACTACTTTATGGTGTGTTTTGTAAATAAGTGGTTAAATAAAAATTGGTAATTGTTTCAGTAACATTACATAATTCAAGTCCATTCGTTAGCAATAAAAAACTGCATTTGTAAATTAAACTAATAATTGAAAACAACTTCTAAGGCATTTATTAACCTTGCTGAATGTTAAATGTTAATAATATATTATTAAAGTAAAACAAAAATTGAGCTAAAAAGATCTGAGCTAAAATGACCTAACAATGAACAATTATATTTTAATTAATTAAGATTATTAAATACAAATGTATTACTAATTGCAGTAAAAAATACTTGCATATTGCTAACATTAAATGTATAGTTCATGCACTGACTAAGGTTAACTAACAAGATCTTGCTGTGAATTTAAATAATGTACAATTTGTAATAAATAATCTATATTACATTCACAATTTTCTGTTGAAAATATTCACTTGATTTTATGTTAATGTTTTAACAATCGAAAACATTCACACTTTCACTATTGTTAATTCAATTATTTATATTTTAAAATACTTTTATATAAGATATTTTCATCATGTAAATAATTTATTAATTAATAGATTATTAAATTAATTGATTAAGCGTCACAAAACAGGTAAATACATTATTTACTATATAATATAAATATAAATGAATATATAAATGTATTTATTTATTATATAATAAAATATCATTTTAAATGTGTTTTATTTGTTGTTTAATTAGTTACCATTTTATCAACTTAATCACTGCAGTTTCTGTATTGTATTATATCACATTTTAGTTTAAACATTGTATTATATCACACACATTGTCACATCACATATTGCATTATATCACATACAATATTTGACCATATCACAGTGAAATTGAAAATGAAATCCCTTGAAAAACAAGGATCCTTCAATAAAATACATTACATGTAGCACCCATTACATACAGTTGAAGTCAGAATTATTTGCTCCCCTGAATTATTACCCAGTTTATTTTTTACCCCAATTTCTGTTTAATGAAGAGCAGATTTTTTTTCAACACATTTCTAAGCATAATAGTTTTAATAACTTATCTCTAATAACCGATTTATTTTATCTTTGCCATGATGACAGTACATAATATTTTTCAAGACATGATCGATGATACAGCTTAAAGAGACATTTAAAGGCTTAAATGGGTTAATTAGGTTAACTAGGCAGGTTAGAGTAATTAGGCAAGTTATTGTATATTGATGGTTTGTTCTGTAGATAATTGCAAAAAAAATAGCATAAAGGGGCTAATAATTTTGACCTTAAAATGTTTTTTAAAAATTAAAAACTGCTTTTCTTGCCGAAATAAAACAAATAAGACTTTTTCAGAAAGAAAAAAATATTATCAGACATACTGTAAAAATTTCCTTGCTCTGTTAAACATTATTTGGGAAATATTTAAAATAGAAAAAAATTAAAAGGAGGGGCTAATAATTATGACATTAAGTGCATGTACATTCAAGAAAAAAATTACTAGTTATCTCAAAAGCCCACCTCTGAATGCCAGTCTCCCCTGAGTAGTAGAAGAAATCACAATCCTCCACAAACTTGCTGATCTGAGGTTTCAGGACAGTCTGGAGCTTCTCAGTCTTCCCTCCTTTAACCATCTGATGATAGTCAAAGTTCAACATTTTCACAGCGTTGGAATGCTCTGAAGCTTTGAGGTGACTCTGTGGGCGAAAACAAAACACGGTAAAGGAAGCGGAACGACTGCTTTAAGCTCCAGTCATACTTTGAGCACTGAAATAATCCACTGTAGCCCGACTGGTCCGAATAAATAAAACAACAATCACCTGGAATGCTTTGCTGAGCATGTGTTCACCCTCCTTCATTCCCAGAAGATTGATGATCAACTGTTTGCCATACAGTCTTTTCAGAGCACTGAAATGTCTGCAGAGGAAATGTCAAAGACGGTTAATAATACAAACCTAGCCTCATAAAAAAACTAAAGTATGCAACAAAATATTTGCAAATCTTATATTACATTGATTCCTGCATGTTTCACCACGGTTTCAGAGACTGGTGCACATAAAAAAAGCTTTCAGACTTCAGGAATAGATAAACATTACTGTGGAAATGTTTTATTGCAATGCTTTATTCACATGAAACCAACAAGTGGCACTAAAAGCTCAATGCACTAATAACACTTAACCATAATGCATAATTACCTACACTAAACCTAATAGCTTTCAAAAATTATGATTAAAACACTTTTAACCTGCATCACTTGCACATTATGTATATACAGAGGGAGCTATTGTGCTTTTACTATGCTGCAATGAAAACTGTATAGCTGAATTGAATGTATTTTGCTGTATAATGCGAAATTTGGCAGCTCTAACAGGAATAAATGAAGTGTTATTCTGTAAATCTAATCATACTGCATTATGTAAATCTTAAACTGCACAAAAACCATTTAAATATGAAGTCTAAATGTTCTGTGAGTAGAAATGGTGGTCATTTCTGACAAAAAAGGTAAAGCTATATTGTATAATATGTAAATTATAGGCCCAATTCCAATTCTACCCCTTGGCCCTTCTCTTTACCCCCTTGTTCCAATTCTCTTTAGCTTGAAGACTTTGGGCTAAGGGAAAGGGCCACATTATATCGTTATGATAACATGATATCGTTGCCTTCGATGATTTTTTCTAAAGATAACCCCCCCCCCCCCCCCAAAAAAGCAAGTGGATTAACTACAGCAGTCGCCATCGTCAATCTCATATGAAGCAAGAGATTGCTATGACATATGATGACGTGTGCAGGTGTTGTAGTGCTGGGGTAAAATTTGAAGCCCTTCCCCTACACACTCTGTTTCAAGAACCAAGGGGAAGGGGTACAAAAATAGAATTGGGATTGGGCCTTAGTTAAATTAGTTTTGTTACCTTAATTAACCAAAAAAATTGAAACACGTTTGATCACTAAAATTTTTATTAAACAATTGTGGGCACAAAAACATGAATGCAAACAATCAAACAATATAAAATTAAATGTAACTTGGGGATTTTTTTATGTGATGCAAATATTAAATTGTTACAAATAGAAAATATGTTGAGGTGTTAACATAATATAACACACAAAGTGCACAAAGAATAAGGTAATTGATTGTAGTACTCATTTCAGCTAAAAACTGCACTGAACTGTACATTAGTTACATTTTTGGAGTTTTGTAAATGTTGTCAGAGGTATGTTTTTCCAGTGAGTCTGGGTTGCGATAAGAAATATTATATACAAAATAAGCAGAAAAAACATTTTAAAATAATGGCCTATTAGTTAATGTATTTACTAACATTAACAAACTATTCGTAATACATTTATTATGGTATTCATTCATGTTAGTTACTGTTATTTAAGGTAAATGACATTAGTTCATGTTAACTCATTGTGCATTAACTAATGTTAAGAAGCTCAACTTTGGATTTTAATAATGCATTATTTAATGTTGAACTTTGATTAATAAATGCATTACAAGATTATTCATACTTGGTTAATGTTAGGAAATGCATTAACTAAATAGCCCATTATTTTAAAGTGTTACTGAAAGTCCATTTACTCACCCTCAAGTGGTTTCACATAATATTGGGTTTATAATTTTCTTTTTCTGTTGAACAAAAAAAATTCATAAACATTGAGGAATTTTGGAAACTGTAGTCATTGACATCCATACTAAAAAATGGAAGTCAATGGACCCTCATTTTTCAAAATGTCTTCTTTTTTGTCCAACAGAAGAAAGAATTTCAAAGAGGACTGGAACAAGAGGAGGATGATAAAATGAGGTCAGAATTAAAATTTTGGGATGAACTGTTCCTTCAAGACTCATTCACATTAAACATTAATCCTTCTGAAATAGAATCAATAATTAAGAGCTTAAATAAATCAAAGATGATTTTAAAACAAAGAAAGCAATGAAGTGATCAATAGATGATTAAAGAGAGAGGAGAAGGAACGAAAGCCTCAGGACTGTGTTTTCTGCATCTTCCTCTCATCAGACCTGACTAAGCAGAAGCGTGACTCATGATAAAAAAAACAAAGATCATGATGCTCAGCGTGAGCTACGGCTGGATCACAACAAATACCACTCACAAGAAGTCAGAATTAGGTTTACTTTATGGTGATCTTATTATTTTAATCAAACTAGTCGTGTGTTAAAGGGCATATTATTGAGGAAGAGCACTGAGGGAGTATTTCTATAGTAACCTTGAAAAGGTCATGGGGTTATCAACCTGCTGCAAAGTAGCAAATGCTTCAACAGGCGTACAAAGACTCTTTTAGACTTGTCATTTTATAAAATAACTGTTTTGGCCTTTTAAGTTGTTTTGATTTGAAAATATTTGTATGAATTGCAAAAATGTGTTTAAATAAACAAATGTATACATTTTCACCACAATAGTGCTGTACAGTATGTAAAAGAATTATTAATTTTGATAATAAAATTATTTATAATATAAAAAACTGTTGCACACACCTAGCAAATAGCAATCATGGCTTACAATAAAACATTAGTCAGCTGTTTCCGCCCCCATAAAAATTGTTAACTGGCTTTAGTTAAATGAATAAAATAAGCAACATTTATAGTTACATTTGTTTTCATTTAAACACTGGCAATTTAGTTTAGTACACACTACTGAATAATATGGAATAAAATAAATCATTCACTACAGTATTTTACAAAAAACATATCTACAATTTAAAAAACAGTATTATAAAAAATGTAATCATAAAAAAACCCTGCAGTTTTTTTAAACATTTGTTTCATTTGAACACTGACAATTTAGTTTAGTACTCACTACTGAATAAAATGGAATAAAATAAATCATTCACTACAGTATTTCACAAAAACATATCTACAATTGTAAAAACATTATTACAAAAATGTAATTATAAAAACCCTGCATTTTTTTAAACAATTGTTTCATTTAAACACTGACAATTTAGTTTAGTAGAATACCTTTTAAATTCTTAATAAATATTTATATTTTTATATGTTTATTTTGTAACATTTGCAATGTATAGCACACATTATTTTGGTCCCAATTATATTAGATATCTGTAAGATGTTTATAGTCTGCATTTATGAAACAGCAATAAGTCCAGTTTAAAAGGTTTCACTTTTAAACTGCGCCTCAAGACCCCTGCTGCACTTCATCCAGCTGTGCAGTCTATAAACACCACCTACGAAACCCATCTAGTCAGCCTCTGAAAGACCCAATTACCCAGCGACTGTTTGAAAACACATGCTTAGACACGACTGAACTTGCCCATCCAGACTGTGCAACTCTGCACTAAAGCACCGACAAACAGTGCATGATTATGAATTCACTTTTTAAACTTTAGATAGCATGTAAGGTAGCAATGTGAGCACAAACAACATCGGCAAAGTTACAGCGCTTAAACTTTAATGCAAAGGGAGGTATTTTCTATTGCTCGTTAATGCCTACAACTAATGCTTGGTATAGACACCAAAACAAACTTCTTGCTGGATTTGTGACATCACTAACATAAAATATTCAACTAAATGTACATACACCCCATCCCCCAGGCATTACGTTACCAGACAAAACTCAAAAGAGTTAAAAAATCATAACACACTGGAGCCAATCAGAGTCCACTGAGCATTTCTGACCCTTTTAAAGGGACAGTTCACCAAAAAACAAAAAAACTGTCATAATTTACTCAAAATCCACTTTTTCCAAACCTGTTTAAGTTTTTTCTTCTTCTGTTGAACACAAAAGAAGGTATTTTGAAGAATGTTATTATTATATTATAGTATATTCACTCATATGGAAGTCGATGGCTGATTTTTTTCCAGCATTTTTCAGAATATCTTGTTTTGTTTTTAACAGAAGTAAGAAATTTAGAACCACTTGAGTGCAATAAATGATGAGGACATTTCTTTAAAGTCCACATGAACTCGAAGCTGCAACCATTGCTTTTGTATTGTTCCGAGAAACTGACTATTAAATGAGAAAACAGTGGGTGTGGCTTGTTTTTTGACTCTGAGCTGATTGTATGTAGTAAAGTAGGCCTTTCATTCAGAAAGATAGGGAAAAGGGTTTTAGAAAAGTTATGACAACCTAACAGACACCACCTTCTCATCATTTTTGTTAGTTGTCAAAACTGACAGTTGGAGGGGCGTGGTTAAGTATGATAGCCACGCCCAATATCCAAGACATATGAAATCTGACGATGTAACAGAAAAAAAAGTGCATTTCCAGATTTCAATTAAAGATTACAAGGCCAAACATTTTTGTTTTCTTAATGACATGCACAGATTAATTGCTCACCACAAAACTAGCAATGTGAGCGAACAAAGTCATTTGGTTAGTTTTGATTTCATTTGTACTGTAGCAGAAGCAGTAAATAATACAATTAAAATGTGAAAACTACTGTGATTCTTTTAAAAAAACGAAGCATGGACACGTTAGTGCATGCCATAAACAGAATTAAGACATATCGAAACAGCTGACTTGACCACCCCTTTAAATAACAACACTGACAAAAGCAAATTACCACAACGTCGCTTTCATCATGCACTAATGTTTGAGCTTTAACCAGAACAGCAGGATGCAGTCACGATCACCATCAGAGAGCAGCAGAATCGTAATTACCTTTCAAAAGCCGGTGCGTTCGCTTCAAAACCACGGGACAGCTTAACGCGGTGGGATCCGACCTTTGAGGAAAGAAAAAAAAAAAGAAAATAAAGAGAAAATGAGTCGTTTCATACTTGATGCAAGGCGAAATGAAGGTGGCAGAGAGAAGGAAGATGAGAAAGAAAACTCAATGTTTGCCAGCCTGCTTAGTAGAGCTGCGTTTGAAGACCTTTGAAAAACATTTGAGCAGAATAAGACAGTAGTGCCATAACTAATGACTTCAGAAACTCACTGCTATTAGAAATACAGATCATGCCAGAAAACACATGAATTTCACATTTATAAACTGGATAGACAGTCATATTGTGTGCTGTTGAAATGTGTTGGAGTATCTAATGGAGTAACGACTACTAGCAGAAAGCTCATATCTAAAATGGTTTTCTAATTATGTAACATTTAACCAAATGACCTCACATCCTTGCATATAATGTATTACATTTACACTTCCAGCCATCATAAATAACAGAAGACTTTTTTCATCTAGGCTATGACTAACTTCTCATTTCCTGCAGTCTCTCTCAATGAAATGGTTACACCTTTGAACACAATTGGTTTCTCTTCCTCTCATACGAATGGTTCATAGCATTTAATACAGTATAACTAGGGTGACTGAAATAAGTGTTTATGTACTGTTTCTTTTTACATTTGCCTCTTTTTTTTGGTAGAATTTATTTTTAACCAATAAAGTATTAAAATTTAAACCCAAGTGTATTGACCAGTGTTACCAAAAAGTACTTAAAAACTGTTTAAAATTAAAAGGATTTTTCCCAAAAATGAAAATTTACTCACTATTTGCTCATCATCAGGGGGTTTCAAAAATTCTGTTGAACACTAAATATTTAAACCTTTAACCACTTACTTCTGTAGTAGGAAAAATAAATACTATGGAAGTCAGTGGTTACAGCTTTCTAGCATTCTTCAAAATATCTTCTTTTTGTGTTCAACAAATGAGAGAAAGTCAATCAGATTTGGAATAAGTAAAAGGGTGAGTAAATGATGACAGAATTTTCATTTTTTGGTGAACTATTTCTTTAACAGCAAATTTTAATTCAGTGTATTTAAATTAATTACTACTAAATATGTTAACATGGTATTTAAATTGTATTTGCAATAACCATGAGATGGATTACTGTTTCGCTCTATATCCAACAAAGGGTAGTTGCTGGCATTAAAAAGCAGGTGTCAGTTTGACCCACCCAGTTCTGTTTGTTGCCTCTGCTCCGGCCATTAATATTTCATACACTTGGAATGGCAGCAAAGACAAGCTCACATTACCATGAGCTTTTGGGAGCAAAGAAAGAGTATCATGTGGCGACTCTACTTCCTTGATTTCGCACCTAGCTTTGAAGACAGTGGAATCCTTTAAAGGGGCAGTTCACCAATAAAAAAAGAAAATGTATTCACTCACCTTCAAGTCCATCCACATTTTTGTTGAATGATATTTTGAGGATTGTTGGATACTGATAGCCACTGACATCCATAGTAGGAAAAAAGTACTATGGAAGTCAATGAGTACCGGTCTACAACATTTTTCGAAATGTATTTTGTGTTCAACATTAGCTATGTTGCAATCCCCCTATTATTATGCATATTTTGCATTATCGTATTAAAAGTGATTAATGGAAATGGCAAGATGTAAATAGATTTAGAAAAAACTGAGTAGGATGATCTTATTTGATAACAAAAATGTGCATAAATTATGATGTAAACACATTTAGCGAATAAATTCTAGCATATGTTTAAAAAATATGTGATTTTTTTGTTTATCAGATCATCTGATAATAAAAATTTGTGGCAGGATGGTATTAATGCTCATTCTAAAATGTATTGGTCATTCTAAAATCCCTTATCCAAAGTCCGTCAAAGTGGTTCAGTATTAATACTGCTCACAATTGTCTTGAGCAGCTGAGCTCCCAAAGAGCGTCTCACGCTATTAAAAGCCAACCTGTGTTCATTTTATTTAGTCTTCGCCTTTTGAGGGGCAAGTAATTTAAAAATGTAAAAAAAGGTCCACATTGGCTTTTCCTACAGCAGCAAATTACATTTTTCTTTTTTTATATTTGTCAATAGTTTATCAAGAAGTTACAATCATGTTCTCTTTAACTCATTGGCAGGACCAAACAGAATCAATGGAACTTTTATGCAAATTCTGTGCAGAATTTTGTAAACAATCTGCTGATTTATGCAGAATGATTTTGAGAGAGTAGGAACTAAACATATAATAATAAAAAATTACTTTTATTTAAGCTTTACAACCAACATCCAATTAAAACCATCTGTTTGGTACAAAGCTATAGTTGGTCTCTTCTATAATACATCCACTGAAAGACATAACATATTACTTTAAAGCAAAGGTGTCAAACTCAGTTCCTGGAGGGCAGCAGTTCTGCACAGTTTAGTTCCAACCCTAATTAAACACACCTGATCAAACTAATTGAGTTCTTCAGTCTGGTGTAAAACCAACAGGTAAGTGTGTTGGAGCAGGGTTGCAACTAAACTATGCAGGGTGGCGGCCCTCCAGAAAATAAGTTTGACACCCCTGCTTTAAATACTGAATTGTACATAAATGTTATAAATATTTGCATATTTTGAATATTTATTTACACAAATTTACATAAGTAAATCGACTGAAAATCTACTGAAATCTGCAGATTCTGCTCATTGGATGGAAACTGCTTATTTGCAAATGTTTCGCATATTTGGATGGAAACGTAGCTATTGGAAGGAAACTCAAAAAAAAAAGGAGGATGAGTTAAATTATGACAGAATTTCCATTTTTGGGTGAACCATCCCTTTAACCAATACCACTATGGCCTAAAATGCCACCTGTCATTCAAGTTCTGTGGAAAGCTTTGAAGAAACAGCTCAAGAAGGGTCACCTCACCAGCTTCCCACTAAAAGCAGCACTGATAACGTCTATGCAATGTCAGAGGAAAGACACGGGAATTTCCACACCTGCTTCCTGGCATCTTTTAACAGATTTCGAAAGAAGGCTATACATTTCTCCCAAATCTGGCACTTTTTCAAAATGATTCACGGTTTGCTTAGATGCAGCTTTCACTGACTGACATTGCACAGACTCTTCACAGTAAAGAACAGATCAACCACCAGACAGAACTAAACCTTCGAAATACCAGCTGCTGCTTTCCATGCGGTCCTTTTGGCTCTCGACTTTGATTCAGCTGCGACAAAATCCCCTGTATCGAGTGTTTCTGATAATATGAATAAAGCGTGTCAGCAGTGGCTGTGTGTGCAGCGAGGTGAAAATACAAGAGAATTTGATGATTATGATGACTCAGCAGGGGTTTGGATCTCCAACAGACTCGGTTCAGTGGAGCGCAATGCAAATATTTTTCCTCAATTCGATTTGAATACATGCATACGTCATATTGATTCAAGGCTTTATGGTACCTGAATTCCCGGCTGCTCCCAGAATAGCGGTATTGACCCTCGAATCTGAATGAAGGAGGATACTTTGTCATCAAGGAAAATAATCTGCAAAGAACACAAGTGAAAACAAAACCTCAGCCTTGGCATATAACATTTGGTGTCTTTTACAAACTTGTATTTCTCATTACAGGTTTTTTTTTTTTTACTGAATAAACATAGCAACGGAGTTTTAATAATGTTTGTTTTTAATATTTTGAGAACACTTCAAGATTCTAGACAATGTCCACCTTATTTTATTTTTTTTTATATTTTCATGCTGAATCTGTGTGTGTGTGTGTGTATACACACCCATATACATATAAGCCAAATCACCATATTGTTTACATTTGTTATGCTGAATTAACGCTAGAATTGAATCATTAATTCACTCTCTCTAGATTACTCGGGGAATGTTTTTTGCTTCACATCAACTTTCTTCAGGTTGAATTTTTAACTTGCACAAGACGATTGAGGCAAATTCCCCGCTTCATGGCAAATGCATCCCATTCCATTACTTGCACCACCCGGTGGAAATTTGCCTCTATTCTCACATTTTCATTAACTTTGTATGTCATCTACACACCTGGATACTTAAATTCGCATTTGGTGTGAACCCAGCATTACTATATCAAGTGCCACAAAAGTCCACAATTTTTTTTACCATTCCATGAAGTACAACCATTTTAATTACATTTTGATCTACAAAGACTGAAGGCCATTAGAAGATTAATGAAGTGAGTTTAAAGGTGACTTGAACGTAAATCATATTGTTGGCATACCTGCTCAGTTTCCACAAAATTGGCCACCTGGCCATCGTCATTCGTGCCTCGGACATTGAAACGTGTGCCTGCTCTCTCCGAACTTAGCCGAGAAATCACACAAGCTTTGGCCTGTTTGTGGCCAGCATAGATGGTGCGGATCTCCACGCCACCACACATCAACCTCAGCAGCCAATCATCACAGTTCACACCATAATGCTTGAGATGGAGATGAAGGGACTGATTCCTGCACAGTCATTATATAATTACATAGCCATCACATCCATGTATCATCTACCCATTCAGCAATCTGAGCAAATGAGATTAGGTTTATAAAAATATTTTTTGACACATGAAACAAATCCCACAAGACAACTTAACTAAACTCATGAATGAATCAACTGAAAACAAGTCAAAAGAAGGTTTGAAAAATGACCCACCAGAAAAAGCGATTGTCCGATATGTCTTCTCTGATTCTGCGGTGGGCATTCAAGCTGAGATCCAGACTCACTCCAGTTGAGGACCAGGCAAAATAGAAGTTCCCAGAGTTTAAGACTTTCCTGACATCAGCAATCCGGTCTTCATCCGTGGGGTCATTCTTTAGAGAGACAAAGTCTGTGCCTGTTACCCGAAAAACTTCTGAATCCTGGACTTTTCCCACTGAGCTGCAGCCTGTTACGACCACCAGACTGTGCAGCATAGAATCACCTGTAGAAGAAGAGTAAAGATCAGTTTGTAGCTTAAGCATATTTTGTAAATGTTCAGGATTTGAGAGACAAAATGTAAAAATTTAAGAATCAGCTACTGAAAAATCTATCAAAGTCATTGTGTGTACTATTTATGCTATTTATTGTCGATTGTTAATTATTAATCGTAATTGTTGTTTTAGCAATGTGTGAATTGACATTATTGAATTTGACACAAGCTAAATATATATTTGTTGATGATTTACGATTAAGTCTATTAGATTACAGTTTCTAGTAAAATAAAAATTTACAATGTTTATTTATATAGAGCACATTGTTTTCCTTTAGGTGAACAATTAATCCATGCTGAAAAAACGTAATCCACTGAAAAAAAAAAGAGTTTGTTTTAGTAATCTTCAATCAACGATTGACCATTTGCTTCAGTTTTTGGAGTAGCGGTCCTTCTCTGTTGATGTCAAGATTGATGCTTCAGCCACAATATTCTTAACCACACATATCAGCACATGAGCGCAAATCTATTATTTATTATACACATCAATTATTTTGCTACAACAAATTGACATTGATTAAGTTACATTTTAAACACAACATTGTCTCTTTTTTCCTGTTTCGCTAACAAAAATAGGAACAAAGCCAAAGCAGAACATTTGCGCATCTCACAAGTAGCAGTGCAGTGTTGTGCTCCTGAAGGAATCATTTTTGAGCCAATGATTGAATCCATTCATACAGTTGGTCCCTTATTTCTTTTCTAAATGAATCAGCCATTTTGAATGAAAGATTTGAATGAATGAGTAAGGCCCAATACCAATTCTACTCCTTAAGCCTGGTTTATACTTCTGCGTCAAGTGATCGGAGTGACCCACGGCGCAAGCCTTGCGAGTAGCCATGCATTTATACTTCTGCGCTCTGTTTCTGTTGCTATACTTGACGCAGAAGTATAAATCAGCCTTTAGCCTTTCCCCTTACCCCTACCCCTCATTTTGCACGTTCACGTGAAAGAGTAGAGGTGTCCCAATTCAAAGGCATAGGGCTAAGGGGAAGGGGTAGATATTTCCCAGAATACACCAGCCACAACGGCACCATAACTGCACCCGGAAGTAAGGAGATCCACAAATTAGTATGTTTTTGTCATTATTACAAATTTTTACATTAAACAAGCATATTATTTAACACATTCATAACCGCAATCGTATTTTACTGTCATGCTTGTCAAAAAAACACTAATATAAAAAACGCTAAATTTCGCTAACTATAATCCCTAATAATAACTCCTGTATAGCAGTCCCACAACATTCTGACACTTGATGACACTCGAATACCCTGTCAAGAAAAGTCTAGTGGCTGGGAATAACTTTTTTAAAGTGTCTGCTATAATGTTATTGTTGTTTTTTGCGTGTTTACATAGATGAATAAGGCCACTGTGTAAATGCACAGTATAGTTACGATCTTATTGTCACATTAGATCATTATGATAACATATTATATTTTTTCAGTGATTTCTTAAAGATAAATACTAAAAAATAACGCAAGTGGAATGACTACAGCAGTCGCGGTCGACTGATCTTATATGAAGCAAGAGATCGCGATGACATATGATGAAGTGTGCAGGTGCTGTAGTGCTGTCCCTTTTCTTAGGGCTAAATTTTGCTTCCCCTTCACACTCTGTTTCTAGGACCAAGAGGAAGGGGAAGGGGTAGGGGTACAAAAATAGAATTGGGATTGGGCCTAAGTGAATCACTCATTAAGAAAGGGACTTGGTGCCACCTACATATATAGAGCCATATTTATTTATCAGTACCAGAACAAAACCTGCACAAACACATACTTGGCAAAATAGTTTAACTATAGTTACTGAAAAATCCCCCAAAATATTGAGATATCATTTTTTTTCAATACAGTCAATGCATACTGCCAAGGCCATTAAAAGATGACAGTTAAACATACGACAAGTACAAACAAGTGCATAGCCAATCTTAAAGTTACACTGTAATTACTGACTACATAGCATGTTATGCAATAACCCCCCGCAAATGTTTGTTTTGGTGTGATTTTCAGTGTTTTGGTGATTATATTCAGAATTATCTGTTTTTCTTTTAATCTGGCGACAGGGTGGATTTGGATTTGTTATGGGGCAAAACAGAATTAGCAAGTCCCCCCCACCAAAATAAAAACAGAGGCTGAGGAACTGTACCAAGGTTCAGACGCAGAACTCCCAGGATCCCATAGGCATCCAGCATCTTGGTGTACGATGCTTTTATGGTCTCTTTCTCCGCCGCCGCTGTGGATGACATCAAAATATTTACTTAAAATCTACACGCCATAATTAAACAAATTAAATACTTCAATATGCCATTTTATTTTGATTGTTACACCTAAGAAAGACAGAGAATCAATGCTAACTAAACATTTAAGTTTAATTCAGTAACTCAAGGTGTGGACAGTCTTACACAGTACAGCAACGGCTCCAGACTCGAACATCAGACATTCTTCTCGATTTCTGGTCTCCACAATCACACTGTATGGAGGTGGATCCAGCTTGTGATAAATACGATAACCTTTACTGAATGCCATGGCTCGACACAACCGGTTTCAGTCCTGAATACGAAAATAAATCATTTAAAGGAAACACACCATATAAAGCAAATACCACTGGGGTTGTGGTGACAATATTCCAACCCTCAAACCTCCTGCAATTTCAGATATGGCTGAGGTAAAGTTGGTCTTATATTTGCACATTCAGAGTTTCTCTTTAACAATATAATTTCAGAAAATAATTCTTAGCAAATTCTAAAAGAGTGAAATTATATTACAGCTATTGACAAAGTTGATCAAAGTAGAACACTGTTCACAGTAAAGTAAATAGTGTTAATGTTGTTTTGAAGTCATATTACATGTGATTTCAGACCAAATATTCAAAGTAGCATGGTAAACAATATAGAGACTATATAGAGTCACAAATAAAAAAAACTGTTAAAAAACCTACGAATGTGCGAAAATAAAACTAGTTTTACCTCAATCTAGATATGAAGGTGCATCAAATGTCGCATCGTGCAACCATAAAAACACACAATTCAAAGTGTTTTATTAGTACACCCTGACACAGACCATTGACATTAGAGAGGAAGGAACTAAAGTGAGAAGCTTGCACAATTCCTGCTTTTATAAATTCGTGTTTTTGCTCCAACGGTCATGCAGGAAAAGGGAAACACGATGCTGTCGAAAAAACATCAGCTGTGCTGTTATTTCAGCATCACAACAGTGAGGGATGAAAAAAATCAAGCCAAATCCCATCAAAGCCGAAGCAAGGAGCTAAAATGTCTGACTTAACTGAAACAAACCATGCAGAAAAACAGGATGACAGGTGCTCATCACAAATAAAACTGCAACCAAAATCTATGAAGAGGTTTATGATCCATGCATATACACAGCCTGTCTAACCTTGGGCCACTGTCTCTGAGTATGGTTGAAGGTTAGCGCACAAGATATTAGCAATCATCCGTGTGATAACTAGAATGAAGAAGATCGGGCCCGGCCGGCCCTTGATCTGTCAAAATCAACAGTTCAGGGAGACTGACAGCCCCCAAAAGCCTTTATCACGACCAGCACTGACGGCTAACGTTAGCCGGCTAGCTCTCCATCGCCTTCCTGAACCATATAAACAGACATTTTACTGATCACAGAGCCGCTATGTGTTTGTTTGAACATGAAATGTGCAGATGTAATGTGTCGGTGTGTGTTGTGGATTTATAATGATGCTTAGTAAAGAGATGGTCTTGTGTACCTGTCAGAGTTGTGCCTGTCTTGCCCCGGTTGGATATCGTATATGGCTAGAAA
This sequence comes from Danio tinwini, assembly GCA_903798205.1. Lineage (NCBI taxonomy): Eukaryota > Metazoa > Chordata > Actinopteri > Cypriniformes > Danionidae > Danio > Danio tinwini. The sequence goes on along the minus strand of CAIGQZ010001492.1, from coordinate 13,018,746 downwards.
CAAAATGATTAGCGGGGCAGGTAGTTCAAGCACAGAAATACAACGGAAACCTAGAGAGGAAAATAGAGGCACTGTGATTACGCTCAGAAGCGTTTCCAGGACCTTAAGCTGATCGCTGATTGGCTAGATATGTGTCATGTGATGTAGAAAGCAAACGTAATTAAAGGGATAGTTCACCAAAAAAAACATTCTGTTATCATTAAGATTTACTCATCTTCCACTTGTTTCAAACCTCAAGCTGTAAACCTTTTTGCAGTTATCCACCTAATTTTCTATTCAATTATGAGATTTAAATACTGCATAGTGACATTTTAAGCACTATTTTCTAGCAGATTTAGCTTGTTGGGTGGTCATCATAACCACACTTTTTAATGTACCAAAATATTTACTAAAGAATTAGAATAATGAAATATGAATATATACTTATTTTTAAAATACAAATATATTACATCATATATCATTAGAAAACAAATAGGAATCTGTTAAAGTTTGAAAATAAAAAAAATAGCTTATTGTCAGTTAGTAGGCAAATAAACAAACTGGCCAGCACTTTCAACTTTCCTCATTCGACCTTTTTGATGGGTTATTTTTCACTATTCAAGATGGTGTAGCAGTGTAAATAGGACAAATGAACTCATGTTTGGGACATATTCTGCACCTTTGACAGTGAAGGGTGGGTCTTTCGAACCCCCCGAACCCCCCCCCTGGCTACGGGCCTGAAATATATGAAGATATTTTGAAGAATGTTGTTGGAACGCAGCAACCATTCTCCCCAAATTATTAAGAATATTTTCCTTTGTGTTCAACAGAAGAATTGTTAAAATGCATTTTTAGAACCACTTGAATGTGAGTAAATGGTGAGGATGTTTACATTTTTGGGTGAACTATCCCTAGCTTCAACTATGACAAGATACAATAATACATGTTAACTAATAAAAATGATTCATGTTATAATTATATTAGTCTAATATATATTCTAATTTATACTATTGCGATGCATGTTTCAATATTGTTTATTATGTTTAGTTTTGTTGCATTTGTATATTATTGATATAATGTTGACAGTAAAAGTGAACTCTTCTTGAAAAAAAGGGTGATATGATAAAATGTTTTTAATTAATCTTAATTAAAATCTCGATTTTTGCTTTTATAAAATTATTATAATTACTCGTAATTATATACAGAAGTTAAATTGATTGAAAATGACATTATTTGAACATATTATGAGCAAAAATAAGCAAAAATCTTAAAGCAATAAGATCTTTGCAGATGTTTCTAAGGTACATGTACCTGGTACTGTATATTTGTAAGTGATCTAACATTTATCTTCTCTTTTTTTCTTGGTTTTGTGCAGTTTATTTTAGAGCTACATAATGTTTTTGTGCACGTTTTATTTATGTTATATTTATGTTTTTAACTTATGTTTTGTGCAAAAATGTTTAACAAAAATTATAGTAAGAATATATTTGTCATTTGTCAACAAATGTTTTAGTTTAATAAAACGTCGTATGACCATAGACTGCAAAGGTCGTGATCAATTTTTGCTTACGCAGACATTCAAAATTGTTCAATACGGGCCGCGAGGCGCCCTCTTCAGACATTATTTATTAAAACAACGAGTATTGATTAATTTTCATTTCCATTTGTTCTCCTATTTTAGTCATTTAGACTCCTCCCATTACGAACGCCTACTCAATGTTACATACAAATGCAGTGGTTCTAAAGCAGTAAAATAAAAAATCATTATATTAAGTAAATGTTTTATGAATTATCAACAATATTTTCTTTATTATTTTCTATATTATAATATTATATTCATTATTATAGGTTTTCAAAAGATATTTTGTAATATCACAGATATACCAAAAAAAGGAAATATAACAAATTAACAAGTTGCAAGATCAAAAGAATGAATAGCTACACTGTTTTCAATAGCTCTTAAAATCCCATTACAATGACCATCGCAATTTCAATAGTTGTCCCGCCCATTTTGGCTGATTGGCAGCTTCACCAACCAATGGTCTGAAATCCTTAAATTCAACCGACCAATCAGGTGAACACATCCAGTAAACTGGCGTTTCATAAGAGGTTGCAAGAAGTCATGTTTCATAAACAAAAACGAGAACAAATTTTAACTGTCAGAGAGCTTGTTGAAGAGTGACGGCGGATGAGAACAACTTTGTCTACATTTGCTTTGATGAAGACGCACGTCCTTAGTATATTTGCGCTGTCCGTAAGTAAACTGGTAGCTGTCCAAGGTGGTCGGCAGGTTCACCGGTTTATTTTAGCTGTCATGATGCAAGTTGTTAAGGGATTGATGGTTAGCCAATTATGTAGATCTGCGAGTAGTGTGATTATGGTAGATTGATGTATTTGTTTGTTTTATTCTTGTCTTTGCAGCTCACATCGTCGACGACACAATGAAGCGACTGTACTTTATCGAGCCCGTCGTCGCGATTTACGCGTTTGCCAGTTTTATGCTTTATCCTCTCATCCAGCAGTATGTGTATCGCAGACTGTGGCTGGAGATCACAAACTCGACCTATCCAGTGTCCGAAAACACTTCCCAGTGCGCCGCCAACAGCAGCAACCACACCAGCCAACAAGAGGTACAGTGTCACACGTTACATTAATATCTGACACAAACATTTTCATATTATTTACATATTTAGACACTGAAATAATAAATACACTACATTTTTGGTTTATACAGCAAAAAAATTGACATTTTTTTCTTACTTAAAGTCGTCTTGTTAAGAAAAAGTAAAGTAAGAAAAACATTTTTTTTTTTTTGCAGTGTAGATGTGTTTTTTTTAGCAGTTGCTTTTTTTAAACAAACCTGCCTTAAGATATTTTAGTGGACAACCAGTTCCCCCAAGGTGTCTAGAGGAGATGGAAAATGGCAGCGTCATTGTTTTATTACACAAGATATTGGTAGCTCCTTCAGGACTTTATATCAAAATCTAGGGCTGCTCGATGTTGGAAAAATCAGACATTGCAATGCTTTCTTTTTCTGCGATAAATATAGCGATTATATATACAATTTCACCGGATGACTTGAAAACTGCTACTCGGAAAGAATGTATTACTTTAAAATGATTGACATGATTCTTTAGGGAAGTGAATCATGCATAAAATGTAATAAATAAATTACAAGCCAATACATCCATATAAGATAGGCTAAGATAAAAGTGAAATAAATCGTTATGTTTTCGGGGCAGTCACATAGTATTCAGGTACAAAATTTGAATAATCGCATTGAAAATAACACTGCAAAAGTCTTTACTCTTATAAATAATTCAATTAAAATCATTAACTTTATTAATGTTTCTTGTGCCTAAATGCTTCAAATTCTCGGGGCTTAAAAATGTGCAAATAAACAACTTTCAATCCGTTTTGGTTAAACTCTGCAATAACTACACTCATGTGTTTCTTATGTTCAACTATAATTATAACTCAACATTGCATATCCTGCGATGTGACAATTGCAGATGTGCACATTGCGATATCGATGCTGAAACGATATATTATTATTATTATTATTATTATTATTATTACTATTATTATTATTCTTTTTTACATTGGTTACATGCCTGTAATTCAAGAAGTAATAGTCTATTTTTAGATTCAATTTTGATTCTTAATAAGCATTTGTTTTGACACACTTATTTTTATATTGTTAAATTTGAAAGATTAACTTGGCGGTTCAATCCACTGTGGCGACCCCGGATTAATAAAGGGACTAAGCCGAAAAAAAAATGAATGAATGAATGCATTTCAAAGATTTTGGCATTCCAATGTGGCTTCAAAAGTATTTATTTTTTATTTTTATAAAGGAGTACCTGAGAAACAAATCATGTTGAATTCCAAACTTAATCTCATTTGCCTTTACCAAAACAATTGTGTAGTTTGTCAGAGTGCCAAAAATGTTGAAACCATAAATCAAGCTGATTTCCCTGTATCTAGTTCCATAGAAAATGTACCTTTTAAATTGCCAAAAATAAAACGTAATTTACTTATAACCAAAAAGTTCCATCTCATTAACTTGCTCTCAGTGGTTCGTTCAAAGATTCTGTATTTGAATCGGTTTTAGGGATTTTGGAAGAAGGGATTTTGCTTCTGAAGTTCTAACAGTTCAAATACTGCATGCAATATTCTCTGTTAACATCTTTTTAATTTTGCACCAATGTCTCTAAATTGAATCATAAAGGACCTTAAATGGATAGTTCACCCAAAAAATGAAAATTAAGTCATCATTTACTCACCTTTACTTGTTAAAAATCAGTTTGTGTTTTGTTTCTGTTGAACACAAAAGAAGATATTTGAAAAAATGTTGGAAACCTTTAATCCATAGAGAAAACAAATACTATGGAAGTCAGTGGTTACCATTTTCCAACAATCTTCAAAATATCTTTTTGTGTGTGTTTTTAAACAGATAAAAGTAAGTCATACTGATATGTAACAGCTCAAGGGTAAGGAAATGATGACATAATAAAAAAAAAATCTTAAACAAATTAAGATTACAAGAAATCGAGAATTTAAAATGATAGAATGGCGTCTTTAATTCTTCATAGGTTACAGGCATGCAAATATTCATAAATGTTCTTTTCAGCTCAGTCCTTTTATTAATCTGGGGTCGCCACAGCGGAATGAACCGCCAACTTATCTAGCATATGTTTTACTGATCAACCCAGTGCTGAACTCCGAAGTCAAATAATTCTGAAAAGCAACTCTTGTCTTTTGCAACAGTTTATTACCAGATCGCTCATTCAGGAAACCAATGTTTTGTCACACAACAAAACAGAACAATTCTTTGTATGTAAATACTTGCATAATAAGTAAACTAATAAATCAATATTTCAACTGTGTAATAAGTGAGACAACATTGATCCGGTCAGTATTATTCAATAAATAAATCCTCCTGTCAGAAGTTGTTTTATTTTTCTTAAATTAAATGTGAGGGGTGGCTCAGTGGCACAGTGGGTAGTGCTGTCCCCTCACAGCAAGAAGGTCGCTGGTTCGAGCTCCGGCTTGGGTCAGTTGGCATTTCTCTGTAGAGTTTACATGTTTCCCCATGTTCGCTTGAGTTTCCTCCAGCTGCTTCGGTTTTCCCCACAAGTCCAAAGACATACACTAAAGGTGAATTGGGTAAGCTGAATTGTCTGTAGTGTATGTGTGCGAATGAGAATGTATGGGTGTTTCCCAGTGATGGGTTGCAGCTGGAAGGGCATATGCTGTGTATTTTCGCATTCGCAGTGGTTCTTTCTGCTGTGGCGACCCCTGATTAATAAAGGAACTAAGCTGAAAAGAAAATGACTGAATGAACAAAAATAAAAGTGAGCTACACCTGTTGTTGTTGTTTCAGATTTCAGTCTGTTGCATTCCAGTTTTGGTCACAGATACACGAACATCTGCGTTTTATTTCCTTTTTTTCTCTCTCTCTCTTTTTCATTTTTCTTTTTAAAGCCGTTTTTATTTTTAAATCAGGAATTGCATCACTCCTCATAAGACACTTACACGCTTTCATAAGCACATCTGTTTTATTTATTTTCCTCCTCTTCTTTTTTTTCCCAGGAGGTGCAGAAAGCAGCTTCTCTGTTCTCCATGTACACTGATTTATCGTCCATGATCCCCAGCCTCATTGTGACTCTCCTCCTGGTGTCCTACAGTGATCAGCGCGGCCGAAAGATCACCATTATCATGCCTCTCATTGGCACTCTGATCTACACGCTTTCATTCCTCATCGTCTCGTTCTTCCAGCTCAACCTTTACCTCCTCATTGCCGCCTCATTTGTTAGTGCCCTCTTTGGTGGCATCGGCACCATGCTAGGCGGCTGCTTCTCCTATGTGGCTGACTTATGTGAAGATGGCAAACAAAAAACCCTTCGGATGGCCGTGGTCGACATGATGATTGGCATGCTGGCAGGCGTAGCTTCAATCTCCACTGGCTACTTCTTGCATGCAGCCGGGTTCAACTGGCCGTTTTTTACCTCTGCCATATTTCAGGTTGTTAATTTACTATATGCCATCTTTATCCTGGAAGAAACTAGAGTCATTGATCAATCAGAGACCTTGGCTTGTTGTCAGGCCTTGCGGAATCTGGCATGCAGCATCTACAACTTGTTTGCTGGAGGAAGTAGACGAAGAAAATGGGTTCTTGTGCTGTTGATTGTCACTTTTTCCTCCTTGTCTTTTGTCAATACTGGAGGTTTGTCTATAGTCACGCTTTATGAGCTCAATGAGCCGCTGTGCTGGACTGAGATTCTTGTTGGATATGGCTCTGCTGCCAGCACGTCTATTTTTATTACTAGTTTTGTTGGCGTGTTTTTGTTTTCCCTCTGTCTGCCTAACATAGCCATCGCCTTCATCGGGATGCTGTCAGTCGCTGTTAACATGTTGATGACTGGCTTCGCGAAGACCACACTCATGATGTTTCTCGGTGAGCATGAATGCTTATAGTTCAAAAATTAAGATGGTTTTATTTTTATGTTACACACACATATATACATATAGCGTGGAAAATAAGTATTGAACACGTCATGTTTTTCCTGGGAATAATATTTCTAAAGGAGCTGTTGACATGGAGTTTAACCAAATTTTGGTAAAAAACCAAACAATACAAACATAAAAATAAAATAAAACAAAAAAAAAATCTCAAAAGTTAGCTCTGTGTAATGTAATGATACATGGAGAATGTACTGAACTACTGAAATGTATTTAATACTTTTATATAAAAGGCTTTTTTGATGATGGCAGGCTAAATACATTCTCATATGGAGAATGAAGTCCCATGCATTGCTCAGGTGTGAGTTTTTCACAGACTTCAACAGTGTAAAAATCTTGATGCTTCTTTTTGTCTTGTCTATCAAATCTGATCTTTAATTTATATTTTATATTGGATTCAAGTCAGGTGATTGGCTGGGCCATTCTACAGCTTGATTTTCTTCCTCTGAAAGCATTTGAGAGTTTCCGTGGCTGTGTTTTGGATCATTGTCTTACTGAAATGTACACCCTGGTTTCATCTTCATCATCCTGCTAATGTAGATGTTAGACTGAAGCAGCTAATATTAATTTACAGTGAGGAAGGGCAGAGGGTTGCTGAATAACTTTTGAGAGATTTCAGCTGCTGTCTGGGCTTTCACTGCCTTTTTACACCTCCCTTTCTTAATGTGTACCAGGATTAGGGTAGTTAGGCAAGTTATTGTATAATGATGGCTTGTTCTCTAGACTGTTCGCAAAAAATAAAAATTAAAAACTGCTTTTGTTTTAGCTGAAATAAAACAAATAAGACTTTTTCTGAAAGAAAAAAATATCAGACATACTGTGAAAATTTCCTTGCTCTGTTAAACATCATTTGGGAAATATTTAAAAAAGAAAAAAAATTCAAAGGGGGGCTAATAATTCTGACTTTAACTGTATATATATATATATAAGGCACGAGAAAATGGCTGAACCTTTAACATTAAAATTGATAAAAATCACTAAATCAATAAAATCTTAATTTAGAAGATTACATAAAGATTTATGTATTTAAATTGCATGAAAAAAATCTATCCTTTTTGATTTCACCCTTTTAATGTAAACTAACAATGTTAAGGTTATGTACAGTATATTTAAACATAAATATAAAACTGGGTATGAAAATGGGTAAGATTTCTGCGCTCAGCAAAAGCAACAAACATTGCATAGTTTTTTGATTATGAAACATTAGATTTGGCTAAAAATTGCTTTTATTAAAGTCAATGTAAAAAGTGTTTTTGTTGAAACAATTACATTTATTCACACTGTAAAAAAAGTAACCAGGGATGTTTCTGATTTGTTTCATTAATTTATTAAGGTAAAAAAATGTATTTAGATTATTTAATTATATAAAATTATTTTTAAACTAAAACCAGTCTTTCTTTTATTCAGTGGAGCTAAAATGGAAAAGAATTTCGGAATGAAATTAAATGTTAAATATGGCTATGCAACAAGCAATATTTAGTTATAGTTAAAGCGACTGAGATAGGTTTTTATTGATAGCAGAAATATACATTGTGTTTACTTTAAACACATTAAATTAGTTTGTTAAAACTGTAGAACTAGAATAAAATAAATAGTTTAGGCCCTTCAAATGCACTAAATTAAAAAACTAAACTTAATTTTTTTTCATATATAGTGATATATATTTATATATTATAGTGGCATTTGTAGTTATGATGTTAATTAAATGAAAACCATAGCTCTACCGGGTTACATCAAACATCTTTATCTTATCACACATTTATATACTTTTTATACGTACAGGAGGATTAAGTTGAAGTTTGCTTAATAAACATCTATGATAACTGAACACTATTACAGTGGTAACTACTGAAGTGTTAATTCATTTTCCTTTTTCCTTACAATTTTTGTGATTAGTACTAAAAAACTTACTTTTTTTGTAAGTTAGCTGCATATACGGTATCAGTTCCATACTAATTAAAATGTGAGATTTGTAAGCTTTATATTTGTAGCCATTTAAAATAAGTGAGTTTTCCTGCAATCCTGTAAATGCTGTTCTGTTTAGTTAATGTGTGTATTGATGTGTTTGCTTACAGTGAGGATTCCTGCTATGTTTGCCATCATGCCGTTCCCTGTCCTGCGTTCAATGATGTCAAAGGTCGTCTCAAAGTCTGAACAGGGTGAATGACTCTCTGAAAACCTCTCTTCCAAAGCAAAACCTCTTTATTCAGCAAAACATCGATCATAAGAACTCTTATCTGCTCAAGATGTTTTTTGTGCGACTATGCACTTTTAAAGTGTTGTGTTTAAGGATCCTTATTTCAAAATCTGGTTTTCCGTCTTCCTTTGAAAAGAAAGTAATGTTTAGACATTGTATTTTCTCAGGAGCGCTCTTCGCCTGTGTGGCCTTCACAGAAACGCTGAGCACTAATGGGTCTGCTGCTAGTTTTAGTAGGATCTATGCAGCCACTGTGGCCTGGTGTCCAGGTTTTGTCTTCCTACTGGGTGCCGGACTCTGTCTCATTCCCATGAGTTTACTGGGGTAAGAGCTGCACTACAATATAATTAACTGCAGATGCTTAGGAGATAGAAACCGTGTATTTAAAGGTTTTGGGAAATAAAAATGGGCTTTTTAGGTGAAATATTACAAAGTTAATTAAAATGATTTGTGCACATATTTAAGTGTGCTTGACAAATAGTTGGTAATTTTTTATTTTTGTAAAACAAATTTTGAAGAAAAAAATAGTTAAACTCATGTAGTTTGAAGTCTGATGTTTAAGAAAATATAAGGGGTAACTAGCTTTCACTTTTTTAAAATAATAATAATAATATTAATAAACGTTATTTTTATATAGCGCCTATAAAATTAGCATCTCGAGGCACTTTACAGACATATAACATGTGCAGCAGTAAAAGATAATTTTTTTCTTTGCATTCATCCTTGTAGGTAATAATAAAAAAAAATAAAAATACATAAAATAATAATAGTAATAGATCTAAAAATCAAATAAAAGCTATACCCTAAAAAAAAGTTAGTTTTAAAAGATGATTTAAAATTACTCCGGTATTCTGCATTGCGAATATCAGACGGTGAAGAGTTACACAATTTAGGTGACAATGAAGAGAATGCCCGGTCTCCTATAGATTTTAGCTGCGTTTTTACTTAACTATAGTGTAAAATGGTATTGTGGTGTGACATAGCAAACGTTATCTTCATTTTGGACACTTCTCTTCATGTAGTTCTGTTTATTTTATAGGAAGTTATGAAAAATATTTTATTCTTCAGGACTTGTTTGACCTGTTGGACATTTTCAATAAAAAAGCCAAACAATACCTAACAATTTTATAGTGCTTCTGAAATAGTTCAATGTGTAAAATCTTTTGAGACAAAATCTTGACAAGGTGCACATCATGGGCTTCACAGGGGGCTTCAGTCACATAATTTTGTATGGGGTGTTTCAGCTAAATCCATTTTTTTTGTGAAATAGCCCAAACTTTTTCTTTATTCAACAGTATTTTTTTTCTGATGACTTATTAGCATGACAGAAGGACAACCTGTTCCTCTTATGAGACTGACTAATATTAGCCCAAAATGATCCAATATTATTTCTATGGACAAAAATCAATAAATTTTTTGGTATCTTTCATTTAATGCTAATTTTAAATTAGAACAAGTGCTGACTTTGGGTGTTTGAAAAACACATTAGAAATTAAATGAATTATTATGTTGAGTTGCATAAATTCTGCTAAACCAATAATTACTTTCAATTCACAAGTGTAGTACATATCTGATATATATTTTTTACGCTTTTACATAATTTAATAATTTTACCTTAATATGTAAAAAATAAAACACAACATTTTCAAATTTAGTAAAATTAGAAGCACATGAAATCATCTTATATATGTAAAACATTTCTAGGTTTGTTAAAGATTGCAAAAAAAAACGCTTTTAAATGAACAATTATTTACCCAGTTATTTATCAACTGATATTAAAATATTAAAAAAGTGCTATCAATATACTTGGTACAGTATATACTGTAAGTCACATTTTATAATTTAATGTCGAAATGATAATATGAAGTACTGCAGAGTACTGGTAGCTTCAAATGAAACCTTTACAAACATTAAATATTTAATAATTTCTTTATTTCCATATCCCAACATGTGCTTTATATTAAACTGTAATCAGAACAGCAAAAGGAATAAAAAATAAGATTAAAACAGTTGTGGGTCACAAGAAGATTTTTATCTAAAAATGAAAAGCCTTTCAGATGTCTTTAAGGTAAAACTGAAACTAAAGTTTTGTGTGAAATGTACTATAAGAATACTCATATTTCAGAAAATGTAACAATCACATTATTACTCACCACTACAGTATAAACCAAGATTACATTTACTGTAAAAGCATGATTTTTAACACAACATTGACTTTTTGGTTTGGAAACCTTGTTGGTCCAGTAAATCTTTAAAACTGGTTTTGAATCTCCCTGAATGTTGCTTGCATAATAGTTCCTTGTTCTAAAATGCCAGCTATGGTTTCCATTTCCTATTTCTCCTTTCTGCATCTGCTTGTATTTTTTTGTACATACTGCGAGTATGATATGAATGTTGACTGATTCCGACTCAATGTGTGCCTCTCCAGAATACTTAAGTGTATCCATCCATTGGATCCTAATGACACTCAAGCACTCTTATCTGAAGATGGGACTGAAGACTCAGATGACCCACCTGTAGCGTAAAATCAAAGGGAGTACAAGTACCCTCATCAATCATCTGTGTGTACCTTCCTCATACCAACACGGGATGATAAACTTAGAACTGAAATCAACTGTGGGTACTCTGTTCAAGCCTGAAATATGTTTTTGCTGAAGTTTGTGCTAATTGTGGTTGTAGAGTGAGCCACAACAGAAGGAAGAACTTTATACTTCTAAATGCCAATTTTGTAAAATGTATTTAAAAAAATAATAATAAAATAAATAAA
>CAIGQZ010001492.1:12958510-12971010 GCA_903798205.1 Danio tinwini | reverse complement strand
AAAATAAAAATACTCACATAATTAATGGATGCTTTTGTATTTATAATTATGTACCGAAAGGACAGTTACTGCCCACAACTGTTTGTTTGTCATGAAATAAAAAATGACCATATTTTTATTCTAAATACATATTATAGACCTTTTATCAGTCTAAATTCCTTCAAATCTAGATATATAAAATTGGATCTACTGTAGTTTCAAATTTTTTATTGGTTGTTAAAAAGAAGCTAATAAAGGACTCTGTTTTAAAGCAAATAAAAGTGTTTTGACTCTAAAGCCTCTTATTTGCGGCTATAAAAGGATAACTTAACATTATTTTATAGTTAAATTATGAAACGTTCTTGGAGTTGTCAAATTTTGGTACATGTTTATTGGCTCATGCATTTGTTCAAATATTTAGTCTGATTGTTCCGAATGAGGCAGAAAATCCATTGACTAACTGAGAAGATCCTGCTGTACAGTATCTGCAATGAATGGCCTGTATTTACATTTTTCTATCTGATCTACTGTCTAACAAATCTTCAATGTCAAGGGTGCACTTGAATGATGACATGAAAGTAAACATTTGTAGCAGGCTGAGCACTTTTACTGGAACGTACTGTACACTGAAGAGCGATGTTGCCTTTACTCCTTTTTGGATGCATGCATCTGTTTTACTGTTATCTTAACGTGCATAACATGCTATTTTTTACTTAAATGTCTGCCTGAAATTTTTTTGTGTTCAAAATGTAAGTGTACACATGAAGGAAATTACTACTTTTTATTTTCCTAACATCCTTATTAAAAATATTTTGAGCTCAAGAAAAGAAAATATGTTTATACATTTGGCAAAAAGTATTGTATTTATCAGTTGTAAATCAGGCTTATGACCTCAAAATTCCTCTACAAGAATAATTTCTGTCTCAGTTGTGCTTTCCATTCTCATTTTTTTTTAAGCAAATGAGTGATTTCAATCTCATAAACAGAAGATGACATGATTACTAGTTTAGGGCTAGTAATCAGGTAACTTGGTAACTTGGTAACTTGGTAAATTTTCATCCTTTGCTCCAAAAAAGTTGGGATAGGAGCAGTTTAGGACTAGTAATCAGGTAACTTGGTTAAATAATGATGTGGAATTCCTCTACAAGAATAATTTCTGTCTCAGTTGTGCTTTCCATTCTCATTTTTTTTTAAGCAAATGAGTGATTTCAATCTCATAAACAGAAGATGACATGTCCTTTTAGTCGACCTGATTTGGGAGCCAAGTCACCATGCGGTACAGCGGACGGGTGAGTTATCACATTTTCAAGATTGTTCTTGATTCGAATTGATTGTTCTTGATTCGTCAGGTTGTTTGTGATTTTAGGCGTATGTTTCTTTGTAATGCACTTTCAATTGTTCCCACAGTACTTTCTCAAAATACTCTAATTTGGGTTCTCATAATTGGTAGTTGTCATTACATATTTACATAATTAGTTGTCATCCCATTAAGCGAGTTTAAGATATTTACTGTATTTGCAAACAAGATTAGGGTTAGGGTTTCAAAACAGACTTGTTAAAGTGAAAGTTCACTCGAAAATAAAAATGAACTCACCAAGTGCTTCTAAACTTTTATGATTTTTTTCTGTTTAACACAAAACAAGGATGTTGGAAAAAAGCAGCCTTTGACATCCATAGTACACTGTAAAACCTAAAAAGTTAAGGTAACTCAAACCATTTGAGGAAACCGATTGCAACAAACCATTAAAGTTCAAAAACTAATCCTAATGAGTACTGTGAACTTAATCTATTTGAGTAAACGAAGCAATTTAAGCAAAAATTAAGAGAACTCAAACCAACTGAGTACTGTAAAACCCAATAAGTTAAGGCAACTCAAACCATTTGAGGAATCCAAATGGTACAAACCATTTGAGTAAAAAAAAAACTCATCTATATGATTACCCAACACAATCTCATGGCAATTTGTAACTTTTTGAAGTTACCTTTTGGCTAATTCGTACGATCTAATTCATACAGTTTAATACGATTTGCTCATCACCCAATGACGGTTGGGTTTAGGGGTGGTGTTGGGTGCCACGCCTCCTTTTTAAAATCTTACATTTTCGTACGATTCAACTCGTACGAATTCATACGAATTAGCCACTAAACTGACAAAACGTAAAATACTTGCGTTTTCTCATGAGATCAGGCTGGATTACTGTGAACTTACTCCATTTAAGTTATTAAGGTATTTCATTAATTTATTACCTTCACCTAGTTCAAAACTCTTTTCAAATGAGTACAATTAACTTTGAGTAAATTATAAGTTAACTACACTTATTTCATTTGATAAAGTTAACTGTTGGGTGTAGGAAAAAAAAATACTAACTTTGCTCCAACATATTTTCCTTTGTATTTAACCAAAAAAAGAAACTAAAAGCAGGTTTGGGTGTAGTGAAGGATGAGTAAATGATGAGTAAAATGTTTTGTGTTCCTTTAAACTAACTGGCATCTAGCTCTCTGCAACTCTCACATGGTTGTCCACTGAAGCTGAGCAGGGCTGCGCCTGGTCAGTACCTGGATGGGGACCACATGGGAAAGCTAGGTTGTTGCCGGAAGTGGTGTTAGTTAGGCCAGCAGGGGGTGCTCAACTTGTGGTCTGTATGGTTACGTATAAACCTTATGGAGATGTTAAACTGAGGTCCTGACTTTCTGTTGTCGTTAAAAATCCCAGGATGTCTTTTTAAAAAGGGTGACCTCTGTTCAACATAGCCTCCTAACCATCTCCATATCATAATTGGCTTCATCACTCTGCCTTCTCTCCACCAATCAGCTGGTGTGTGTGGTGTGTGGTGTGCGGTCTGGCGCAATATGGCTGCCGTTGCGTCATCCAGGTGGATGCTGCACACTGGTGGTGAATGAGGAGATTCCCCCAAATGTTTAAAGTGCTTTGAGTCTCTAGAAAAGGTCTATATAAATGTAAATAATTATTATTATTATTATCTCTTTAATAATGTGCTTACAAAACCATTTTGTAACAATGCAATATTTTAAATAAAAAAATCTTTAAATTACAATTGTTGCTAAATAATAACATTACTATTAAGACTTTTACTGTTGAAATTTACAAGTTTCTTGTTTTAAAAGTGTCCAAAATGTGTACTGAGCGTGTGTTCATTTATATAAATAACCTTTAAAATATCACATTTGTAAAAAGTACAATCATTTTAATGGAATGTAAAATAAACATTTTCAAATGAAAACAACCATTAAGATACTCATTTTGAACAGAATAATCATTATCATTAACAAACACTGTAAAATGTTTCTGTAAACTTTGCAGTATTACTGGCAATTTTGGTAGCCAGTAATATAACCCCAAATCAGAAAAAGTTGTGACATTATGGAAAACACAAATAAAAGTAGTGATTTCCAAATTTACTTTGACTTGTATTTCATTGCAGACCATGTAATCACAAAATATTTAAAGTTTTGTTTTCAACTTCATTTCATTTGTAAATATACATCCTTTGCTCCAAAAAAGTTGGGATAGGAGCAGTTTAGGGCTAGTAATCAGGTAACTTGGTTAAATAATGATGTGATTGGAAACAGATGATGTCAACAGGTGTTTGTAATTATGATTTGGTACAAAAGCAGCATCCTAGAAAGATCTAGTCTATAGCCAGGGTCTGGTATAGGGTTGTGTCAGTGTCCTTGGCAAAGGTAACTTGCACTTTTGTGATGGGACCATTAATGCTAAAAAGAATTTTGGACAAATTTTTCCAGGGAACAAAATGTTAAATGCTGTACTGTTCTAATTTTATTTTATTTTTTTAAATGTGTTGTGAGAACTGATATAGGAACCTGTGTTTATATTAAAAAAATCATGATAAACACATAAAATGTTTGTCTTATTGTCTGCAATAAAATACAACTCAATGTAGATTTAGAAATAATTTTTGTGGCTTGTTTTCCATACTGTCCCAACTTTTTCTCATTTGGGGTTGTACTGTAAAATGTGAAGCTACAGCACAGTTGTAACTTGTTAATTTACAGCCAGTACTACTCTAAAAAAGGCAAGTAACTGTACAATTTACTAGTGCACTATTAATAAGTAATAATGTTGTAAAACTAACTGGCAATTTTGGTTGCCAGTAAAGCTGCGGTCACACTAGAGTTTGTGCGTGTGATATTCTGTCGTACGTAGCTGCAAAAAGGGGTGAGATTAAACGAAATGATTAGACGTAAAAAAAAAAAAAATCCAGCGATTGCTCCATGTTTTAAATTTCTGTTCAGAGAGGTCATGTTTTGATCCTGGATTGGTCTTACGCAGTCAATTGATAGGAGTTCGCAGGTCAGAGTTTACCAAGCTTGAACTTTGCACCGCAGCAAAATGTGAAACTTGATGCATGACCCTGCGTTTCCAGTCTGACGCATTTGCATGCGTATGAATGGAAGTCTATGTGGCAAAGTCCAGTGTGACTGCAGCTTAATACTGCAAAAATTACAAATGCACTGTTAATTAACAATTACAATTGTAACTATTTAATTTAAAGTGTTTTACAGCAATTATTTACAGTGTAGTTTTGTAGCATGATGATAAAGTGCACTATTATAAAATAAGCAATATAGAGGAAAGCCTCCAAATGACACCAAACTCAAATTTTCCTCACTATCTTTCACGTTTTCCGTTTTGAACAGATACTCTTGCTGAGACCTCATACATCCTTCCTAAAGTTCAGAGGCCAGGCATTACTGTTGGCAATGGATGAGCTGAATGATCTGGCCTCCTGTGCGGACGGAAGCTCTCGCAGGACCGTTTCCACCTTTCTTGGGGTCGAAGGACAAACATCTTTATCACCGAGGCACAACAATCTTCGAAACAATAAACAGGAAGCAGGTGAGATATGCATTTACGTACTTTCTGGCACTTGACCTGGGAATCTTTCCCTTATTTGGTCATTTGTCATTTCACTTGCCAAATCTGGGAGAATGGCTGAGGTGGAGGACTTTGATTGCTTTTTCAGCAGACCTTAGAATCTCATTTACATGCAAGAATGGGCCCATAAAAAGGGGGAAATAAGGGCTCGGGAAAGGGACCCCTGCGTGTGACCTCGCAGGACCTGAATCAGCTTCTAAAAGAGTTCTGTTTTTACTCCTGGACCGATGAGAAGCGATTGATGTTGATAAGAAAACAGCAACACAATACTGGAACTTTCAGCACCTGTCGCCAAAACTGCATACAGTCTTTGTGTTCATATTACACTCATGTTTGCACACACACAATCGCTCACAAATCTATAATCATGCCACACACACATATATACACAAACACTGGCCTAAAATGGTTTGTGCTTGTTGCTAATGCTGAGTGACTAGGCACAATACAGAGGAAAGGCCAAGTGTTGTGTAGGGTTTCTTTCTTTCCCACGATGCTTTTCACAGTCAGGGCACCGTAAGGAAGGAAGCTGACGGTGGGGTTTGTCGCCTTGGCAGAGGCCGCCATGTTGCTTTCCCCAAGTGGACTGGTGGACATAAAATAACTCATAGGAAGTTCTCAGGATTTTGCACTTCCTGTTTTCAGAAAGGCTGTTTTGAGGGACAATAAAGGGCTGTGCAGTGATTTCAAAGACTTGCTTCTGAAAGTAAGCTACAGTAAAACAATTTAATTAAGCATGAAATAAATTGGGCGACACGGTGGCTCAGTGGTTAGCACTGTCGTCTCACAGCAGGAAGGTCGCTGGTAGGAGTCCCGGCTGGGTCAGTTGGCATTTCTGTGTGGAGTTTGCATGTTCTCCCTGTGTTCATGTGGGTTTCCTCCAGGTGCTCTGGTTTCCCCCACAGTCCAAAGACATGTACTATAGGTGAATTGAATAAACTAAATTGGCCATAGTGTACTGTATGTGTGTAAATAAGTGTGTATGTGAGTTTTCCAGTACTTGGTTGCAGCTGGAAGGGCATCTGCTGTGCAAAACATATGTTGTATAAGTTGGCGGGGCTTTCCACTGTGGCGACCCCTGATAAAAAAGGGACAAAGGAAAATAAATGAATGAATGAATGAATAAAATTGCTAAAAAGAAACACTAGAGACCTAGTCTCTGTTTGCGTACATAGAAAAATCTTTGCTTACATAAATCTTACATGAATTTGCTTACAAAATCTTTGCATACATAGAAAAATCTATGCTTTTTATTTTATTTATCAAAAAGAATGAATTAATTAAGAAATTGTGCACTGTTAACAATTTCCTGTCCTATCTACAGTAACTTACTGGCAGCTGTTTGCTAGTAACTTACTGTAAATCAATTAGAGCAAGAATACTGTATTTACATCACCATTTATCTTGCTCTATACTGTATGTATTTACAATATTGTATATCATGACTGTAAAATATACTGTAATTCTCACAATGCAACTTTAAAATACAGTAACATATCGCATAACTTTCCTACAGTAAAATACATTCCATATTACAGTTGAATACTGTGTCATTTATAAAAATCGTTAAGAGTGTGTATAAATGTGCATTTCTAGAAAGCTATTTGCAACATTGATAATAATAATAAATATTTCTTGAGCATCATATCAGCATATTAGAATGATTTCTGAATGTTCAAGTTGCTTTATTGGCATGACATTTAGTACAATTATAGTACATTTTATTATTTCTCTAGTTGTGGTGTATTTGGGGCAGAACAGAAGGAAGTGTGTCTCATCCTCTGCTTGAGTTTTGTCACACAGTTTACATGTTCTCTGTTCTTTAGGAGTCCAGGATTTTTTATGTATGCCCTTTTCTTTTTCTAGGTCATGATTACAGTGGTGATATTTAGAAAGAATGTGTATCTCTTTTTTAATAGTTTTAATGATTAATAATTTGCCAACTGGGTGGTTCTGTTTAGGGCTGAATAACATTGAAGTTTAGTTTGGGGGTTGAATTCAGTTTTTAGTATTTCCATCCTAATTATATTTTGCTCTCTCTGTCACTTAGTGTATGTGTATTTGTATGTGTGTGTAGTATAAAATACAAATGAAAGAACAACCTACAGTTTACTAAATTTCTCTGCTATAGTCCTATTTGGAATTAGGAGTCGAAAAAGATTTTTGGCCACTTTTCTTGAGTTATATACTCTGAATTTTCCTTATACAATTATGTTGTTCTCTAATTTCCAACGCTATGGTGTAACCACAACAAAAAAAATCCCTAAAATGTTTAAAAATGAAGATTACATTATTTCTGAATAAGCAATACACTGTATACACTGTAAACTATATCTATATAAAAATGTTATATATATTACAATAAAAAAATAAAAGGAATGCTACTCTACTTAAAGTTTAACCACAAGTGAAAAATCTCACATAATTCAATCCTCAAACCAAAAAATGATATAAAATATGAGTGGATAATCACATCCAGAGAACTGTAAACTGCTTAACCATCATTATTTCTGGACAGAAGTGAGAACTGGATGCACATGAAATCTAAAGTCCAATTTCTATTGCACACAAATATCTGCAGAGTGGTGTTTCTTTAAATGATGGGTTTCTCTCTAAGAGATTAATACAATCTGTCAGCCTCTGCAAAACTGAGCAAATGTGTTTACATTTTCTTTCAACAAGTGCTATCCTATAAGAAACAAAGCCTATTGAATTGACATTTAACTGCTATTATTTTTGGACTTGAAGAAGTTACTTTGCATGTGCTTCATATGCTGTTTATTTTTTCTGTAGTCTCTATTAGATCATACTCCTTCGTTTAGAGATCCTGAATATCTTCCCATGCTTAAAAACACAACCCAGCCCTAATTACATCATATCTCCCAAATTATAAGCAATATGAGAGGAAACGACACTAGAGAAGAGCCTTGAATTTGATTTTCATGCGCACACACATACACACAGAATGACAACAGTGTGCACAAAAGTTGGAAAGCCGGAACTCAGGAACTCAAACTCCATTTTTTATTTTGGGATGATTTTATTAGCTAAACCTACTCGAGTTGACTGATTAGACACAAATATTTTCTTGGTTTCCTTCCTGACATTTAGACATTAAATTGTCATGATATATATCCTTCAGGATTTGGTGAAAAACAACTGTCAAAAACTGAATTTATTGAACTTGTCAAAAACTGAAGCTGGTGGAATTCCAAGGTTTCTGAAACTCTCTAAATGTGCATATTAGAACCATTAATAGATTATGAAATGTAAATGATTACATGTGTGGGGGTGAGTGGGGCGTAGGGGTGTAGAAGCAGTGAGTTTGCTATGTTTTGCCACACAAAAATAAACTCACACTCTGATTTAAGCCTAATGGTCCGTTCAAGGCCTTGTTAAGTTAATAAGTTGTAATTATGACACCAAGGGCTTCAAAGTTTTGACTGTCTGTATTAAATAAGAGGTAAAAATGTCTTGTTCTGTGTACGGAAGCATATGAGTATAGCAAAATCCATTTTAAAATGTAATATGAAATGTGATTATGTAAAATGTATTAAAATGTAATACAATTGATGTACTAAAATTTGCATGTTCCAAGACACGTGCAAAACTTGGTGCAAAATGAAAATTTAATTATATAATTTACATTTGCCATTACCAACCACAGTTTTAACATGTACAATACCTGACAAAGGAACAGCAAATAATAACTTCTAGTTGATCATTTGTTATCAGAAGTGGCTTATATCAAAGGCAAAGGCCTCTAGTTTCTGCTTATTTTACAAAAAAAATAAATATGATCTTGCCTTGATTTTTTTATTATTTAATTAGGACAGTAAGGTCTGTAACTCCAAACCATGATTTTTCCTATATCAAACTTGACTGATTTCTATGAGAATCTTGGGTCCATATGGGTTCCAATAGGTCTTCTGCAGTGTTAGTGATGATTGAGATGCAGTTCAACAGATGATTCATTGGAAAAATCAACCTTCTGACACTATTCCAACTGATCAACTAGAAGTCAAGTTATTATTTGTTGCTCTTACAACTGGGATCAATGACAAGACTTTTGTCAGGTAGTTTAAATTGCATGTTCATTTTTATGCTTTAAAAGTTGCAATATTAACCAGAAAAATTTAAACCCAAATTTATTTGATAGGTGCAACACATGCAAGCTGAAATTGGAGCAATTATTGTTTAATTATAACGATAATTGCATAAGTTAGGGAAAGTAGGGTTGCATTATTATCATTACACCATGGGATTTTAGCAAATTTAATGAAGAATGTGAATTTAGATGAATAAATACATTGCCATTTTTGTATATTACATTTCAAAATTAATTTTGTTAGTGATATGTTTCCATACCTGTTAGGTTATACATTTTGCTGCACCTCTTCACAGATAGTGGAATGAATAAGTTTGGAATGGCGTAAGATAGAGTAAATGACAGAATTGATATCATATAATATAATTTATATAATTCTGTTTAATTCAGAAATATATATTTTCAGACATGACTTCAACTCACCATAATTGACTCCCATTCTCTTTATAGTCCAAACTATGCCCACTGAACAGGACTGTAAAAGCTGCTGACATAATGAAAAAAGACATTTATTCCTCATTTCCTGTCCTGACATTGCAGAGGGTGACCTCATTCTTACGAAAGTGTGAACTGGAGTTGTACCAGACTTTTGTAAATGGATTTAATGTTGACCACAGAAAGAGGAAATTATTTAGGTTCAAATTTAAATATTGTTTGAATAAATATTTCTGCAAAAACATGCTGTTACTAAAATGTTTTCCAATGCAAATTTTAGATTCAAAGTCTCGCACATTAAAAGCTAATGCAAAGTCTGTTAGGACAGCCAAAATTGCCCAGTGTGAATAAGGCTGGCACCATAGACAGAAACCTTTATGAATTGTAAATGAGCCATAACCAAATGACCTCACGGTGATTAAACTCACCATAGTCAGTACAGTACATTCAGCTCAAAGATTAAGATGGTTTAAGCAGGAGCCTTTCAGGTACAGTACCCCATCCCCCTTCCCCCAAAGATAACAAAAACATTGGTGGGAAATCAGCAATGGAAAGCAACATGCAATTCCACATGTAGGTTTAAATTGAGTTAGTATAGCAGGGATTATGAATGATGGCTAAATTTGATTGCATCTACAGTGAAGATCAAAATTACAGACCAACCTACAACTTCCTAAATTTCTAGATCATTGTTTAGTTCTCATTTGAAGTTATCATCACATGAGCAAATTAGTATTTTTAAGAGCATTTCATATAAAAAAACATATTTTAAACAAATTAAAATGAGAACATAGAAAAAGAGCACCGATAAAAATCTGAAAATACTTTCAGATCATCCCAGCTAACTAACTCATTCAAATCCCTCAAAATAGTAGGTCGTCCACGAAAGACAAATGCACAAGAGAATAGTGGTGGTTCTAGTTTAAATCCTGGGAGCACCACACTATATACAACTATTCCACCCTCCCATGCCCCTGAAAAAAAAAAAAACTAGAACCATATAGAAACTATGTGGTTGACTTTTTATTACTCCCATTAGAACACATGTAATAGTCTCAAACAAACAATTCAGACAGCACACACGCAAACTGAAATGTTACTAATATTTCACTACAACTGGACCTTTCTTGCTGCAAAGTCAATTATATCATTATATCCGCTTGTTAAGTGTGACGTCACATGAAGCAGCTTCCGGGCCCAAGCATTATATCAAACTGTATGGGGAGACTCATCAAATGGTAATAATAAACATTTACAACGCGCTGTAATGCTTTCGAAAATCATGAAAATCATCTCCAGAATGTGTCTGTAAAGTTTCATCTCTAAACACCCATCAGATTTTTTATTATACCTGTCATAAGTTTCTATTTTGTAGCATTTAGCGTCAGCTAACGGTTTTTGTGTACTGCGCCTTTAAGGCTAATCCTTCACGCCCACCGTTTCCACGTGCCTGGCAGCAGCTCCCTCGGCTGCGTCAGACAACAGACAAACACGAAGGAATAAGATCTCACGTAACGTTTGTGAGGAAAAACTACAGTAAGAACTTTACCAATGAGTATTTGATGCATGTTGTGGAGTTGCAAGGATGAGTCACACACAATGTCGTTACAAAGTTTACGCACACACACAAATACACACACACAGACAGCGCGCGTTTAGCTTTGCACTGTTTTTGCACGCAAATGTGACAGGATACAGGTTAATCTCCACTGCTGTATGGATATCTGTTATGTTAATGTACAAAATAAACCTGATTTAACATCCACAAACCGGGATTAAAGCGTCTTTTATAATTGTTCTGACGGCTGTGTTGATGAAGTAAATCTGAAGTAAATTGCTGTAATTTATTACACACATTCACTGTTTTAAAACATTTTAAACTTGTAAAACTCACTCCTGATCACATTTGATGATGATTGATGATCCTAGCAAACTGAACAGACTTTTATTTATGGTTGCTTAGTGTGTGCACTTCCTGGTCCTGTGTCTGGTTGATATGATTATACACGTTACTACAGAGACATGTTAATACGCAGCTGTCAATCAACTTGGTGGGCGGGGTTACCGCACTCTTACGTTAAGTTGCGGTCGGTCTAAAAACCGCTCCAATTGGTCCACCGTTTTTATGTTGTTAAATTAAAAAAGGACTGAGTGTGTTTATATCACCCCAATATGACTGTCTATACACCATACATACACATATGTCTGTCCAAACAGCTTGAAAAGTAGATTTTTCACCATAGGTGCCCTTTAAAGCTTTTACTGGGGCTCGTTTGTTTTTTTTGTTTTTTTTGCACCTTCTTCTCGTGCCACCCCCAGCAAGATGCCGCTTTGGCCGATTGCCCATATTGCCCATGCCTAAATCCGCCACTGAGGACAGGATAAAAAACAGAAACAAAGTAAAAAGCTAAAGTTCCTTACAGCCGAAGACATTAAAATAATGAAATGGCCTATAGAGTCCCGATGTAAACCTTATTGAAAATCTTTACTTAGCAACAAAGTTATGGCAAAGAAAGCACTGCAGCCACCAAACTGTGGAAGAAACAGGAAAGAGAGATAATCAAGATCACATGTTCTGAAGTGTGTGCTGGAATCATTTAAAGCAAGGGTCTCTACACAATTTCTAAAGCTGAAGCATATTTAAGAAATTTAAGTTACAGTATAATCTTTCTTTGTGTTACAAAGAGTTTGCTATTCTCTAATTGCTATTGCTCTAATTGAGTTTCCTAAAATGATAATAAAAAAGTTTTCATTGAAGCACATCAATTATTTTGTACAACAATGTAAAGATTGTAAAGTATTTAACTATTTGTTACCATAGCTACTTATTAGTGTCACCTGTCTCTAGTTTTGCTTTGGTCTTATAGCTCTACATATCAGTTTTTCATGGTTATCAGCTTTAGTATTAGTATGTATGACTTTGTTATACACAGTAAAATCAACAGTGTAAAAAATGCTGTGTTAAATGTCAATAACTCCAAAAATGTTGAATTAACAATATACAGTGTTAACAACTGCACATTGACAGTGTGGTTGCACAGTGCAATATGATGTGATTTT
>CAIGQZ010001492.1:12916042-12949866 GCA_903798205.1 Danio tinwini | reverse complement strand
TGTGTGTGTGTGTGTGTGTGTGTGTGTGTGTGTGTGTGTGTGTGTGTTACTGTAGTGGTCAGATATTCTCCACAAGGAGCGCCTCATTACTGAACATCCATTTAACCTTTTCATTCCATAAAGTTCATTAGCTATACTGGGCGAAAAAAAGTTATAAAAATGAAATCAATAAAAAGACCACAACTGTTTCTTTTAAAACTGTTCACTAAAAGGTTATTTGTGTGTATTCCTAGACCTTTCTTCCAAAACCATCTTTTAAAACGTTTACTCTTAAAAGTAAAGGTTCTTGACATTAATGGTTCCATGAAAAAACTTAACAACCATGAAACTTTTGCATTGGACAAGTGGTTCTTTATAATGGGAATATGTTCTTCAGATTATACAAAAAAATCTCTTTAAACTCTGAAATGCTCTTAAAATAAAGGTGTGAGGAAAAACCGAAAATGTTTTACTGATGCCAAAATTCCTCAAAGAACATTATAGTGAAAAGTTCTTCAAGTAACTCTTTTTTTTCATAGTGAGAACAACTTTTTTTCTATCCCACAAAAACATTTTTGTGACTTAATGGATGTTAAAGTTCTTCATGGATCCACAAATGTCAATAAAGAATCATTATTTTAAGAGTGAAGTGTGATTTTTATAAGAACAAAAGGTTCTAATGATAAGGTTTTTTTGTAGATTCAGTGGAGAATCATTAGGGGAAAAAATCCTGGAACCTTAACTTCTAAGAGTTTTGGCTTTCTGACCAAAAAAATAAACAATAATTTGTTACAAATTAAAAGAATGAGGTCCCATATGTACAAAATGTCTTATAAAGTGCAGGCCTATAGCCAGGAGGGTTTGGGGGGTTCAAAAGACCTGCACTGATAAAGATCCAGAATCTGTCCCATACATGAGCTCGTTTGTCCTATTTTGACTGCTATGCCATCAGGTGAAAATAACCCATCGAAAAAGGCTTTAAGACCAAGCGGAATCCTCTGTTGGCTGTCGCTTCGGTGTGACTTCAGTTAATCAGTTTTGGCCATTGCTAATATTAATTATTAATATTTATGGGTACAACATCCAGCTGTACAAGAATACATACAGTCTGACGTAAGAGAAGTCATGTTTCACTAATGTGTTCTTGAGAAAACATTTTACAAGTAACTATTCTAAATTCTTGAAACTTATTCTTGGATTCTTGAAACAAAAAAAGACCAATAAAAATGTGTGACGCACCAAAAGCGTCCCATATTAAAACTGACTTTGGCTAAAATAGTCAAAAAGTGTGGTTATGATAACCATCCGACAAGCTAATTCAGAGTAGAGCTTAAAATGTCACTAAAATGCAGTATGTAAGTTTTATAATTAAATAGAAAATGAGGCGTATAATTGCAAAAAGGTCCACTTTTTGAGAAAAAAAAACCACCTCTTTCAACAGGCTGGCTATGGTCCTGAATAGTTGACTGTGAATACTGCCTTATACTTCACACTGTCCCTGCAGGTGTTTCAAATAAACCTGGCACTGGGTATTTTGTTACATCTACTTTGAAAGATGTTTTCTTATTGTACTAAAGGCCCAGAATTGTTCCCATCTTTCACCCCACCAGTATGCAGTCCTGTATCTTACAGAATAGCCACATTTTGCCAGAGGAGCAGAGGGAGTGGGTCTGCTACTCTATCTATTCCTTGCACGTAAACTGAACAAGCAGAGATCAGTTTCTTCTTGAGCGTCAAGGCGTGGATTTTCCTGAAAACAGACTCCTATTTTTTAACAAGAGACACATGTTTGAGTTTTTGTAGGATTACCATTTTTTTTCGCTCTCTTTTATCGGCCACTGCGGCTACCGGACGCATATATAGTATGTGCCTGCACGCAATGTGTGACTGCACGCACCTCACGGCATCACAGCTTGCCTATTATTTAGGTCCCTCATTCGAGCTGCACAGGCTGTAATTAAGTATCGTGAGCGTGCAGTTAGATGAGAAGAGAGCAGTTTACTCACTCATGTGTGAAAGGCATGTAACAGTGGTGAAAATGACAGAAGTGGCATTGAAGGGTTGTGTGCACTCCACAAGTACAGGGATGTGGATTTGTGATGGCAAATGTATAATTTAAGACTGCATTTCACATCTTTATGTGTGGACAACAAACTGTGGCTTGTACTCTTGCTTACCAGACTATCAAGAACTTACCAAGTTTGGAATATACAGTACTGCAGTTACAATAATATGTGGACGTTTATGCTGGTCTGAGAATGTCGCAACAGGAGTTTAAAAAAATGGAGGGATGAATGAAACATAGATGCTGTCTTCCGATAAATGTAGGAATTAATTTAGCATGAGCCTCAGATAAAATTATAGTGAGTGAATGTCAGTTGTACACTTGGTTTTTGTGGTGTACTATGGGATTACAATAATGGGTAACACTTTATTTTGATGGTCCTTTTGAGTATTAGTAGACTGTCTGCTTAATATCTGTTGATGCTGCTCCTTCAACAGATATTTAAGTGACTATATGAAACTTTGCAAGTATATGTTAACTTACACTAACTCTAACCCCAACCTAACAGTCTACAATCAAATGAGAATTAGTTGGCATGTAGATGCAATTTAACTTAAATTCAACAAACAGACCATCAAAATAAAGTGTGACCCAAAAATCTAAACAAAAACACTAAATATATCAGACACAAGAACAACTTGTCTGTCCCCTCATATACTGTAGTGGTCTTTTTAAAGGCTATGGGGCAATTGTGAACACAACCCCATCATTAGCTGTGCATTTCTACTGTATTTTTCTTCAAACTGCACAAATTTAAATTGCATATTGAAATTACGCATTAAAAACTGCTATAAATTCAGGAATATTTTGTAAAACTACAATACAAATGTATATTTTATTTGAGTTTGAGGTCAGCGTGTTTACGTAAGTCACATGACCATTCTTTAAGGATATGGCTGTGTTTATTGGCTCTGTTGAAATACAACCTGACAAAGGTTTATACAGGAATTTTGAATCTACAGTTTCTTGGTAATCGAGTACTGTAACCTCCCATAAACGCCTCACGCATGGCTGCTTTCCCTGCCATTATTGATTGGATAACAGTCCCACACTATGTGCTAAAATAATGACTAGTGTGGTGGCTACAGCGTATATGTGCAGTGAACCTACCAACATCCGTCATCATGATTCTTGGAATAAATTAACGGGAAGGTATTACATTTTAATCGCATAATATCAGTTGATTAAATTGCTCACAATATTATTATGAAAATATACACAAAAGCAGGCACATCAATCTATATGGGTGCTCAACCATACAACAAAAAGTGCAATAATATTCATAAAGGGGTCAACAAGGTGTGAATATTTTAACAATATTATTAGGGCTGCATGATATTGGAAAAAACTTACATTGCAATATTTTCATTCACTGCGATATACAGTTGAAGTCAGAACTGAAGTTCATCTGTATATTGCGATATAAATGCAATTTCAGCAGGTGACTTGAATAGCTTGTAAAGAATTCATTATTTTGGATCTATTGGGATGAATCTGTAGGGGAGCAAATCTGCATAAAATATATTTCTAAAAAAATGACAAGCAAAGTTTAAATAGAACAGAGAAAATATGCAAAAAAACAATGACTTATGATTTTCTGGGGAGTCACAATATTCAGAAGCAGAAACTAAAGAATCACTGTATAATAATAAAAAATAACACTATCAATTTATTAAGTAAATAATTATACTATGCCCAATTGGCTTAAAATTACTTCGGATTCTCACAGTCAGGTCTTAAAAACACATGCAAATAATAAACTTTCACTCTATGGTTAAAATATTACTCCTGTAACTGTAACGTCTGGTCAACTAAATTCCAATTACATTGCAGATCCCTGCGATGTGACTATTGCGGACTTTATATATTGTGCAACCCTAAATAATATAAAATATTGCAGAAGTTCTACCCAAATCTATAATGGATACCATAGACTATTGTTTTGCACACTTGGATACTGCTCTATTTCCATTTTAAGAGACATCTGTTCATTGGACATTGGCCTGTCAGTCAAAGTATTGTGTCTCCTGTTTTATAATGATTGCACGGCCTCTCAAATGGGTGTGGTCTATATACACACTTTATAAAATGCTGGGTTGTAGTAGTCAAATATGGACAAACCCAACTGTTAGGAAAAATTATTTAATAATTTTAAATTTAACCCAACAATTGGATTTTTTTTTTATTTTTTTAGAGTTCATGGTCTTAAAATAACTTTTAGTCTCTACCAAATAATGTACAAAGTGATTTTGGCTGCTCTGGAGCCTCTTTTCCAGCATCAGATCATAGCTGATGTCAGCAGCGCAGGGCACATGTGCGGCCTCAGCGTGAGACGCACGTTCTAAGGCAGTAAAAGAAAGACAAATGTGGTGAGGGGGAGTTTGTTCATACTGTTGCCCATCAACACTTGGAAACTGATCAGAGGCAACACATGGGGGGAGAGGAGCTGTTTGATTTAATTAGAATAAGCCAGGAGAATAGGGTGTGTGTTTCAGTAGGAGGGGGATTTCAAACCACACTCCCACTCTCGCTAGAGGATCATTACTGCCGCTTATGTACTTTGTATTGCATTGAATGATTGCTGTTTAGTATAAATGGGAACTCTGCATCCCTTTTTTAGCAGACACTGAAACTCTAAGATTAGAAGTGAGGTCTGAACTCTTTGTTGGTCAAGGGGGAAACCGCGATTAATCTGTTTCCTGCAAACACCGCAGTCGGAAAGGGGAGAAGGAACCCATTTGCTGAGTGATTTCTCTGTCTAGATGTCAGATCTCAAGGGTGTATATCCAGTTCTCTTTCCTTACGCTCTTAATTGAAGCCTTATAATCATCTGAGAATTGTTCTGTGGAGGAAACAGATTGTGTGTGATTTTTGCTATATCTAACCGAAAAAATATTTTAAGTTATGCTTGGATGTACCGATTTGTTCTCCTCCCTCCACTGGATGGGTGCCAAATATACAATATTTATACGTGTCTCTACATTTTATAATAACTCCCTATATTAAACATACAGTTCACTGCAGTTTCCAGCTGAAATTATCACACAAAAATTATGATTTATATGACCTACTCCATTATTTTTTCTGATGTAGTCAACTTGCTAGGTCGCTCACCTAGTACAAACCCTGTTTTGACCCTGGTATTTTGCTGACATTTGTTAAAACAATGTTTTGTGCTATTTCTAAAACAAACTCACAATGTTTGGACATTTTGTGTCTATCAGAACAGAAAAAATAGCACCTACTCTCTGAAGCATTTTTCATGGTCTCCTTTGATGTACTGTTTGATGTGCATTTATGTATCAATATTAGATTAATAGCTAAGGAAATACCCCATATATAGCGTACAGCCACCCACCCAGATAAAGAAATCAAGAAAGATGTTCAAAGTGGACAAAGCAGACAGATTTAAACATTTGATCTGAATAGTAATATGTCTCTCTCATCTACTTGTGATCTGATTAACCAAAACCAGGGGTATTAATTTCAAGTGTAAACAGAGCCTTAAATGTTAAGTTTGGGTATTAGTCGTGTGAAACCAAATTATTTTTTATGAGCTCAAATACTACAAAAACAGGCTTAAAGGAATTGTTCCCTCAAAAACGAAAATTCTGACATAATTCTGACTTAATCTGAATAAGGTAGTAATATGATTAAGGTGTTTACATGAGTTGCTTTTTGAATGTTCCTTTCATGATCCCGTTTTACATGTTATAGCACCTAGATTAACATTGCATCACCACGGTATCCATGTTTTCTCCAGAGTTTCCTGTAATTACGGGTGTTTTATTTTTAATTTATCAATTTTAGCTGGAGTTTGGCACATTCACTTTCATTCAGGAACATTTTATGCTTGCCACTGTGACAAACGAGATATTGGACGTGAGTATGAACTGCTGGAAGAGTGTTTAATGGAACTTGATATTGCTCCTTATGGGAAAAAAAACTCTGCATTTTGTGATGCAGTTGTCTGTGGTCCTTCACTGACTTGGTATGTGCAGAGAATAGTGTCAAAAAATCATGTGTATAGACTATCCTGTTGCAAAAGGTGGTGAAAATCCTACATGATGGCAATAATTTGATTAAGGTGTTTACAGGTCTGTAGTGCACTTCAATAATGCGACTAAAATCAGTATACTCCACATGTCTTAATCCAATTTCAGATATTCTGTTATTAATCAAAAATCTGACATTCTGCCACTATAAGGATAAAACTGAGATAGCTTTTAGTGCAGGGGTGCCCAAACTTTTTCGTATGAAGGGCCAAAAACCAAATATAATTGAGAGCCATAGGCCAAAGTTAAAGTTACCATAGGTCATTTCCTAATTTATTTCAGAATATTTACAAATAAATAGAAAACATTTCTTTAAATCGTATTAACTAATGCAGTATAATTTTAAATTACAACTTATTACAAGCAGCACGGTGGCGCATGTAGGTAGCACAATCGCCTCACAGCAAGAAGGTCACTGGTACGAGCCTCGGCTGGGTCAGTTGGCATTTCTTTGTGAAGTTTGCATGTTCTCCCCGTGTTCGCGTGGGTTTCCTCCGGGTGCTCCCGTTTCCTCCACAGTCCAAAGACATGCGGTATAGGTGGATTGGGTAAGCTAAATTGTCTCTAGTGTATGTGTGTGAATGATGTGTATGGATGTTTCCCAGTAATGGGTTGCAGTTGGAAGGGCATCTGCTGTGTAAAAATATATGCTGGATAAGTTGGCGGTTCATTCCACTGTGGTGACCCCAGATTAATAAAGTCCAAAAAGAAAATGAATGAATGAATGAAACTTGTTACAATAAAAACTTAAACAATTTATAGCACAGTGGAGCAGAATCTGCCTTAGCCTTCGTTTGCTCACTGATGTCTCTGCATTGTCCTCTATCCGTCGGGTGACAGTATGTACATAAAAAATAAAATAAAATCTAATTTATTCACAACATTTTACTTCAGTTAGCTTTATGTAGCTTAGCAATAAAACAAACAAACAAAAAAGGTTACAATAAATTAGAAATTGCAGTCTCTAAACCATCCTCATCATTCTCCCTCTCTTCTCAGATGGCTTGGTGGGCCAAATCAAAGGTTAACATGGGCCAACTTTGGCCCACAGGCCCTAGTTTGGGCATCTCTGTTTTAGTGGATGTTAACATCAACAGTTTTGAACTAAAAATGAAAAACTTTGATTAATTTTGTTTGCTCATTTACACAACAATAGTGTTTAAGGGCCTGAAAACACAAATGTTTAAAAATGAAATTCATAATCAAGTTTCATTAAAAACTCTATTTATTGTCTCCATGAAAACACACTTGATTTACTAGCCCCAATGAAACATTTAAAAAATGCTAATGAAAAACGTAATTTTTTTTGACATTTACAGTAAACATACCCTTAGTGCCACTCTGGACATTTAACTTGAAAGTGTAATGATCATGTTTCCACTTATTTCCACCACAGACACAAATTCTAACTTTCATATAACTCCAAGATAACCAGCAAAAATGATCTTAAAAAGCTTTGTGTCTGCAAAAGTTTCTGTTTTTAATTAGCTTACCTAATCGTCTCTATTGTTAGATTTTGGAAACGGTTCCCTGGCACTTTGGTTGGAGCCAAACCATTTTAAGTAAGTGCTCCAGATTGTGACTTTTCTCTTAGGAAAGGTTTCTTTTTTCCAATAATAAAGCATGTTCTTGTGAAGTCCGTTGACCAGATCTTTTCCTCTCGTGTGAGTTTGTAGAATATTCTTTCAGTCAAAGCATACTGAAGTGCAACATCTCAACTCATGTGCGTTTTATATCTCATTACTGATTAATCCCAGCTTAACCAGACAAACTAGTGGCGAGTAATTCACAGATCTCTGAATAGACTCGAAATGCTTTGCTCTGCTCTCACCTGAGCGGCTCATTCACTCGGTAATTATGTCATTGAATCTTGAGAGCTTCATTCAGGATACTCTAATGAGTAATTCATTCAGAATACTATAAATTCCATTCACTGCCTATATACTGTATTAAGTAGCAAACTTCAGCTTGGTGGTGATAGCTTAGCTTAGCGATGCCAGTTTTACCTCAGAAGGCTGGTAATGGTGGTTGTTTTCAAGCATTAGCACGATGAAATGGACTGGAAACATGCATGTTTGTAGATAAGCTCCAAGTTTGGACAAGTCAGTGTTCAAATTTTACTCAGGCTCACTTCCTTTTACTCAATAGAAAGGTACCGCAGCCGGTGCTGGGTTGCTTTGGGTGTAAGCCTCTCTGTAATTCTCATTTAGACAAGCATCTGGTTTATGCATCTTAGCATTAACTAACCTGTTAGCGTCTGAGAAGTAAAAACATTGTGGTAATTTGTGTAGGTCACGTAATTCATAAATCGGATGTAATGTTATGATCTGATATTGATTCTTTTATACTTCAAATGGTTGGTGAGATGATTAGATTCAAGGGTATTTTAAATTAAATTTGGCTAGTAATTTAAATTAACTAGCCAAATATAACCCAATTGGACTAGAACATCCACAAAACTTTCCATAAGACTATAAAATAATACAAGTAATAAATGATGGTAAAAATGTATTAATGATCAAAATATCAATTTATTGTAGTGCCTATACACCCACAAATAAAATTATTTCATACTTTCCAACATTCTACATTTTTTAAGTGGCTAAATGTAAATCCAGTCTAAAAGCAATGCATTTCCTTATATTTCCACCTACTGAGTCAATTGAAACTGTCCGAGTCTTGAGTGTTTCATCTCAGTTTAATGTGTGTACTGGGACTGCTTGCTGTAACCTGGAGACATTGGAAACCTGAGATGTGGCATCTCAGTGTTCAACGTTTGTTAAACAGCGCGTCACTGCTTATTAATAATTCAGAGAACTAGTCTCTCTCGCAGTTTCTCTTTTCCTGTTACATACCATTCCTGGAGAAAGATCATGCTGAACACCAACCCGATCATAACAGGGAGACCGCAGGGGTTTTCTTCATTCTCTGCAGCTTTCTCAGAACACACAGCCTGCCTGCCAGTTATAGGCAAAGTAATGTCAATCATATTTTGTTTTTAAATATAGACATATAAATATGAAAATCACACAGGAAAGAGGTAAACAGCAATTTAATGTTTATTTTGCTCTTGTGTTGGCCTTTGAAAAACCATAGTTGAACCAAATTTTAGTGCGCAGTGATGTTTCAATTTGGTTGATATGTTATATATAATTTGATTGTGCCATTTTAGCATCTACTGTACCTCAGTTCACAAAAATGATTTATATATATATATATATATATAGCATACGAAATGCAAGTAAAACAATCTACTTATGTTTAAAAAAAAGCTATTTATTTAAATATTAAATAAGAGATTTGTTCTGACTAAATATTATTATTTAAATTATTCAAAACCTGTCAGCTCTCAAATGGATAACACTTTTTGGTTTGGATTATAGTTGTTAACCTTTGTGTACTGTTCAAAGTTAATACCCTTTCGTTGTTCGCTGCTGTTTTTGCCCCATTGACTTCCATTATAATGACATTTTTTGATTGCAAAGCCTTGACACTATATAATCATGCATTCTTGATTGTTCGTGTTTTTTTTTTCTTGTTGGGAAGAAATAAAACTTTTAATTTTTACTGTTGATCATTAGTTGGCAGCATTAACCGTTTAGATAGCCCTGGTCTATGGGAGTTCTATGGAGCAGATTATAGTGTGTGCGCATAAATACACTTTTACACGCCAAGCTGCTTATTGTTTTATTTTCTCAAACATATCAAGGTAACTCTCTCACACTCGCACTCTATTCATATACAAAGCTTTTTTTGCACTGCAACTACTGATCAAGTCAATAGGGCAAAAAAAGCCACCAACATAACGAAAGGGTAGTCAATTTGCCCAGAGTATATTATTGAATTTTTGAAAAACTTCAAAGCATGTTCCCATGCATCAAAATAAGATTTGTTACCAAAAACCATCCCATTTGCTGAAATACAGAGAAATTGTGGCCAAATTAAGACTCAAAATCACCCCAGAGTGGATAAAAATATCCCCAACAGTACACAAGGGTTAAGTGTTTGAGGGTCAAGATATTGATATGATATTCTTAAATAGTATTTTCTAAAATATACGTCATTCTTGCTCAATATATAAAAATGTTTTGGTACATAAACTATTGTTACACACAGAAATTTTGTGTCAGTCTTTTGTCAATCATAGTAAAAAAAACAACAATTAATTAAATAAACAAAAGTGAAAAAAGTAAAACTGCATTACATTTTGATTGCTTAGATGCTTAAAGGCTTTTTTTCACCTTTGACATGTGCATTAGGATTGAATACTTCATATTTAATATAACGCAACTTATGGAAATCATTCATTGTTAATAATGCATTTTTTTATTAATTTAAATACAGTAAATGTATTACAGATACAAAAACTGAAACGTGAGAGTCAAAACTGTATAGTTTTTTTCTAAGTTAGTAAAACTAAAAGAAACCTGCGTGTCTTTGGTCAGCTTGTGGGGTCACTGCTTCACCCTGAACCTTGTTATTTCTGGATTTCCCCCTGATTGGAGAAGGAAATTTGGACACATTTCTTCCTTGCGATTTGCCACTGTGACAAACTCCATGTTTCTAGTTACTTTTTCAGGAAACCTCATATCCTATTAAATCTGTGCCACAGAGAGACCATAAAAACCCAACTAGTGTATGCCTGTGTGGAGAGAAATGTCCGGAAAGCTATTTTATACCAGTCCCTTTGGATTACGTAATTGTTGTCCAAACTGGGGAACAAACTTTTCATTGACTCTCCTGATGATGGAGGTTGTTTTTATTCATGAGATCTTTCCTCAGCCCATGTTAGCATGTTACCCGAGAATTTTATCTTTTTCCTGAATAATGCACCGGTGCTGGTAAACCTCCAGTGAACCAGTGGCAAATTCTCTTCATAAGATTTAGTGTTGGCATCAGTTTCAACTCTTGATGTCTTAAGCTGTTTTGTTTAAGTGCACTGAGGGTCTTTACACGCTGAAGAAATTAGTAGTAATTGCCCTCAAAAGTGTAATCTCTGTCTTTATTCAAACGTGCTACAGATGACAGCTAAAAAGCGTATGCTGCTACCATGAGCTCAGCGAGTGAGTCACTGGTAAAACATGCTGATAAGGGTTTTTATTGAGCCTTATATCTTTAGGGTCTTGCAAATGATCTGTATGAATGGCTATGTTTGCAATTGAGTTTTCTTTGTTGAGATTTATAGGACTGGTGTAGTTATTCATGGAGAGTTGTTGTCAACATATTTTGCTGTAGTAAAACTCTGTTACCATAAACTATTTAGGAATGCAATTTTTGTAAATTATTTTAAAGGAAGTGATAATTGACTTTTGACAATGGTTCATTAAATTATTATAAAAAGAATGCATACTTGAGGTTGTGATTACAGTTAGGGTGTGCACAATTTTCAAATAGTTCAATGGCCCATAATCATTTATTCCACTTTATTCCACATTATTTCACACCTAAAGAAACTGTTCAGATGTTGTATTTCATGACATTTGTCTGATTTGTTTTGTCTTTAAACAAACGTTTTAAATAGTAAAAAGCAAAGTTGCGTCCTTGGAAGTTTAGACTTGCTAAGTTCAGACTTGGAAGAATGAACTTCAGAGGACGTGAGGACACAAGTCGGGTACTTCAAATGGAACAGCAGTGTACTTTATAATAGCACTTACCTCATCATGGATTCATTGCTTTCACTGTACATTCATTCATTTTCTTGTCGGCTTAGTCCCTTTATTAATCCGGAGTCGCCACAGCGGAATGAACCGCCAACTTAACCAGCACGATTTTACGCAGCGGATGTCCTTCCAGCCGCAACCCATCTCTGGGAAACATCCACACACTCATTCACACTCATACACTACGGACAATTTAGCCTACCCAATTTACCTGTACCGCATGTCTTTGAACTGTGGGGGAAACCGGAGCACCCGGAGGAAACCCACGCGAACGCAGGGAGAACATGTAAACTCCACACAGAAACGCCAACTGAGGTTTCACTGTACATTAACAATAAAATTATTTACTATATAAAGCACAGCCTTATAATTAATATTATATTTATATTGTAAATCTACTTTCTAATTTTATAATCTAATCTGTTTTTTGACTATTGTAGGTTGTGAAATAACTAAAATCGTTAAGCATAGTGAAATAGAACTGTAATATGTTTGTGATCATGTGCTTTCCTGAAAATATTTGGACACTAGAATGTTCATCAGCAAATCAAGCATTCAAGCCTTGTAGTATAATCTTAAATAATGGATATTTACAATCGATTGGAAATGTAATTTCTTGACCCTGGAATACATTTTGAAATATATTTTGAATTACAAAATATATAATTTATTGAGCCTCACAGTGGCATAAAGTAATTATATTTATCATATATTTTAAATATATTTTAATCAGAAAAAAATGCCATGCTGTATGAGCTAAAACCTCAATATTGTGTAAATTAATTCCCAAATGCATACGTTTTCTGTTTTTAGAAAACAACCAATCTAACCCTTGTGCTTAAAGGTCCCGTAAAGTGCTTTAAAATGTGCATATTTATTCGGTGTTTGATGTAATCTCAACCAAAACAACTAGAGAGCATTTGATTGGTCACAAATTGATGAGAAACTGAATTATGAGGTGATGTGAATAAATCATTCATACATATAGACAGAACTGCCAGCTTTGTATATTTATATCAGGTTTATCTTCTAAATGCAAATGTTGTCACTGTTTTGGTACGCACTAGCTTAAAGATATCCTTAACGTACAATACTAACATCTAAAAAACTTTAATATAATGGGACCTTTAAATTATGCTCATGTTTATATTATTAAATGGACATTGTGGCATTATTGTAAGGCACTGACATCTGTACAGTGACAACACTCCTCCTTTATTTGTATGCCTTGCCCAATGACTGAGTGTTAGATTCAGACAGATGATCCATACTTAAAGAATATTTCTTGGCTAATCTGTCACCTGCTTTCTTAGACTTAGTGTAGCTCAACTGCCATAAAAACCAAATAAGCCAATCTCCTCTCAGTCAGGATCTAGTACTAAGACCCGCCTGCCACCTTCACCATGAAAACCAGCCGACTCCAGTCTCTTGACGACAGCTGGATGGCTAAAAGCAGAAAGCCCAAGGAGGTCTGGCACTGTGGTTGTCTAAATACTGAAAACTGAGCGGGAGTGAATTCCATACCCATTTAGCCTGCGGAAACTGTGGCAACTGCTCATCCGTATTCAGTCATTTCAGCCCCATCATAAGCATAGGTTTTGGTGAAAGATTTCTCATTCGTCCCTCAGATTGAGCCAAGTTTCTTAAACTGATATATCCTACCGTGCAATGGTTTCTGCCTCATTTTCATAGTTCAACATGTTTTTAGTTGCTCACAGTTTGAGTGTTTTAATCTGTCTCACAAAAGTTCTATCAAAATAGTTTGAATGCTAATTCAGGAAGATTCCTGAATCTTTGCGTTCCAGCATGGCAGTGAGCTTCAGTTCTGTCCTGCTGCAGAAATGTTGAATAAGACAACGGCCCCCCACAGGTTTTCCTCAGACGCCTCTGTCAATCACTCAGTCTGCCCGATGTTGACTTAGAGAGATCATGATGGAGAAACCGTCAGCTCCACTGACCCCCTCGACTGCCTTTTTATGCTCTGTATTTTAATAAGCTGTTAAATATAAGAACGAGACTCATTGTGTGGCAATGCATTGCGAGCCTTCATGACCTCAGAATCTGGCTCCAAGTGGTCCCTGAGTGCCCCACAATCTCTGCTACTTTCATTAGGCTGAACATTGGACCCACTGCACTTCACACAAATAACTATGCGGGGTCTCTTGAGCGTGGTAATTAAGATTTTAGGCTTCACATATGTTTTTCTACCTTTTTAATGATCATTTGAATTGTATTGATTCAGTACATGCAGGGGTTCACTAGGGATTCAGCACACCTCCCCTAAGTAGAAATCACATTTGGGAGACCCCGTGGTGGGAATAGCACTCAGAGGGTTCCTCTCGATAGAACTACTCACCTCTCCAAGACATAACTAGAGGCTTTCACACCGTATAATTATAGGAACGGAATAATAGGAACTAGGTGGCACGGTTGCTCAGTGGTTAGCACTGTCACCTCACAGAAAGAAGGTCGCCATTTAAAGTCCCGGCTGGGACAGTTGTCATTTCTGTGTGGAGTTTGCATGTTGTCCCTGTGATAGTGTGGGTTTCCTCCACGTGCTCTTGTTTCCCCCACAATTCAAAGATATGCGGTATAGGTGAATAGTGTGTGTGAATGAGTGTGTTTTGGTGTTTCCCAGTACTGGGTTGTGGCTGGAAGGGCATCCGCTGCAAAAAACATATGCTGGAATACTAATTGGCTGTTAATTCTGCTGTGGCAACCTCTGAAATAGAGACTGAGCCAAAAGAAAATGAATGAATGAATAATAGGAACTAGTCACCAGGCTAGTCCAGGTTACACATTTTCCCCAGAGGAAATAAAATCAACAACTTGAAGTACTACATATGTATGTATCATTGAAAAAGTAACAAGATGCCAAAGTATGCAAGATGAAAAATAATTACCCCAAGCATTAGCTGTCTGTATGTTTTAAAGACTGAAATACTGTGCCTTTTCGTTAATTTTTTGAACATGCCAACCATCAGAGGCACAAAACCACTCGTACAATTAACTAAGACAGTTGATATATGTCTCTGGGTTAATATTTCTCAAAAACAAATGTAAACAGAACTACTTTTAACAGTTTTCACAAACTTATTGACTCACTGTGGCCACTAGAGGGAGCCTGTTTAAACAGACTTGCAATGAATGAAAACATTCATGTGGTTTTAGCTGGAGAGCTTCTTCCTTGTTAAAAAAATTAGATTGAAGTCCAGATTTAATATTTAGTTTTTCCTTCAGTGAGTTCTGTGCATCTCACTAGAGAACTCTTGAACAGATTTGACAAGGACAAATTGCATTTGTAATCCACTTATGTACAGAGACCACAACGGCCTGCAGTGATGATCTGCCATCATTATGTATTGAGGTTTGGATAATACAGACTTTACCAACAGTTACTCTAGTCAGTGCAAGTGCAAACACTCCTGAGGTTTGTCACAATTCCAGCAAAAGTAGTATACTTTGCTAATTGTCCTAGTGCACTTCTTCAGTGG
The DNA here is from genome assembly GCA_903798205.1 of Danio tinwini. Lineage (NCBI taxonomy): Eukaryota > Metazoa > Chordata > Actinopteri > Cypriniformes > Danionidae > Danio > Danio tinwini. The sequence continues at coordinate 12,934,613 of CAIGQZ010001492.1, read as the reverse complement.
CTTGTTAAAAATATCAATCCCACATCTGACCATCTGTAGTAGATTGCTTCACAGAGGATTCAGCCTTCACACATATGACAGGAGGAGAGATGCTTTCCAAACACATGCTCCAAGCTCCTGTCTGGCCTTTTTGCCTGAGTAATGTCTTTTGATCTGTTCAAAATTAGTGGCTCCATTTTTCTGATTTTCTCTTTAATATGGCTTTAATAAAGACTGAAATTAACAACTTTAATACATTTTTTTTGCCTGGTTTTGGTTTAAAGGGCACCTATTTTACCCCTTTTTTAAGATGTAATATTAATATTATGGTTCTTCTGAGTGTGCCAGTTTAGGTTCATTTCAAAACACAATTCAGATTTTTTTATTATGATGTGTTAAAAAGTGCCATTTTGGGGGCGTGTACACAGTTCGTTGTTTTAGGGGTTTGTTGCTTCATGAAAATTAGTTTCGACTTCCCGCCCAACTTAACAACGGGGCGGAGCCAAGAGCTCCCCTCTTTGTGTATGGCAACAGACAGGCAGACAGAGAGAAGCAACATGAGTGAGAGGACCAGCATTCAGCCGTACATGTACGACTCGAACACAGACCAAGCAGAGAGTACAAAATCATTTGTGTCTTTGTATAGTTTTACAGCTAACTGTGTGCTAGTTTAAAGCTCCAAGCTTGTAGCCTACACCGAGACTATTAACTAAGCACACTGAATAGAAACTTATGTTTAGAATTCAGAAATCCATGCCGCTGCATGGCGCGACGATGCTTGTCGCCGAGTGTCGCTTCTGGTGTATGACCTGCTTGAGGCTATAACTAAAGGGCGTCATACACCCGATACGCCACGTCACGCCAGAGCCACGTCACGGCACACCAGACGCGCACATTTGCATGTTATTTAAAATGAAACTATTCAGATAACGCTCTGTGGACGAACGCACATGTGAGGCCATTACTATTAGTACTATTAATTTTCATATTTGTAACATCCTGAACAGCCATGTACAGTACAGCTGTTAAATTATATTCCAATAACATATTTCAAGTCAGCAGTACAATATTACAACAATGGGTATCATAAATTAAGCTTTTATATTTTGTTATGAAAAAATGTCCAGAATGATCCATCTAGTGGGCGTATGCTTTCTAGAGTAAACTACAGCATTACATACTAAGCAATATAATGTCTCTTAGTTTGCGTCTTGCAGTAATTACTCTGACGATACAGTACCAGCCATATGACTGGAAAGACTAAAAATTTTCCATTCATTAGGTATTAAAATGAAGATTGACTTTTTATGGGAAAATGACATTAAAAAGATGTCTTGATTAAAATAGGTTAATATTTTGACGTTGTGTTCACTAAGTTATCAAAGCAATATGGACTATCTGACAGCATTACTGATAGGGCAAGTTGGAGCCATGGGAAATGCATGCGTGTGAAGTGTATTTTGAAAATATAGCTTGTACAACATGTGGCAGTGGCTTACGGTTTTACTGTCCTGGCTAAGGGAAACCTCTTCTTTCTGAAGCAAATGCACTTTCTCATGCATTCCAGCTGTTTGTGAAAGTCAGTGAGGGAATCATAGATCTTCATTGTTGGATCTGTATCATTATTTTGTACTGTGTTATGTTAATGTAATAGTGACAGTGTGCTCTTTTTTTTGTTTTGTTTTGCAGGTGTGAAGAAACTTTGGCACGATGACTCTGTTTAATGACTTTGGGAAAAACACACATGGACTGTTCCGAGTTTGGGTGTTCCGGAGGCTAAGAATGCTGTTGGTGGTTTGTGTCTTAGTGGAACTCTTAACAGTTATGGTTAATGGTGAGGGCACACCAGGTATTTTGGAGCTCCAATTAGATGAGGAACAACCTGCGGGCACAATAGTGGGTGATATCAGTGCTGGTTTGTTGCCTGGAGTTACAGCCTCTTTGTACTTCATCTCTGACCATGAAGGCACCGGCATTGGTAGTGATCTCCACATCGATGAAACCACAGGCATCATCAAGACTGCCAGGCAACTTGACAGAGAGGAAAGGGACCATTACAGTTTTATAGCAGTCACTATGACAGGTTTCACAGTCAAGGTCTCCATCACTGTTAATGATATCAATGATCATGCTCCTACATTCCCTAAGAAGAAAGCCTCTTTAAAGATCCCAGAGCAAACGGCAGTGGGAACTAAGTTCTCTCTTGAGCCAGCCACTGATGCAGATAAGGATCAGCTTACTGTACAAGGATACCAAATCAAAGAAGGCAACATAGGACAAGTGTTCCGGCTGGAGACCAAAAGAGCAGCAAACAAAGTACTTTACCTTGACTTGGTGGTCAATGGAGTCTTGGACAGAGAGAAGAGGTCCTCCTACTCATTAGTGGTTGAGGCCTTTGATGGTGGATCTCCAAGGCAGAACGGACAGATGACACTTGACGTCCTGGTTCAGGATATCAATGACCATGCACCGGTTTTCAACCAGAGTCGATACAATGCCATCATCTCCGAGAGCCTTCCTCAGGGCAGCAACATCCTGCAGGTTTTTGCATCGGATGCTGATGAAGGAGACAACGGCCTTGTGTTGTATGAGATAAACCGACGGCAGAGTGACCCAGATCGCTATTTTGTCATTGATCCTCGCTCTGGGATCATTACACTTAATAAGGCACTAGACTATGAGATGAGGAAGGTTCATGAGTTGGTTGTGCAAGCTAGAGATAATGCAAGCCACCCAGAGATTACGAATGCTTTTGTTACAATCCACGTTCGAGACTACAATGATAACCAGCCAACCATGACCATTATTTTTCTCAGTGAGGATGGCTCGCCCCAAATCTCAGAAGGTGCTCAACCTGGCCAATATGTTGCAAGAATCTCCGTCTCGGATCCTGATTATGGAGAGTACTCCAATGTCAATGTGTCTCTTGAGGGCGGCGATGGCAAATTTGCGTTGACAACTAAAGACAGCATCATCTACCTTATCTATGTAGACCAGATTCTGGATCGGGAAGAGAGGGATTCTTATGAGCTTCGTGTCATGGCTACTGATTCTGGAACCCCGCCACTTCATGCCGAATCCTCGTTTACAATTCATGTCACCGATGTAAACGACAACCCACCTCTATTTGACCAACAGGCATACAAGCAGACCATACCAGAAGTAGTCTATCCAGGTAGCTTTGTGCTGCAAGTGACCGCGAGGGACAAAGACCAAGGTCCTAATGGTGATATCCGCTACAGCATCCTACCAGACAAGAAAACACATGCCAGTTGGTTCACCATTGACCCTGTCACTGGGATCATAACCACTGCAACCAAGCTGGATTATGAGACGAACCCAAAACCAAGTATCAAAGTAGTGGCCACTGATGGAGGACGACCCCCATTATCCTCCACTGCTGTGGTAGAAATAGACCTTCAGGATAGTAATGATAATGAGCCGGTGTTTGGAAGCAGCTTCTACAATGTTTCAATCAAGGAGAACACATCAGCAGGGACCTGTTTCCTTGAGGTATGTCCTACCATTTTGTACTTTGTTCAACTGCTTCACAATTTATTTGAATATATTTCAGCTATAATGTCCATTCTGCTTAATTGTACAATAATAGCTGCTTATGTATGTTCAGAATGTTTTTTCTCAATGGAGAAATTAATTAAGGGAATTGGGCTATAAACGGTAGACTATTCTGTATTTTTTTTTAAACGTGTTTTGAGATTTTTATCTTCCTTGAAAGAGCCATGGTAGTTGTGGAGCAATGAAACTTGTAATTTCACTCACCAGGACAATTTGTAATTATGACATATGATTAACAGATGTTATCCTCTCATGGAGAATTGCAGAAAGTGTTGTTTGGCAGATGGTAAAATTGTGCTTTGTTGTTCATTTGAAATGTTGGTTTAAGTCTGTTGCCATGATAATTGTTGCCACCATGCGGCAACTGGGCCAACTGTGTTCTCAAGCTGTTTTTACCCCTCTGGAAAAGAAATGAAAATTGGGGCATGTTTCCCTCTATTTTTCCCCTCCTAATAATAAGCAATTCTAGACTTCAAAGGGCCGCCTTAATGTCCTTTTCCAACAGAAGCATCTGTAGAAAAATACCCTTCAGAACAAACTTTTTTAGATAAATACTGCAATTCCGCATTGTCGCTGGTTCATTTAACATATATTTGGAAAGTTGCTGGTCAGTGTTCGGAGGAATTTAGTATGTGGTTTCACAGTATGGAGAAAAAGTAGGAGACTGAGAGACTGATTGAGAGACAGAGAAAGAGTGTTTACCACACGCATAGAGGGATACATATAACTGGTCAGGAATAAAAAAGTAACTATACTAATAATACAGACTGATCAATACAACCTGGAAGCAGAATGTCTTTACAAAAAGTACTTTATGCCATCAGAAGATTTGCAAATTTAGCACGTATTTGAATTTCACAAAAGATTATGAATTTATTTTAGTCACTCAACAGAGGCAGTAAAAAAAAGACAGTTGCTTCCCAATTTAGTCAACATCTTTTCAACTAATTTTAGGGCACACAGCAGCACAGTTGGTTTTTCAGTACCCTTGCAGTAACTACAGTATATTTTCTTGTGGTTTTATTGGCCCAAGCAAGGACACACAGATGATGGGTGTTATCCAGAGTCCTTATGGCATCATTCTGCACACATTGACATGTATACCACCAAACCGGCTGTGGTCTCTGGTTCTGATCCACCAAGTGACAGGACTTGGCTTGCTTTAATGTTTTCAGCCCTAGACATTGTAGTCTTCTGGTAATTTTATTTACAATATAATTTTTACCATTTGCCCTTTTTCGTGCAGTTGGAAAATTCTGAGTGTAGTGTCTGAGATCTGATCTGAGATGGCATATTGTACTCTAATGGAAAATGTAGACTCTATGACATGAACAAAAACATGCATGCATTGTATTTTAATCTCTTAATAAGCAACTCTATAAAAACTACACTAATAAGACAATCACACCAGATTTAATTTTAATCAAAGTGTGAACGTAGCCTAAAACATCACAAAATGGACATAGCAATGAACTTATTATTTATCAGTGAATTTGACCTTTATTTGAATATACACTATCTGACAAAAGTCTTGTCGTCGATCCCAGTTGTAAGAGCAACAAATAATAACTTGACTTCTAGTTGATCATTTAGAAAAATGGCAGAAGCTAGATCTGTTGACCTGCAACCCAATCATCACAAATACCTATTGGAACCCACATAGACCCAAGATTCTCGAGTTAGTCAAGTTTGGTGAAGGAAAAATCATGGTTTGGGGTTACATTCAGTATGGGGGCATGCAAGAGCTCTGAGACTGGAAGGCAACATCAACAGCCTGAGGTATCAAGACATTTGTGCTGCCCATTACATTACAAACCACAGGAGAAGGCAAATTCTTCAGTAGAAAAACACTCCTACTCATACTTTAGCCTCGACATCACAGTTCTTGAAAGCAAAGATGGTCAAGGTGCTCCAGGATTGGCCAGGTCAGTCACCAGAATGAACATTATTGAGCATGTCTAGGGTAAGATGGAGGAGGAGGCACTGAAGATGAATCCAAAGAATCTTGATGAACTCTGGGAGTCCTGCAATAACGCTTTTTTGCCATTCCAGATGACTTTATTAATAAGTTATTTGAGTCATTGCAAAGATGTATGGATGCAGTCCTTGAATCTCATACACACTATTACTTCTTTTTCCACTGCACCGTGACTTTATATTCTATACTATACATTATTTCTGTTAAGTGAAAAGACTTTTGTCTAAGCAAAGTCAGACCTTACTGTCCTAATTAAATAATTAAATCAAGGCATGATTATATTTTATTTTTGGTAAATAAGCATAATCTAGAGGCCTTTGCTCTTCATATAAACCACTTCTGATACCAAATGATCAACAAGAAGTCAAGTTCTTATTTGTTGTTCCTAAAACTTGAGTAGGTGACAAGACTTTTGTCAGGTAGTGTACAGAAAGCAGTTTAATTTATCAGTGTTGATATAATAAACCCTTCTTACATAATACACATTTTTGGTACCGCTCAGAATAAACATGCATTTGTCTGTAGGAATTATAACACACTGATTAGTGGTCTTGAATGAGAGATTGGATTGATGTGTATTTTTAGTAGTTCAAATTTCAACCACTGCCCCCCCCAACACAAACACCCGCTGCGAGTCCAGCCATTTCCTCCAAAAACATGCCTGTTTAACTAAGCTTATCTATAGGATAGAATGGTGTATTATTTACACACTGCTGAAAGAGAAAACTGCCTTTTATTTATATTTCGGTTTCCTTTCTTCTCCCGAGAGTCATTTCTCATGGAAGCAGTCTGCTCTAGTTTTCTGTTCATTGTTCTGGCGATCCGACAGATTTTTCGTGAGTAGAGCCTTCAAACCAATCCCTATTCGGGACAGTCCCTGTTACAACATGTTAGGCTTAAAATGACCCTTCTGTATTTATTGGACAGAGGTCAGTCCACCCAATGTGCTCATGTTTAAACCTTTGGGCTTTTTCATTAGTACCATTAAATGTGTGCTTTTATGCTGATCTCAAAACAGATTTTGTTTCCATTGGACGATGTCTCAATACAACAAAAAAACTGATCCCATGACAGTGTCCACCCATTTCAAAAACTAAAGGTCAATTTCCTTCTGTTCACATCTGCTAATATGTCTCTCATACTTTGGTCTGATGTACAGTACATACATTCTCTCTATATGGTGGTCTGGGGCATATAAGTTTAATTCAGAACAAATGAGAGAGAAATGGACTTACACCCACTCCGGACAAAATATAGACACACAAATCTCCCAATGTCATCATTCTTTCAGGATGTGCCTTGATTGCTTTCACGTTTGAGAAAAGCCGTAGTGTTTATGTGCTCTACTCAGAGTTAAAAAAAGATCTTTTCCTGAATCGTGCCTTGGCAGCTCGGGGTCAGTGTGAACTGGACAGCTCTTTGCTGCTTAAAATAATTCATTTGTATTCTATGGATTTATTATCTACTGCAAATTTCTTCTTGGCAGAGTAGCTGTGTTTATGTTCGCAGGTGCAGCTAGTGTTACATTCCCAACATAAAACTGCAGAAAACACTTTTCTTCACCTGTCGGATCAGTTGTGACCACTGGGGTGTTAAATAGTATTTTGTCCTAAAGACTAATCACATTTCATAAACCGGGCATTGGAGCACATCTGGAATGATGCTTGTAGAGGAAGCTACCTGGGGAACCACTTCCTGTAACACAAGATTGTCCCCCTGGTGGGGCTCACGTTAAAAAGTGCCCTACCGGAAACAGGTTCCAGACTGACTACCTAAACCTAGAACACACAGACCCTTTTTTGTAGTCTGTAGATGTCGAGCTGCCCACATGCTTGATTAATCCTCTCTTTAATGCATAATAAACCATTTTCATTAAGGCAGACCAATTAGTGAAGTCGCTAAACAAACACGTTGGCAGTTTTTATAAATGGTTTTAATCTCAAATACGAGTTGAAATCTCAGTCATGTGGATGCGGGGTGCCAGTACGCCTCATTTGTTTGAATTCTCACCCCATATGGCCTGTGGCTGCAGCCTTTTCTTCGTTTCCTACACTCTGCTTTTTCTGCGTTGTATTTTACTATACATTATTTGGATTTCCTTTTGCCCACTTTTCGCATTAGCCTGTTTTTTTACATGGCTCTTTACATGGCTCTTGGTTTAGACTACACTATATTTTGTCTGTTATGGTTGTCACCATTTCAGATTATGTATGATCAAACATCAGACTTCACATCTTATGTCTTATTGGACAATCGCAGAATTCAAAGACATAATGGATTTTTAAAAATATTTAGTTGGTACCCAGCAGACACACAAAATCATAAGACGTTAATATAAGGTTAGATTTAGGGGGCGCTGGCGTCTAAGGACATTATTATTTTGACAGCCAATAACGACGTGAAATGACGTTAATATTTTGTTGATTTTAGGTTGTGTTGGAAATTGATCACAATCCAACGTCAAGCCAACATCTTAAACCAATGTCATATTGACATCAATTACTGACATTTATTCATCAGATATGTCAACTAAAATACCCACACAATTGTGTGGTAATGTCCACACAACATCAAGCTGTAACAGCTTCTGATGTCAACCTGATTTTCATTTCGAAACAAAATGCAACGTCCCACAACGTAGGGGTACAACATCAATGCAATGTTGTCTTGACGTCTTGTGCCAGCTGGGTAGTTTATATTTAATGTACGATTCCAATGTTTGAGAAATTCAAACAGATTACTCTATAAAAATACAGTTTTAATAAATCTTTTTTAGAACTGGCCCAAAGAATTAATCTATTAGATGATTAAAACTAATTAAAATAGTTTAGTATTTTGTATTTGCTTAGACATTTGATTAAATAAACGGCATGTAAATGCATTAAAAGGCTTTGCTTTTATCTAAAGCTTAATTCAATAAAACTGTAAAATATAATTTTTAGCAAATTTTAAGTAAATTGTATATAGAACATTTATGCATTTACACTTTTTTAATCCAAAGAGAAAATTAATTAATTAAAGAGAAAACAATATCCATATACAATGAAAATACAAATTATAATGTACAATATTTGTGATGTAGTGTTTAAATAGTTGTATTATATTAGGGAGCAAGCCAGAAAAGAGGATATTTTTATAATATTTTTAAATAAATTAAATAAAATAAACTTTTTTATTATTATATTTTCTTTATTTTATTTTCTTTATTTTTATTATTTTTTTTATTTAATTTTATTTTCCCCAAGGTTACAACATGTAAAACAATTTTTAGTTTTATTCCAAATTTTCTTTTTATTTATTTGTAGCAAAATTGTACAGAGAATGAAGTATTCCAGTCAGCAGTGCTGCAGATTTCCCAACGCTATCTCACACCAATTCGTAGTTTTTTGATTTAGTCGCTAATTCGTGTGAAATTGTACGTTCTCATTCAAACAATTTAGTACAATTTGCTTCTCCCCCAATGACGGTAGGGTTTGGTGCCACACATCCTTTAAAAAATTTTACATTTTTCATACGACTGAACTTATACAAATTTGCAAAAAATAGCCACTAAATTGACAAAATCTAAAAGTTACACTTTTTCGTGAAATCAGGCTGGATTTCCAGTGTTCTCATAACTCTATAATTCCTTTATCTTCAATTTCGTTTGATTCCCTCACCATTCCTTTATTTTTTCCATATTTTTAACACGCACATTGTTTGCATTTATTAGCTACTCTTGTGGCAGTTGGACCTTCACTCATTTGCGATCCTGATCTGCACTTTTGTTGTCTCAGAGCAAAGCAGAGCAGCTGTAGCTGTATCTGGTGACACAGTGTTGAGACTGGCAGACTCTGAGCTTTCAGAGGGCAGTGGTGCTGTTTAACATCGGCTAATTGAATTTCATGATGTGTTGAGATGACTATTACTATGTATGAATCCTTAGGGTCCAGAACGTTGCTGTTGGAGACTTGCATCATGGGACAGCAGGTGGTTGATGGCTTTAGAGGTGATGATTTCTTTGGGCGGCGAGGTCAGATTTGAGGATCATTTTCCCAGAGTGTCATATTTGATATAATAAGAGATAAAGATGAAAAGTAGAGTTGGTCCATCATGACTGTAGATTCGTGGAGAAGGAATCTGGTCTATATCTAGATTCTTGTGAGATATTACATTATAATCGAGAACTCAAGACATAAAGCTGTCATCTGAGAGAACAAACAAACATGCCAGTAACAGGATACACGAGTTTGTTTAGCGTCTCAACAATGTAAATCTGTGCAAACACTCATTTTTCCATTGTTCATTTGTCTTAATTTTATAATAGTTCTTGTGGCAAAATCTGAACCAGAATTTTCCACTGTTGTGTCTTGGCCTTTCTGTGTCTCTCAAGTGTAAATCTTTGTGGTCAAAAGGAGATTTCAGATCAGTTCTTAAAGAGTTGAGAGCATATCAGTGCAGACCAATGATGAGGATTTAGAGAGTCAGAATAAATATGTAAAAATTGTAATTAAGCAAGCTTCATTTGGAATAGTGTTTCTTGGCTTAGTAGACTTTAACAATATGGACATGGTTTAGTGTACTGCTTACAGCTAGAATGAAATAAATGTCCAGTAGATTTTGCTTTGAACTTTACATTTTCTTTAATAATGTTTTTTTTACCATTAGCTCTAACTTTCATAAAGTAGTGCTTAAACACATGAATATTTTACTATTGTACAATAAACTTTAGGTTAAAACTGCTGTTGTAGTTTTTATTAATAGCTTTACTTTTTCAGTTTTTATATTACTTCTGTTTTAATCTTAGTAATGCCATTGTCATGTTTTTTATGTATAGTTTTAATCAGTTTTTAATTTATTTTTAGGTATTTTACTTTTAGGCTAAATCTTTTTTATCTTTTTTTTAATTGCTGAATTTTTTTTATTTTATTATTTTTTTTTATATTTCACTCTTTAGTTTGTTTATTTTTTGTTTCTATTAAAAAAATTGTTTCATGGATTTAGTTTTAGTTATACATTTCTGTTTGGTTATAGAAATAGCATTTTAGACTAGTAAAAAGATTAAAAGAATAAAAATTTTTATTCAATGATATTAAATACTGCTGGACCAAGATCACTGAAAAAGTAGGGGTAGTTGTACAGTCGTTACTGGCAGACTGTTAATCTAAACTGTAATAATACTACTTATTATAATAAACTAGAGAACATTGATAAACCATGAAATTTAAATATCCTTAAAATGATCGTTTTTAAATCTGTCATTCTTCTCTGTCATTTAATTTTATTTTCTGCAGAAAACAATAGACAATATTTTGAATGCATTAAAATCTATATTTTTGCATGAATTGTGCCTTCCGCAAACATCCCTCAATGTCTTCTCCCCCTACTAGCTGCTGTAGCTCAAATCTGCTTAACCAGTGTTGATATCAGTGCTGCGCAGCATGGGGGCAAAAATGCACACAGTCAAAGGGCCTAATGAGGCTCGAATTAAAGAGATTACAGTTTAGTGAAAGAACAAATCAGAAAAGTTGACTAGAGATGGGTCATTGCATATTGCACCTGTTTTAATTTCACACGTACAAAAAACACTTTCACTTTTTTTTTTAACATATATCACTCCTCAAACTTTACGGACTATTCCAACTTACCGTCTCCTCCTTTTAAACATTATGTGTCTATCCTCCAAAATAAGCAGGTCTATCCCTCCCTTTCCCTTCAAAGGCCTCGGCTGAATAAAATTTAATTACAAGGCTACTGTGCGTACCAAACGCGGCCAGTAATAATACCTGCTGAATTGATTTAATGAACAGGTTGAGGCGAACAGTTCATTAAAGCCTGCCGACCTTGAACCACAGTGTGGTGGCAATAATCTCTTCTGCTTTCATTTGCTGTTCTTTTATGGTTATGAATAGTTGGCTTCATTCTATTTGAATCTACAATACATTAGATGGATTAACTGCTGTAGGCACATATTACAAATATTCGGTAAACAATTAAACTGCAGAATATGTAAGAATCGTTTTTTTAGTGTCTGGTTGTTTGGTATCAGTACATTGCTGTAACGTTTTTTTTTACACGTATTACTTGCAGATGAATAAAAATTTTTTTTTTTGCTGTGAACATATCAGTTACGTGACACAAATGTGAGCACAAGCAATACATTTCTGGCTTTTGTTATTTAATGGCCACTTGTGTTGCTAATAACAAGGTTTTCCGAATATTACATGTAGCCCATTTGAATTATGATACAGTTTCTAAACAGTATGGAGAGCAAACTGAAAAAATTGAGAGATAGGAATGTATCATCAAAAAAACTTGAGAAAGAAATCGAAGCCCATGGCCCATTTAAATGATTATGATGAGAAATATCAGTTTTCAATATCGAGCAGGATCACAAATTATCTAGGAAATATTTTTAGCTACAAAAAAATGTATCTCATGAGAACGGTAGCTGATAATGCCTGAAACCTGTTACATTAAAGTTACGAATTACTTCACCCTGCTACTATGATTTTTTTTTGGCTTGTTTCATATTCTTTTTAGACAGGGCAGTAATGTTTTTTTGCAAAGAAAAAGTGGAAAATTTTTTATTTAAATGACTTTTATGCAAGAAATCAAACTCAGACCACCAGAGGCACAGTTGCATATTATGTCGAATGGAGTCACAAAGCTATTAGCTGATGTTCCAATAAACAGGGCAAATATACATAAAGTGCCATTAATTATGGTGATTCTAACTCATCCATGTTTTTGCAGACTGTCAGGCACCCAAATTATCCTTCATACACACCCAATAATCTTGCTTTCACCCTGGTGGTCTCTTCTCTGACCTCCATCCTTCTCTGGTTGATGCTCTGCCAGCCTGCCTTTGTGAAATCTCTTCACTTTCTGCCACTTGTCAAACCCCCTGGCCTTCGCCCTCAGTCGCGGGACGGTTATTTCCCTCCATATGCTCCCATTACATAATGTCCTGTCAGTATTTTTAAGGTTTGTTTGCATTACATTTAAGGGGCTGTACATTAACCTGAGGTTTTTGTTTGATGGGAAAGGGAGCTTACTGCATTTTTCCAAACCTCATGCTGAGTTGATTCATCTACCCTTGGCAGGGTTTGGGTAAACTTGTTTGAGTTGGCATCCGAGCTTGGTTCTGTGAGATTTAACCTCGTGGAACAGACCCTGCCCACCGAGGGGAAAGATGCGAAGGTGCTTCCACTTAAAATTCACACGTTGTGCATGTTTTATTCTCCTTGAGCTGTCAAACTTGCTTAGAGTGATTTACAATCATGGTTTGTTATTCCAGCCAGATCAACTTTTAGGTATTGATTTACCACTGATTCCTATCCAGACAAGCTTCTTAATAAAGCATAGAAATGTTTGGAAACTCATCCATCTGTTTGTGGATCTGTAGTGTTTTTCAACTGATTTGCTGAAAAGTGTTAAGAGCACTTTTTATTCTGGGTACAATAGCTTTGCAGTTCTACTGTGGCCAATAAAGTTTTTGGACTGCTTGTGCAGCCGTCCCAATTTGTGTGTAATGCATTAACTTTACTTACTCAGAGTGGTGTGACACAAATGTTACAATGTGTCTCCTATCCTTCTGTTCAAAGCCATTTCAGTTGGCATGGGCCCTTTTTTTCCAGTCCACGTTAGTTTCAGATCAAGAAGAGACAGCCTCTGTAGGCCTATTGAAAATACCTTAGGCTGCAGAGTCTGGAAAAATAGTATTGTCGACCTCACGTCTCTGTCAGTCTAATCAAACTCATGGGGGATGCTTAAAAGTATTATAGTCAATAGGGGAGACCGCTCCAGTAGCTGCGTTCGGTCTGTGTGTGCCAGGCTTTATGTCTGCCGTCACTCTTGGCCTGGAAGGAAAGCAAGTTCATTTGAATTCATAATGCTTTTTCAGATGGAGGCCTTGATTCTCATGGCAAGTGTTTGGTCTGCTTTGGTTCACTTTGAGCAGTATGAATTTTTCGTAGATCTTAAGCACTCTTGCTGGGTTCACACCACGCCTCTGTTTGTGTGCTTGCATTAACTTTGTGCGTAATCTAGTTATCTGAATACTTAAATTCCCTTTTGGTGTAAACCAGGCATTACAGTACACTAACTTGCTAACTAAGGTTGAGGCACTTTAAATAATTAACTTTAAATGTATGGTGTTTTTAAAATTTGGTATTGTTTAGTAAGTATTATATTTGGTTAAACCTTGCATTGAGAAACATGTTCTTTGAATAGTTGTATTATCAATGAAATTCTGGCATACTTTACAGCCTATGGCATCAAGTTCAGTTCCTTCCCTGCTATTAATGTAACCTCTAATGCCTCATGGCATAATACCATCCTTCCTACACTGGACCCAACCACTGTTGCTTACATCACAGTAGACTGAAACTATCTACTGTAAACTTGAAATGACAAAACTAACATATGATGAAAAAAAGTGGGGGCCCAGAGCAAAAACCTACAGTATGTATAGGGCCCAGAATTTCTTCTTTTGAGCTCGTATGTCAAAAGTTTACTGTCGAAAGAGACATTGCTTGGGATTCCTGATGGTAAAGATAAAATTTTTAAGATTTGTTGCATGTGTCCAGTTTAGAATTACTGATTATGACATTGCCCTACAAAGTGTACTGTAAGTGCAGTAACTACATAACCACTAAAACTGAAAAAAAATCCTTAAAAAGCTTTTTTACACAGCCAGTCCCATATGTTGTGGTTGGAGTAGTGGTTCCTCTTCTGTGAAAACTTACAAAATTGACTACACATTGTCACAAGACACAACAGATGTCAAAAATCCTATTTTTAGCCATTTTCTAATTCTCATTTGGATGGCAGAATAGCTTTGATTGTCTTTAGTTATGTTGCATCACACTGTTAACAGCATAGTCACAGAGTAAAATATCCATTAAATTCGGACATACTATTTGGCTTATGTACTGTTGCCTAGTTGTATGGAGGTTGGCATATTCTGACAAAAGGATGATCCCATTCTGTTGAAACAAATGCCACCATTTGTGGTCCTGTGGAGATAACGATTGTCTTCTACACTCCAGGTGATGATTTTGACCTTGGTTCAATAACCGTCTACAGTGTGCTGAACCATTCATCATTGTTCCAGTTGCATGCACCGCTCTCGAGTTCAAGTGTTTTGCCTGAGGACGAGTTTTCCCCTGGAATGCAGTGCTCTTTGTGCATACATGGAGAAAGCGGATATGAGGGTGCTCCGTGATTGCAGTAGAACTTGACCGGATCATCTGGCTCAAGCTGCTCCACCTGCAAGCAGAGATCAAGGGGTGCTAATAAAGAGTCTTGCATCCCTTAAAATGAAGTGTAGATGTTTCTCCTTTTTTTTTTGAGATTGGTTAGATGGACCAGTGCTGATCAAACAATTTATCTGATAAGATCTCTGGACTCTTGAATGCTCACTAAAAGCTCTCAGCTGTAGCACACAAAGGTTGTGCCCTTATTGGAAGGTTTCCAGACTAATCAATTCATATACATGAATCAAACACGGATTGTTCAGGTTCAGGTGCCAAAAAATAGCTGCAACGTGTCCCTGGATTACCCTTATTCTGCCAGATGGTTGTCCCTGAACTGCTTAAGAGTGCACTCATCTTATGGGAGATCTTAGGAGTGGAAGTACAAGAAAGTGATATATGATGCAGTTCAAGGCAACTGTTTATGAGAGATGTCAATTTGGGAGTTTTGTTTTGGTTGGCTGTTTACACTTTCGTTCAGTTTGTACATGCACTTACGTGCATAAATTACAACCCCATTATCGGCATAGTTGGATGCGTTTGCTACAGGAAAAAATAGCGCTAGATCTGAGAATCTGGAAGGCTTTCTCTAGCAGTCTAGATTCTCTGGGTCAGTGACACTTACAGTAGGAATGTCTGTAATAAAAAAGGATAATCTTTTAAAAATAGTGTAAAACATATGCAGAGTACAGTACATAGAATTCCACTCATTTTATGGTTCATGTTGTTTTAAATAACTATTTTTTATAAATGTTTTATTGATTTTAATTTATTAATTTAAAATGTTAAAAATGTTCCAGTCATTAAATAATTGTTGTATTTTTAAAAATGTATTAAAAATATTAGTTATAGTTTTTCTGATGCATATTTTGTCAAAATAGTCAGAAAATTACAAAAAAAGTCAGTTTTTCATGACATTTTTTTTTCAAATTTCAAATAATTATTTTTATTTTTTAAACCTGTATAAATGTGTTATTTCATGTGTATTTCCATGTTAAAAATAATTTTTGCACAACACAAAACCAATATTTTAAATGAAGAAAATAATATTTGGTGGGGAAACCCATATATCCAATGACAAAACATGAAAACATTTGCTTTCAAATGGCCTAAATGACTAAGTTTTTATTTGAAATTTGGACAAGATGTTCTCAAACCTTTATAGAAAAATACATATTAATATTTTACTCAAACCCACACCTAATACATCCAGTTCATCCAGAGAAACTGAGAATTTTTTCCCCAAAGCAGTGTGTATATATACTTATATACTTATATATATATACATGTGTGTGAGTGTGTGTGATATAGAGAGAGAAAGGAGGGAGATGTCAGCATGTGGTGTGAGTTATTAGCAAGGAATTGTGCCAGTAGTCATGGTTACCCTGACAGTCGGACGGCAGAAGGAGGGAGGTGGTGTGTGTGTGTGTGTTTGTGTTGGTACAGTTTGGTGTGTAGGGGGTAGTAATTTGCTTTCACTGATGGCCTGGTTGGCAGTGCTTCCTTTTGTCCTTTTTTAGACATTTGTGTGTTTTATGCTTTTTTAAGTGTGTGTCTGCAGGTCTGCCTTTTGTCTGCCCAGATTCCCCTTAAGGACATGAGAAGTGGGTTAATAAATTATAAGTAGGTAAAAGCTTGCTCACAAATATGCAACGATAAATAGATTTCATTGTGGAAACAAAACCACTCCCTTCCAGCCAGCATATCTTGTTGACCACGCTGCTATCTGGAAAACTACACACTCTTATCGGAGCGGCCGAGCCAGAGAATTACATGACAAAAGAGAGTAAAATGGAAGCAGACAGTCTGTGGGCAGAGAGCCGTGCTGGTATCACACTGGTAAAGAATAACACTGCCTTCCCCAGAGATCTCCTCTCTGGCAGAACAAAGAGCTGTCCCTTCCTCCAGAGCCGGATGCCTTTCCACTGCCCATCATCTGTCGCTCCTGGTATAAGTGCGGATTTACAGAAGAAAAAAGGTTTTAAATAGATCTGTGGCTGCAATGTGAAGCATTTAAACATGCAATTTTGTCAGAGTAATCATTTTATGGTGTTGAAATTTCATTTCCTCTGAGTCACCTTTTTGGCTGGTTTGAATGCAGATATTCTTTGAATCTTATGTTGCAATGGATAGTCATCATTTTGATTTGTGTGGTGTTGTTGTACCTTTGTAGAGGTACAAGCAGAGCCTATAATTAACATTTCAAAGCTTGATCTGCAATATATGTATATTCATAAAACAGTTATAGTAATATTTTTTGGTTTATAATTTTCTGTAAAACAAAATATGTCTCTGTGCGTGTATGTATATGTATGTATGTATGTATCACACATACATAATAAATATATATATAATACACATATTATGTCAGAAAACTTTTTTCTAGTTTGGATGTAATTAATTGCGATTTAATCTTTCCTCAGCACTAATATATATAATACTGTATATTTATGCAGTATTTATACATTTATATAATAAATTGTTGAGATTAAATGAAATATACTCTCTAAATCAGTACAGACTTTCAAAATATTTTACAATATTGTAAATAATATGATTGGATTATTTTTTTACACTAGATTGGTCTTTTCACTTCAGGATGTCAAGTTGTATACAATGTGTTAATTGATAGTTTTTTTGTAATTAATTGTAAAATTTACTGACAATTGAGCGCGAAAACGCTAAAATAAATACCGCTAATATTCATCTATAATCCATAATAATAATAACTCCTGTATAGTAGTTCCACAACATACTTTTACATCTGTCACTCGATGACACTCCAATACCCTGTCAGAAAAGTCTAGTGGTTGGGAATGACCTTGTTACAGTGTCTGGTATAACATTAATGTTGTTTTTGTGTTTACATAGATGTATATGGCCAGGGTCTAAATGCACAGTACAGTGATGAGCTTATTGCCACATTACATCGTTATGATAACATGATATATGCCTTTAGTCATTTCCTGAAGACATATGATGACGTGTGCAGGTGTGTAGTGGTGTCCCATTTCTTAGGGGTACATTTTGAAGCCCTTCCCTGTCACACTTTAAGGGCTAAGAAGAAGGAGAAGGGGTAGGGGTACAAAAATAGAACTGAGATTGGGCCCAATTCTCACAATTTTATTTATTTATTTATTTATTACATTTTTGTTATCTACAAAATGTCACCTTTCTCAGCGCAAATGTGTTGATGTGTCTTTTAAAACCCATAATGATCAGCCACTATTATCCAGCACCTTTAACTTCTCCCGTTTATATCTGTGATGTTATTCTGCAAATCTCGCCGGTCATCACTCATAGCCGCCCCCAGAGTCATTAACACTTGTCTCCTGCATGCATTTTCACTGTATCAAGGTCATATTAAAACAGCTCTGTGCTTCACCTTCCTCAGTCTCCCAATGTGCCATTTTGTTGTTGTTTAACTAAATCCGGCTGTCATTTAATCTCAATTGACAATCTTTAGTAACTATTTTAGAGTTGGAGTTTGTTGTAACAGCGCACAGAAAACAAGACGTCTGTTCCTGTGCAGAGGTTTGTAAGGCTGGTGAAGCGTAGCGTCTGGACTAATGTCTGCTGTCTGCAAACCAGTTGTGTTTGAGTGGTTGGGGGAAAGAAAAGGGGATAAACGGGACTGTTAGCTAGGTTTGGCAACCTTGTTACTGTGGCAACAGACACCCCTGGGATGGCAGGTGTGGAGAATGAAAACTGACTCAAGATCAGGACGAGCAGAAGCTGGGAATAAAGACATTTACATTTCTACAATTTTATAATGTACTGTATATATATATATATATATATA
>CAIGQZ010001492.1:12902041-12915642 GCA_903798205.1 Danio tinwini | reverse complement strand
TATATATATATATATATATATATACAGTATACACACACAATTACTTTTTTAAGAATTCTATGAAATAGATTGAAAATGTGTGAAATTTGTTTCTTTCAAATACCATTATATTGACATTATTTTTTTATGTACATGTGAGCTCAGCCATTGGAACTTTATTGGCTCAGACTTCCAGTCTCATTCACTCCTATTGATTTTTAACCCCTAAAAACAGCATGTTGTGCTGCTTAATGTTGCACACTTGTAAATTTTTGTTAACCATAAACTCCCTTGTCTTCACAAAAAAGGGCTTACTTCCACATACGTAATTATGAATAAGAATTGGAATAGTACCATGTTAAACTGAAAACAAGAACAAAAAATGTATGATTTTTTTACTTTTTTTTTTACATTTATATTATTTATACTTTGAGAAGTAAATTCACTTATGCAATCATAATAGGAGTTTACATTGATGTGTTGTCATGAGGCTTGTTTTTATAGTTAGATTTTTTAAATAAAGTGGTAAAATGCTTGGCAGGTGAGAGCAGCTCTGGACTGAACTTCATATGTGTATATCCTCATATTATAAAATATATGGTGAAAACAATTCAGTATATACATACACCAGTCCACATTGTGATTTGATTAGGTATGCAGCACTACTGTTAGTATATTTACCAAAATAAAAATGAATCTATGTGTTTATATTTGCATGTGCATGATATTTAAGTACTTATAAAATTATAAAATGTCACCTCACACGATTCCGAAGGATTCTGATTGTTTATAATGAATATTCATAAAAAAAAAACTTTTATCAGCACCGCTATTTGATCTTGCTTGTGGTGTAATCAAAACCCTGTAGAAATTGTTTGACAAACTGAAGAAGCCCATAAACCCATTTTTATTTACCACAAGGGAAATTGGTCTTAATCCTCAGCAGCCTTATTTTCCACTATATGAAACCTTAAATAGGGCTTGATGTACACAGATGTAAACCATTACACAGCACTAAAGAGAGAGCAAATCACTCCAGCACAACCTGCTTTCTAAAATCACTGAAGTTTGATTTTTCAGTAGGGCTGGGCATAACGGACTAAAAACTATATTACATACTTGTCTGGTATAGATTTCAATAATGATATATAATGTATCCTCTGAGTGAAAAAAATGAATGTGTGTATTTTTTTAGTAAGAATTAGTAGTTTAATTCATTCATTCATTCATTCATTTTTTATCAAGAAATAGGGTGTCGCGAGCACATACAGTTGTAGACAAAATTATTATGCACATATGCATCACAGTAGTAAAGACATTCAGCTATAACTGCTTAGTAAAAAACACTTACACTTAAAAATTAAGACAACACAGTTGTGGTAAATTAGTGTGTTGTCTGTGTTCCTCAAGCAACAACTAAGAGTAAAAGATTTTTCGAATCTTTCGGAAAAGATTGACCTAACATTTAACATTATATAGAATATTAGGACATATTATGATTTCTACCTCATTCTGTGACATGAAACCACTTCTGAATACAAAACAAAAATATTTCAAACACTAGTTGGCTGTTATAAAGTGCATTTGGTGTGAATGTTTGTCAGTACATTTCTGTTACCAAAAAAGGCTCATACACATGCTAATCTGTATTACATGCATGCTATGTATTTTTTTTATTGCACAGAACTATTTTTTATCGAACTGTGCAGCAAAACCAGACCAGCTTCAGATTATAAAGGCAAAATCCAGATAATAGTGGGTTTTTTATTGTTAATGTGGGAAGATTTTTTAATGGTATATCGCAGACTTTAAGATATCGACCATCCCCATTTAACAGTCATCCTGAGAGGAACGTCGCTCGCACCGCTCCCTGTCCCAGAGCTGTGAAGTGATCTAATACAAAGGCCTTTGTCTGGCAGTTAGTGATCAAACAGGAGAAGGGGATTTCTTGCAGGATTGGCCTGTGTTATATTTTTACCCCTGACTCAATTAAAACACACACGCTGTGTGATCTGTGAGGTGGTGTAATGGGAAAATCCAGTCTCATGATGGAGACCACAACTTTCTTTCTTTCATCAGGATGGCCTTCTCTTCAAAAAACAGCCCAATAAAAAACAGTAATTAAATATACTGTCTAAATCAATTAATGCTTTTTTAAAAGTTGTAAACTAAACATTTGGCACATATTTTACAAGATAATACCATTTCAGTGTTTCTACTCCCAAATTTGGTATTGAATTCAATGTTACTTAACTGTTCTTTGTAACTATTTGACTTTAGATTGTTATTTTTACCTTTTCAAGTTCTGGTATTATTGTATCCTTAAATAATTAAATTCATAAAAGTATAAATGCATAAAAAACAAACAGCAAAGCTTCTGAACTTGACCTTGCAAGCTTAGAAGTAATTCACATGGAAGCGAAGGCATAACTGTTGATTGCTAACATGTTCTGTAAAATATTTAATAGCGATAGGAGAACTTGCATAAGTCTTTGTTGTTTTTATCAAGCTCCACGTAATGGTTTTAGACTTTTAGCTTTTTCTAATCTGAATAATGGCTCTATCACATCAAGGCTGGTTCTAAATGGAGCGGTGGATGCCAGTGAAGTCAGATGGTGCCGTAATTTGCGAGCTGGATTACCTCATCTGTTAAGGGTTCACTTCCTTCCTATATGGAGATCTTGGAGCAGGAAGGTAACACCTCATGCTGATCAGAGATACGCCGTCTGGACCACAGTGCTGCTTCGATGCTTATCTGCAATCAAAAAAAAAAAATCAGCATTCCTAATAGGAACATGCATTGTTGTACCACAACAATATAATAAGGCAAATTAAGAGGTGAAGCTGGGAGCTCACCTCCATCTGGAGTGTGTTTTGTGGGACAATATTTTTATAGCTGCTTGCAATTTTTGATTTTGAGTGAATACATTTTTCCACCGGCTTCCCCTGTAAAAGAAATCTGTACATGATTATTGGCATTTTTTTTAAAGGCTGCCATTTTTATCTCTCGCTAATGCATTTGTTACTGTTGCGCTGCAGGGGGCAGAAAAAGGGGAGATGGGATGGGAAGAGAGGCAAGGAGAAGAAAGGAAAGGGAATAAGAGGGAGCACATTATAACCATTAATTTGTCCTTGGTATTTCTATCCTCCTGGCTCTGCAGATAATAGAGTTAAACAAGAGTGCATCGTTACAAATATGTTGCAATTTTTTCAGTGTAGCAAGATCCAGATGAGCACATTACGTTTTCAGTAGG
Organism: Danio tinwini; assembly: GCA_903798205.1. Classification (NCBI taxonomy): domain Eukaryota; kingdom Metazoa; phylum Chordata; class Actinopteri; order Cypriniformes; family Danionidae; genus Danio; species Danio tinwini. The sequence continues at coordinate 12,912,409 of CAIGQZ010001492.1, read as the reverse complement.
GAAGGGCACTTGCCTGCTAGCCAGCTAATAATTCATCAACAATTAGTTAATTAGTGAGGTAAAGTAATTTTAGATTTCTTTCCTAGATTTCATATTTTTACATGTTGCACATTACAAGATAGACTCTGCACTATAACACATGTAACACATGCCAATGGATAGGCTATTTGAAATGGATTGAAATGTTTAGGGTACCTCTGGTTTTCTGGCTCTAAACTTCATTCCAATCCAGGTCATGGAAGTACAAAGGTTTACTCACTCCCATCCAGGTCATGGCACCAACGGAGACTTACCAGTTCTACTCCAAATTATAGTCAAACTCTCTTGGGTGGTGGGCACACTTACAAGGACACAAAAGACTGCAGGTTTTTAGCATCATACATGATTGCATAGAGGTGGGATTTACCTGGGGCTACCATTACACCATAAAGAACTCAGTCCAATCTGGGTCATAGCACTAATTTAATCTAATTTTTACTTGCACTGCTTCAAATGGGAGTCAAATTAGCATCTCTTACTTTGCCTCTTGAAGTTAGGGAGGTGGAGTTTATCCAGGGCCACCATTACATTCACCCCCCCCCCCCCAAAAAAAAAACAAAACAAAACAAAAAACAAACAAAAAACAAAACAAACAAAAAACAAAAGAAACCAAAAGTCTTGTCCGGGTCATGGCACCAATTTAACCTCTCCATTTTAACTCGTACTGCATTAAATGAAAGTCAAACTAGAATCTCTGGTATGATTGGTGGCTAACTGACAAGTATGCTAAACGCCACAGCTCCTTAGTGTTAGATGCTAATATGCCTCTTGAGGTCAGGAGAATAAGGTTTACTACCACAGGCAGATCTCTGTTACACATAAAGTATGTAGTTGATTGCTTCAACAAGTTTATTTTGAAAATATATTATTTTGCCCTATTTTTTTAGTCCCAGACTCAGTCCAAGGTCACATTTATATGTTCCTGTGAGTTATGCATAAGATCAGACTCTGGTATCTAGAATTTTCTGTCCAGTATTTCCTTGTAGGTCTCACAAAGGTGATGACAGCAGCGTGAATAGTTGAATGGGTTTAACCCTGAGCTCCTTTGACCCTTAAAACTAAACTAGATTTCTGCAGGGTACGTGTAGGGAACTACAAATCGAATGTAAAGGGCAAGAGAGCAAATGTTTCTACAAACCAGATCCCCTGGCTGTTTTTTTGAAGACTTTTAACTAGTAAAGGGCATGACCACTGACATGATATAGCAAGCTTTAGCAAAATGATGGATCAAGGTGCTGAGGAACTCGGGATATATTGTAGAGTCACACAATAGCTTGACTCCCTGGAGTGTATGCTGTTGCATGTTGTTTAGTTTCTTTAAACAGATTGCTGTAAGCCATGAAGTGGTCAAGACATAAGAAATCAACCTTTTGACCTAAATGAGGTCTTGTTAGTTTTATCTCCTAATAAGCATTGCCAACAATTACTATATTACCAATGATTATACTCAGCTTGTTTGGATTTTGCTTGAGCTACTCCTGACAACAGGGTCAACAGAGATACAGAAAATGATCATTTTTTCATATATGGTTTAAACAGCATGTTTGTATCTCTGTACCAACTTCAGAAAATTTACCACTTCAGGAATGAGCTAATGGGCTACTTTTAATGTCATTCCTGATATCTTTTTAAGTAAAAGTACTATTACTTGCCTAAAAATGTAGTGCAAGTAGAGTAAAAGTATCTGTTGTAAATATTACTCAAAGTATTAGTAAAAAGTAGACCTTTTAAAAGTACTCAAGTAGTGAGTATTATACTGTAAAAAGCTGATGTGTTTACATGTAATTTGTGCATGTGTGTAAACTTAACATTCTGTAGTGCATTTAGTTATTGCCCAGCAGGCACACAACATCATGAGACATTAATATTAGATTAGATTTAGCTTGTAATCTCAGGTGACCAAAATTAAACATCAAGCCAGCAGCTAAGAACAACATTATTTTTATGTCCAATAATGACATCAAATGACGTTGATATTTGGTTGATTTTAGGTTGTTAGAAAGTGACCAAAATCCAATGTCAAGCCAATATCTTAAACCAACACCATATATGACGTCAAATACTGACATTTATTCATCAGGTACGGCAACCAAAATCCACCATCTGATAGATGACATGGAGATAACGTTCACACAACATCAAGCTGTAACATCATTAGAAGTTTATATTTGGTTGGTTTTAGGTTGGACATTGACATTGAGTTCTGACGTCAACCCGATTTTTATTTACAAACAAAATGCAAAGTCCTCTTGACGTTAGAGTTTAACGTCAATCAGACGTCATGTTGACATCCTGTGCCTGCTGGGTGTTTAAGGCCATTTCAGTCATCATACAGTAAACATTTGTCATCTTCTCATCAGTAACATGCATCTAAACAGTCATATTATAATACTACCAAACAGTTTGCTGCAATTATAAAGTGCACACGTCTTGAGGTAGTTCATTATGATGCGATTTACCTTCTACGCTATGTGCGATTTGATTGGACAGGAACCACAGGACTGATTTTTCTAATCCCCATAGACAAGAAAAATAAAGTAATTACTGCAGGTTGAAGGACAGTAGGGGAGTAAAAGTAGCGGTACAGCACTAAAAATATACTCGAGGGAAAGTAAAAGTACACATTTTTAAAACTACTCTATAAATTACAATTCTTGAGAAAAACTACTCAATTACAGTACTGTGAGTATTTGTAATTAGTTACTTTACACCACTGTTTGCCACATCAGCAATCAAATCAACATTGTAAGTGGTCATTTACTGTCATGTTTTACAAGAGCCCCCCTTTAAAAAGATCATTTACTGAGGGTCAAAATGAGGGTTTTAATAATACATTTTATAAATGTATGACAATTTTTTTTATTTAAACATTTGAAGTATTATTAAAAAAACGTCCAGACCACTCTATGAATTAATGATAAGCCATGATGAAGCAAAGTTGATGATATCCATTGATCTGTAGCTGCTGTAACTGGCATAATAACAGTAGTCAACAAGAAAACTGTGCATGATCTCACGTCAGTGGCGATGCAGAAGTTGTGCTTTTTCGAAATCTCCTTTAAACTTGAATCACTTAACCAGAACAATCCAGTCATGGAAAAAAGTCCAGACTGTTCCCGGCTGCTCTGAACCTTTGTGATGCTCTTCTTCTAAACCTCTCCCATCTCCAGCCTAAACAAGTCAGGTTTTCATCGTTTTGAGCTCTTTGATGTTGTTGGGGACTTTGTGATTTATTTTAGGCAGGTCACTAAATAAAACTAACTCAACATCTCTTAAGCTTATAATGTCTCTGGAGGGAAATCTGGTGAAATCTTGAAGCGTTGCTCAATCCCAGAACACCTGGATGTTTGGTTTAATATTGAGACCATTTTTTATCATGTAAACATTGCAACCTTTGTCTAAAAGACCCTTGATGGTTAAAAGACCCTTGTCATATGGTAACAATCTTTTCGCAAGCTGTTCACATGCCACCAAAGTTATATTCATCCTAAACGGTCTTTGAAATATTAAGAGGGTGGGCGGCTGCTTCAAGCGAAAACAATCTCCTAAAATGGAAAACTGCCACACAACCTCCTTTTCAAGGTAATTATTCTTCTCTATTTGTTTGCGTAACAGACAGCCAGGTCCATGGCAGATTTTACGTTTTATACATCAAACTCCCCATTTGTCTCAGGGGCTCGGGGGGTTTAAATTGAGTGCCGGACTCAAGCCCAGAACGTCACTTGGATCCCTGGGCATTGCTCCACAATATGCCCTTTATGTCAGCTGGTGAAAACAGCTCTTAAGTGTAATGGTTTCTTTTTGTTCTCGAGCTGAATTAGTTTTTATGTAAAACTGAAAACATTTGAAGAGTAATAGTGATTGTCCTGGTTTTGTTGGGTGATGTATGGAGTGAGGCTTCAGTGTGTGGCAGAGCATAATTTATGTGCCCTGTCTGAAGGTAACAATGTGAGCTTTAAAGACTTCCATCCTTCACTTTCCTTTGCAGGGTCTGGGTTTGAAGATTACCAGTAATATTCATCTGGCTATTCTAGAAAGACGGACTTTCTTTCTTTCTTTCTTTCTTTCTTTCTTTCTTTCTTTCTTTCTTTCCACCTTTCCTTCCTTCCTTCCTTCCTTTCTTTTTTCTTTTCTTCTTTCTTTGTTTCTTTCCTTCTTTCTTTTCCTTCCTTCCTTCCTTCCTTTTTCTTTCTTCTTTCTTTCCTTCATTCCTTCATTCCTTCCTTCCTTCCTTCCTTCCTTCCTTCCTTCCTTCCTTCCTTCCTTCCATCCATCCATTCATCCATCCAACCCATCCATCCTTTTTCTTTCAGTTGGTCTATGTATTATGTCTTTCTGTTCATCTTTTTGTCATCTCTCTAATTTTTGTTATTCATCCTCTTTTATTGCCTTTGGATGATCTTACTTCATTGCTTCCTTTCTTTCCCCCTTTCTTCCTTCACCATTCTTCATAGTTTTGGTTTAGCAACTGATGCCGCTCCACATCTGGTCATGAGGACGATGGCCATCAAGATACCAGTTTTAAGCCCCAGGGGGTTGTGGGATGCTGACTGTCTTCCCTCAGCTTGAGGAAATGAGGAGTACCTAAATAAAGCCACTTTAAATGAGCTGCAGAGAGCAACATTGGGAGATTCAGCCTCTCTAAAACCACAGCAGAGCAGACACAGGAACTCTATGGATGCTCAGGAGTCCCGCCAGACACTTTAAGGCTTCCTTTATCTATGAGAAATAAAAGTCCAGAAAGTTCTCATCTAGACTCCTCCTGCTGGTTAGGTGTAATCATATGTTTCCATGCATTAGTCTCTGATGATCTAATTTGGCCTAATTCTTGGCCTGACGGGGTAAAAGGCAAAATATATTTGCTTTTGTTGGAATATATGTTTGAAACGTATACTGTAGTGATATTTAAAGTTTGCAGTACAGCACTGTATGAAAGTGCTGCCAAAACAGAGTCCAGGGATTTGAGTCTGGGACTATTTAAAGGTCAAACTGTGGCGATGTTGAGAAGCTTGGCAGCTAGGCATTATTGGGTCAGTGTTGATTTAAGAGGAAACCGTTCAATCTGCAGTTTTAACTTACCTGTTTGAGCACCAGCGGAAACATTTTCAGTCTCTAAATTACCATAATTCAACACTTTTATGTGCAATTTTAAGCAAATCTCTAGAAGAATATCAATTTTTTTAATACGCTCATAATTTTGTGATCCCTAAATTCTCTTTCAGCCATTAAGCTTAGTTTTTAGTGTTTCTGAATTCAAATATGGTTCATTTAGTGGTTAACAATCCGATACTGATCCCATTTAAAGGGTTTTATGAAAACATGTTTCAATGATGTTGAAAGTTTCTAACACAAGAACATTAGCCCTCATTTTCCAACGGTGTAGACGTTTTACTGGCATTGTTTTGAGAAGAAAGACTGAAGGGATCTATACTGATCCGAAACTTTCTGGTTGAGTTGAATTTGGCTCAGTCAGCCTGGACAGACCACAGTTTTCAAGGTAGGAAAAGTGAAAGTTTTCCAAGTGGTAACTGAGTATTTATGGAGCAACCACTTCCCTTAATGTATCCTTAATGTAGTGAAGACTTTGTGTCTTTAGGCAAGACCTTTTTGGGATTGTTTCATGATCCCAAACCCTTCGTATTGACCATAGGGGTCTGAAATTGGGAAGAGTGTGCTGAGTTACTCCATTAAAGAAATAACAGCTTAGCGTAGATCATTGATTTAAATGAGACAATTAGAATCAATTTTTTTGATAACTTTCCGATTTAAAGCTTGACTATTTGAGAACAGCACCCATTCTTGTCTTAGGACAATTAAAAAAAATGTTATACTGTATACTTTCATTTCAACATAATAGTAATAGCATGTGCCTGCTGCAGTCATGGTACTGCAGCAAAGATCCTTGATTATTACAGCGGAATGAGAGTATAGTTTCTAGACATATCAGCTAGGACATATCAGCTAGACATACAATTTAGCAACAGAAGTGTGATGTTTTACATAGGAAAACTATCAAAACTTTTTGGTCATTTTTTTAACAAAATGCTAATTGTCTAATCCGTTTCAATTAACTATGCTAAACTAGGCTAAAAGAGCTCCCGCCAGACCTAGAAATCGGCTGAATGGCTGATAAAAAATGGCAAAACTCAACTGTTTACCTCTAGGAGAGTTGTAAAATGATGCTTTTTTTAGTCAGTCTGCATTGTGGGAATTAAAGTCAGCAATCCAAAATAATGAATACGGATCTTATTATCTGAGATTATATATCAGTTTGTCATTAACAGAATCTTGTTTTGCCACACAACTCTGTTTATAACAATCATTTTCTTAAGCATGAAATGAAAGGAAAAAGATGGCACTGCATTCTCAGATTTCCTCTTTTGGGAAATGACTCCAGTTGGTGTGGTTTGTCACCAACAATCCGCAAAGATGGAAAACCGATCGTCATGCTGGGCAGAAGTCAGGTATTCAAAATCTGGGCAGTGTTACTCAAGACATTTAGCAGCCGGCCTTAAGTTATAACTTCACCTGACAGCTTTATCCTACGGGCCTCTTTCACTTTTTTCCCCTTTTACTCTACAATACAGTCTTCATTTGTCTTTTCTAGTCTGTCAGGGAATTACAGGTGTGATGGTTTCTTTGGCACACTATTCTCCTTTTAATCAGTTCTTCCACTCTGCCTCCTCATCCGCTATTCATCCGAGTGAGAATAAGTCAGGCAGCTGTTTCACTGGTGGAAATTAGCTTTGAGATCTGCGTGAAGGTGAGAAAGGACTAAATGTTGTGCCTAGTTACTTCCCAGAGGGACTATCCTCTTTAAACCGAATCCTGTGCCGGGAGAGTGGTCAGTTTCTTTAGCCACAGGGAGTGTCTATCTGTTTTTTTTTCTGCCGATACTTCTTTTTCACACTAGAGGATACCATGACGGTCAGATAAGAAGACTCAAAAGGACTGAGCGTGACCATGGATTGCTGTTTTTTCTTCATAGGTAACCTTAGAGCTAAAGTAAAGTACGTTCCAAGGAAACCGATCTTTCCTGCTTCAGTGCTTCATCAGTGCAGATCTGATTTAATTTCAAAGAGTTTTTATGGTGATTTACTATGCCTGTCATGTCTGCTGTGAAGACATGCTTTAATGCTGTGCTGCTCAACGTATTTTACTTCAGGATGTAAATTTTACTCTGGACATAGAGTGGCAACAACACAGTGTCAGAATTGTTTATTGTACAAAATAAATTAAGATGTTTTAGTGAGCTTATTTATTTGATTTGATTTTGTTACTTATAATTTTACTGTATATTTTTATTTGTATATATTTTTTTATTTACCACAATTAAAATCCTCAATACTTCTATAGGCAAAGTTTTTTTTATTGTAAAAAATGTTATATAGTACACTACTTGACAAAAGTCTTGTCGACTGTCCAAGTTTTAGGAACAACAAATAATAACTTAACCTCTAGTTGATCATTTGGTATCAGAAGTGGCTTATATGAAATGCAAAGGCCTCTAGATTACTTATACCACAATAAAATATATAAATGCCTTGATTTTTAATTATTTAATTAGGTAAGCAAGGTCCGACTTTGCTTAGACAAAAGTCTTGTCACTTAACAGAAATAATGTACGGTATAGAATATAAAGTCATGGTGCAGTGAAAAAAGAAGTAATATTGTGTATGACTCCCATGAGCTTGGACAACTGCATCCAAACATCTCTGCAATGACTTTATTAACTTATTAAATAAATTTAAGTTAAATAAATAATGTCAATATTCAATGGCAAAGAAATTGTTCTTGCAGGACTCCAAGAGTTCATCAAGGTTCTTTAGATTCATCTTCAATGCCTCCTTCATCTTACCCCAGACATCCTCAATAATATTCATGTCTGGTGACTGGGCTGGCCAATCCTGGAGCACCTTGACCTTCTTTGCATTCAGGAACTTTGATGTGGAGGCTGAGGTATGAGAAGGTGCGCTATCCTGCTGAAGAATTTGCCCTTTCCTGTGATTTGTAATGTAATGGGCAGCACAAATGTCTTGATACCTCAGGCTGTTGATGTTGCCATCCACTCTGCTGATCTTTTGCACACCCCCATACTGAATGTAGCCCCAAACCATGATTTTTTACTTCACCAAATTTTCCTGATTTCTGTGACAATCTTGGGTATAATAAAGTTATTATTTGTTGCTCCTGGGATTGACAAGACATTTGTCAAGTAGTGTACATTAAAAACATATTTATTTTGTTTATTTAGATTTTTTATAATGTACCGTAAAAAAGTTTATTGTATAAAATGAACAATAATTGTATTTATTTTTATTGTCATTTTTGTTTTTTGATAAAGTTTAAACTTGTGAGGTTAGCATGCATCAGCAACATGTCCCATGTGGCTGTTTGAATGTATTAAACTGCATGAGTGTCTACACTGCAAAAGCAATTCTGTCAAATGTGTTTTGACTACCTCTGGATGGAAGTGGTAGTTGAAATATGTCTCAATTCCAGTAGTAAACAGGCTTTTATAGTCACAGAGTTCATAATCACAGATTCGCTGAAATCCATTTGGTCCATTGGATGTTGACAAGCCATTCCGTTCAATCACGTTATAGACCTTTTTTTTCCATTAGTTCTCCATCACGTAATGGGAAAATGTGCATTATTAACAACAATGATCTCATTCCAGCACGCTCTTTATGCATCTGGTCTATAGTTAATTTGTTTTTTCAGGAATATTTGAGAAAATTGTTTTAATTGCTACCCTTAAACCTCCAACTTTAACCATTGTTTCCCGGCTAAGCATAGAATAAGTGCTTGAGAAACGTGTGTTGAAAAGAAAGGGAATAAGACTGGGTGTGAGGGGGGGACTCTTGGGCCCCTCTCCTGTTCTCCAGAGAGGGTGTCTCTTGGCAGACATGTGTAAATATCTTTACATGTCTGTTTTATCAATCTGAGCCTCTCCTCACGCGAGGCGCTGATTGGAGACCCAAGGCCATCTGTCAAGCCTGGATTTCAACAATTGGATTTTACAAATAGGAGCACCACTGCTAAACACTCTCACTCCCAAATGTCAGGTACTGGTACATATGCTGAGACCTGTTGCTTAAAATGATAAATATACGAGAATAAATCAAGACATGTTTGAAAGAATATGGTAGTTTAAAGGCACAGTTTACCCAAAAATGAAAATTTACTCACCATCAGTTGAACATTCAAAGAAGATTTTTAGTAGAAACTGCAGTAATTTGTATTTCATAAATTGCACACACACATAAAACTAAAGTAATACCTATAGCTTCTAATGATATATTGAGATCTTTCAAAGCTCTTGAATTTCCTTTTTAAGGCAACAACAGCAACACATTATTAATAATAGTATTACTAAAAGCATATTTAATATATTAAACATTTAATATATTAATTGTACATTGTGGTGGGCATTTTTTACAGCTTTCACTTTAGGTAACCAACTGTTTTATATGTAAATCTTGTGTGGTTTTGACAGTTTTAGATAAGTATAAGTAGTTTTAGATATTAAGTAGTGTGCGCATGAATTTAACGTTCTTCGCGTGTTTGCACTTGGAAAAGAAGCTTCACACAAATTAAATGACATACTTTTGTCCATTATAAATAAGTGCAGTGTGCCTTGAGTGTAACACCGTATCCTTACTGTAGTACACATAACACGGTGCCGCAACAAGCGTTAAAATAATGTTTTTCCTGTTAAACAAGTTTTTGTCCTAACCATCTGCGACAGCGGTGCTTTAAGTTTCTATTTAAGAAGCAGTTTCTATTTCCGTGATCTAGCGGGAAAACAACAACATAAACTACAAAGACAATTATCTCCTCAGGTACAGATTATGTGCTTTAATTTAGTGTTAAAAGCTTCCAATGTGAGTTTAAACACCATTTTATGTGACATTTACAGTATTACCATACTACTGAAATCAGCAGGAGATCGTTTAACTAAGATCTTGAAAAAACAGCAAAAGTTTGAAAGTGAAAGTCAGTGGCTCAGTGCAAACCAACAACTTCAGTAACCAGCTCATGCACTTTTAATAATGTTAAATTGGTTAAATATGAGGGTGACATGGTGGCGCAGTGGTAAGCACCGTTGCCCCACAGCAAGAAGTTTGCTGGTTCGAGTCCCGACTGGGCCAGTTGGGATTTCTGCGTGGAGTTTGCATGTTCTCCCCATGTTTGCATGGGTTTCCATCGGGTGCTCCGGTTTCTCCCACAGTCCAAAGACATGTGGTACAGGTGAACTGAATAAACTAAATTGGCCGTAGTGTGTGTGTGTGTGTGTGTGTGTGTGTGTGTGTGTGTGTGTGTGTG
>CAIGQZ010001492.1:12881880-12896750 GCA_903798205.1 Danio tinwini | reverse complement strand
TATTATAATTTTTTTTGGTACACATTTCATTGTGAAACTTTAATTAAATTATACATTTGTAGATTGTATTTAAAAATAAAGATTTAAACAGCTAGCAATAAAAAATATCTAATTTATAAAAAGTTATACTAATTTAATTTGTAGATTTTATTATATATTTTAATTGTTGCATATTATTAGACTTTATTATATATTTTTATTACACTTTTTTTCTTTTTTTGTTGCATCTTAGCTGGAAATGGCTAGTATACTAATTTCTCAATCCTCAACACAGTGCGAGTTCGACCCTGTCAACGGCCTGATTGTCTTTTTGGCTTCTCACCTTGAGACTTGCCTTGACTGCTGACAGCTCCACAACTCCAGCGAGTGAGTCTGTGGCCTAGGAGGAAAATTAAAACATATTTGATTGATGAATCCTCTTTGTTCCTGGAAAGAGCTCCTTTCAGACACAAACACACAGACTTATTCTCAAGGCTCAACATCTCTTTCTCTCTGCTTTTACAGCCTATGTGAAGGCACTTCATCAGCAGAAACCTGAAGAGCTGTGCTGAGCTCATGTCATTGATTTAGCACTTCTCAAACACACTTTTGAGGTAACATGAGTATGGCGTTTGTTGTTTTTTTGGGGGGGGTTGTTTGCGTTGGTGTTTTGGCCTGAGGTGTTTGCTCGGAAAGTTATTTGAGGGCACATTTAACATCAGGAAAACAAAGAAACCACAAATTGTCAAATGCTGAGAATGGTTATGAATGTTACGCTATGGAAAAGATGGTTATATTTTCCATCTATGGCTTTATTGACCACATTATAGGCTGATGTCATTCGTTCAATCACTGGTTTTCAAAGATCTGCTTTCAGATGCCGCCACATCCACCCTTTAACCCCCACAATCCCGCATGAAGAAAGCCAGATGTGTCTGCAATGCTGGACTTGTGCTGTTACCTGAAGCTAGAGCAGAGAATAGGATTCCACAAGCCATGATTACAGTTTTGTTGAAAAATATTAGGAAACATTAGAATTTGATGCACTGACAATACGCCACTGTTAAGAAATGCCATAGGTAATGATTAGCGCCTCATATTCTTATTGGCTCGATGAAGAATGTAGAACATATTGCTAGTCTAAAAGGGCTGTTCACACCGAATATGTTTTTATATGTAGGTAGTGGATTGATGAAATGTTGGGTTATAACATGCAAGTTGAATACCTTTGCCACAATTTCCGAATAAGTGTTCATGCACAAGATTTGGCCTAAAATCTAAATCTCGAATAATTGAACATTTTAACTATTACGATTAATTATTTTATTATAATTTTTATTTTTTTATTTGTTTTGCCCTCATAGTTTACTAACAGGTTTTGTACAGTAAATATGTGCACATAATACAAGTGAGAGATTTTTGAATGAAGGGTGCATTACTTGGTCTTAAAATAATTGAAGGAAACACACACAATCTACTATCTATGACTATTTATTGAACAGCAACGTTAAACAACGAAAATTAAAACACACATTGCCTGAAACCAATAGTCACTTTTTTCTTATAAAAAAATTTAAATAAATAACTTGCACTTTTGGATACAAAACAAATTATTTTCTGTGCTTTTCATATTTAATGTAGAAAATAAGCAGTATCTCTTCTAAATAAAACAACTGTTGCATATGCTGTAAATAATATTTTAAACATTGCATTTCCTGAATCTTCTGTAAACAAATATTTCAATGTAAATAATAATTTTATTGTAACAGAAAATATGCTGTCTCGGGCATATCTGGCACAGCATCCAGTCATCGTCATTGTAGTGTAAACTTGCTTTGTATATATTTTATTTAAAATTTTATTTTTAGAAATTTACATACAAGGTCTGTTAATTTGTATTTTATTAATTATTTTCTTTATTTTTATTTATTTGTAAATATTTTATTTTAGATTTTTTATTAAATGTTACATTTGCACAAAAACAGCTAGTATTACTATTTTCTCAATACATTTTTGCTATGTTGCTATGTAAACAAACTTGTGTATAACTTGGGAGAAACAACATATACGACAATACACTAGTGATATAAAACAGAAACAGTACACTATTTGGTCACTATACCTTTTTAATTCATCTTTTGTTAAAATTTAATTTTATCTACTTTTATCTGCAAAGTAAATGTTTACATACAGTGTACCTGTGCTATTTTTTACTTTTTGTTTCATTTAATATTTTTTTTCTAATATATTTTATTGAATATTTTTTGTAAAACATGTCAGAAATTTACATTGAGTAATAAAATAATATCCATTATACATGTAATTTGAATCCTGACCCTCACATGAAAAACTATAATAAAAATAATACTAATAAAATTGTAATTAAACAGTTAAACACAATGTATTTATTTATTAAATTGTATATTCATATTTTTATGTTTCATTAATTTTGTTTTAGTGTAGGTTTGTTTTTATACATTTTAATAACAAATATATAATGCATTACTTGCCTAAATTTTTTTGAATTAATTAATTTTTTTCATGCTACTCCAATTAGTTGACTAGATTAACCTAAAAACACAATTGAAATTGTTATCTTGTATCATTATTAAACAAATCTAATCTATTTGTAGTTTTTTTTTGTATACTGACAATACTGCATCCTAAACCCCCTGACCCCGCTCTCCCTTTCTCCAAGCAGTGCAGGTTTGTTTTTTCTTTTTTTCCACCCATGTGAAGGTTATTTCCCCCTTGTTCAATGTCAACACCATTACACGAAGCGGAGGCCTGGACATGAGATCAGCAGAGGGTAAACACACTCGAATCGCAGACTCTCTGGACGCCACCAAGAGCTAAACAAACAGACAGCACTCTTCAACATGGCATCCCAGCAGGCCCTGCGTCCATCAGCGAATGTCTTCATTCATAAGCATGTATTAATCATCACGTGTGAATGTTTACGTGCAGAAAGCCATAACCACAACTTCATCTCTTTATCGCCGCACCTATCTTGATGCTGACATCATGCTTGCATAAGCAAGTATGTAAACTGTTTGGAAAAGTACTCTGATGGTTTAAGCTCATAGATTTTCTCGTCTCTTGGGAAATTTGGTGCCGGTTTGCCGGTTTATCTATCCGCTATCAGTTCAGTCAGGCTTCGGGCAGCACATAAAGCTGCTGACGGTGGCTCTGCATGGTGGAAACCGTCACCTCAGGTAGAGTTTCAGTCAAACGCTTTAATAATTAATGGCCAGTCTTGAGCCAATATGTTCGGGAGATCATAGATTTTGTGTCTTGAGAGTGTAAAGAAATTGCTGTAATGGGCTTTTGCTTTGTGATTCAGCTGGAAGATCCTCATGATGTAATGCAGGTCTGGTTGTGTTGTGTTTCTCTGAAGAGCTGAGCTTGTTATTGTAATGCAATTGGGCTTCGGTACATCAGTTGGACTGGAGTAAAAGCAGGTCAGTTGAATTTCTGAAACTGGCAGGACACATGTGTTATGACAGCAACAAGCAAAACATATTTCTGCTGATCTCTCCAGTGTGTTGATCAGTCTCACATAACCAGTCAAGAACATGGACAGATAGTATTTTACTTTGAATCGTAGAACAAAACAGTAGAGTGCACAGTATGTAAAATATGTGTATATACACTCATGCATTTTTAAATTGTATTAAATTCCATTTGCTTTAATTTGACTTATAATCAGTGTTGGGTAAGTTACTTTAAAACAGTAATAGATTACAAATGACTGATTATACAGGAAAATTGTAATTTGGTTACATTACTAATTACTTCATGTAAAAAATAATCAGATTACTAATTAATTTACTTTTGAAGTTACTTCTAAAACATATATACCTATAAAGATACAAAATAAACTGCAGCTCTGTCAGTAGTTGAATATTCACTGAAAAACATTACAATGGGTTGATTAAAGCAGCTTGACATTCAAAAGTCTTAAAGAATTTACCCAAAACTTACAATTTTCATCATTCATTCAGTCTTTTTTACACAAAATAAGACATTTAGAGGAAAACTGGATACCTGTCTGAGGTATTTAGTCTATCTAAATGTGTATATATTTCAAAGTATGAAGCTGATCGGTCAGTTCTCGTCAGCTGGATGCACCTGGGAATTGCGAGTGCGTGCAATATTCGCTCCCAAAAATTGGCAATATGTGATCGGCCCTATAAGCAGCTATGCTTCTCTTCACATTCAGAAGATACCTTTCCTCCCGATCCTGCACAAAAAAGTTTGGCGGCCATGTTTTAGGGCACCGGTGTCCTCCTTGGTGACGAGTATTGTCATAGAATGCTTTCTGTTCTACTGCTGAACAAGTTGCTGGTCAAGTTAAAAGCAATTGAAAGTTCTTTAGACTGCATTTCACTGCAATATTTTTGTTTTAACAATCAATGAATTCAAAGTAATGTTTGTATTTCCACTTGAAAAAGCAACCACTCTCGACATCAACCATTTCAGTTTGTGTTCTCCAGCAATTTAAAAGCGCATGCTCATTAACTGACGTTGCAGCAGAAAACGTGATTTGAAAGAAGCATTTTTTTTTCCAAAAACTATATTTGTAACGCAAGTAACACAATTACATTGACTTTAGTAATTGTAATCAAATTACACAATATTAAAATGTAATTTGTTACAATACTCTAATTACATGTTTGAGTACAGTAACACGTTACTGTGGATCGCGTTACACCCAACTCTGCTCATAATATACTCATAAATAAATCCATAGATAGTTTATTTCTAATGATTAGCACTTTTTTACAAAAAAAATACACTGTACATTTATGAAGTGTGCTTCAGACAGGTGAGTGGGCTTGACAAACCACCTGTAGAAACACTCTTTTCTCTCTCTTTATAATAAAATCACTCCCTCTCCTTACTCTAGCATCTACTGTAATTCTCTGAGCACTAACAGCTATTTGGTATAATTAGCACTTCTTGTATTTATTCCTTCTTGTTGAATTGCTGAATGTCTCCTCAATTGTAATTTTTACTTGCATTGTAAATATGCCCAGTTATCATAAACATCATGGTAAACAATAAGTTAACAAGTACATGTTTTTTTCTCATCCTCTGGCTGCATTAACCTATCATACCTGCATTCTGGAGGTGTCTGAACTCATGTGCTGCTGATTAGGAGTGGGTTTGCTCTCTGACCGAGGGTGAAGGGGTCAAGTGTGCTGAACTGCTGCATTCGTTCTGCTCGTCCACCTCTGATCAGCCCAATAGTGCTGACCCTCGGCTAATGTGATGGATTGCACTGTTAAACGATCCTCCTTTGTAATGGCATTCTGGAGCTTGGTCCTTCACCCTGAGAGACGCACTTAAAGGGAACATATTATGCCCCTTCTCATAAGATGCCAAATAAATCACACCCAGAATGTGCCTGTGAAGTTTCAGCTCACAAAACCGCACAGATCATTTGTTAGAGCTTGTCATATTTACCCCTGTTTGGGTGTGAGCAAAAACACAGCATTTTTGTGTGTGTCTCTTTAAATGCAAATGAGCTACACTGTTAACGAGTTTGTAAATTACACAGTATGTAACTGTAATATGGAGTGTATTTAACTAATTTTACTTAATTTTAGTTATGCAGTATGTTACTGTATTTTAAAGCCGCATTGTGAAACTTACTGTATATTTTATAGTAAAGATATGCATACCATACTGAATGGAAATACAGCAAGATGGTGCTGTAAATGAGCAATATCACACGAGTAGCAGGTAGATATTGGCATTGGTGGGAGGCTTAGTGTCCCACCAGTGGCGATATACAGCCATATCGTACTGCTACTTGTGTGATATTGGGTTTATACAACAGTTTGACGACATAATCATGCATATAAAAAAGACAATTAAACATGGAGAGCCTCAAAAATTCTTTTGTATGAGGAACTACTTTTTCTGCTGTTCATTTACATCTGCAGCTGACGGTCAAAACAGCAGAAACTGTTGCTACTTCACAAACGTCACTTTTGAGAGATTCCTTATTGTAATATTTAAATTGATGACAAAACAGGTTATTTTGCTCACATTTTAAGATTATAAGGCTGAACGGCATGAAATGCCATCAGTCTGCAGAGATTCCTCAGTATTTCTCTGTTGCAATCGTGAAAACACAATAATTACCCCGAAAATCCAAAGCAAAGCAAACACTAGCAGATTACTATAGTATAAATACAGCACTACAACATACAAAAGAGAGAGATTGATTTAGACGGTCACTTACCTGTTTTAGCATGATTTGATCAGCTATATTTTGAAATACAAAATAAAAAAGCTAAGTTCCCAACCCCCCCCCAAGGACTTATATTGGGGTTTATTTCTAAATATTTAATATAGGCACTATCTTTATAAATTAACTGCATAGTTGCAATCTAAAAAGCTACATTCTTGCCTAAAAAGCTTCAGAAGTACATTATGTTGTCCAACAGCTGCAATATTTGTTAAAATGTAATGAGTTTATTCATCTGCTGTCAGTCTGTGTGGGTGCAGTAATACACAGTGAAGAGGCTGTACGTGTGCTGTTATTGCCGAATATCTCAAGGGTGTCAGCCAATCAGATTTGAGAACCTGACAGAACTATTGTATAAATGTAAATATGGTATTTTTGTTGTAATTGTTTTACAGTATGTTACTGGCAAACAGTTGCCAGTAAGTTACTGTACATTTTACAGGAAATTTTACAGTGTACTGCTTTTCAGAAGAGGGCGGAGCCTTTACGTGCTATTCTGAGAGAAATATTCAAACAAGAAAATCTCATGGAGCCAAAATATCAGAAATTACCAAAAAGTGGATTATAGCCTTACATGTTCAAACTGGGAGTCATGAAATCAGGATGTTTTGGTTGGTGGATACATTTATGTAGCTGTTTTTCATCTCATTGACTAGCATGTTACTGATCTGTTCTGATATGTTACTTTTTTTTTTAAATAAACATTACATCACATTAGTACAGTTATATATTGTATCAGCACTATACAGTCAATGGTAACTTTAGCAACATTAACTGCACAGAATGTTAACAGGGACATTCAGAAAATACATTAAGATTCTTAAAATTTTAAGTATCATACTTGTTTTGGATTTGAAGTGTTTATATTGACCCATACTTCAGAAACAGCATTGACCTGACCCTCGTTGCTGAATTAGTCTGCCATGAAATGTATTTTTGCACTTTACCGCCATTCCTTGGCACATTTTCTTTAAACATGAAATTTAAACCACAATGTCCTCAATGCTATGATGTCTGCAGAGACACTTATGTTTGATTATGATGTACATTTATAATGTTTTTTTAAAGCTCTATAGCTGCTACAGTGAATAAACATAAACAGTGGTGCTGTGGGTGGAAACATGCAGATTAAGTGCTGGTAATTTATAACAAGATCGTGTTCCTACATCAACAAAGTAGTGAAAATCTGAGTGGAGTGTTTTTTCCACATGCTAGCAGAGAAAGGCTTATCAAAACAAAGTCAGTGTGCAGTCTTCTGTCACGTTTTCTGGGTTGGTACATGGTCGATGATAAATATGGAAAAAAAGTCTGATTTTCATGATATGTCCCCTTTAAACATCAGCAGGATTTCTGACACCGCAGGTAGAGGAATGCTGCATGCATATCACTTTTGCTTTTACTACAATTTTGCATGGCCCCCAGTGATGAATTGTGTCGGATTGTTTTTCTCCATTGCTCTTACGTCGGTTGATGATCCAGCACATTTCAGCCCCTGCAGCGTGAAGAGAGAAATGAGTTGTTGAGGTGCTGTAAAGGGAACCCTAAGGTCACATTGAAAATTGTACTAGTACTGGAAGATCAGGCCGTAACTTTACTCTGACCTGAAACACTCATTCTGGAAGCCATTACCTACAATCACCTTAGTTTCAAAGGCTTTTTTGGGTCTCCTGTCTGCCATTTAGTGCTAACAGATGCAGCACTGAAATTATCGCCTTCGAATCATCTCTGCTGAATGATTTGAATCAAGCGCACAAACTCGACTAGTAAGAAACAATGAGGCTGGTTAAGGAAATTAGGCAGGAAGAAACAATGGTGCTTTTCCTGTTTTTAAAAGTTGAAAACTAAACATATTCAGATTTCAAATGACGTGATGATAAAGATGTGAAAACTGTTTCACAAATCTTTTTGATTGCTACTGAACCTAGGGTATGAATTATTAGAATATAATGAATATAATATAATATAATATAATATTAATAATATTAATAATATTAATATAATATAATATAGTGGGCGACGCGTAGTGGCGCAGTAGGTAGTGCTGTCGCCTCACAGCAAGAACGTCGCTGGGTCGCCGGTTCGAACCTCGGCTGGGCTGGGTCAGTTGGCATTTCTGTGTGGAGTTTGCATGTTCTCCCTGCGTTCGCGTGGGTTCCCTCCGGGTGATCCGGTTTCCCCCACAGTCCAAAGACATGCGGTACAGGTGAATTGAGTAGGCTAAATTGTCCATAGTGTATGAGTGCGAATGAGTGTGTGGATGTTTCCCAGAGATGGGTTGCGGCTGGAAGGGCATCCGCTGCGTAAAATCGTGCTGGATAATAAAGGGACTAAGCCAACAAGAAAATGAATGAATGAATAATATAATATAATATAACATAATATAATATAATATAATATAATATAACATAATATAATATAATATAATATAATATAATATAATATAATACACTCACCGGCCACTTTATTAGGTACACCATACTAGTACCGGAGTGCCTTCAGAAGTTTGCCATCCTTCATGGCATAGATTCTACAAGTTACTGGAAATAATCCTCAGAGATTTTGATCCACATTGTGATAGCATCATTCATTTGCTGCAGCTTTGTTGGCTGCACATCTGTGATGTGAACCTCCCGTTTCACCACATCCAAAAGGTGCTCTATTGGATTGAGATCTGGTGACTGTGAAGGCAATTTGAGTATAGTAAACTCATTGTCATGTTCAAGAAACCAGTCTGAGATAATTTGCGCGTTATGACATGATGCATTATCCTACTGGAAGTAGCCATCAGAAGATGGGTACAATGTGATCATAAAGGGATGGACATGATCAGTAATGATGCTCAATTGGTACTAATAGGCCCAAAATGTGCCAAGAAAATATCCCCCACACCATTACATCACCACCACTAGCCTGAACCGTTGATACAAGGCAGGATGGATCCATGCTTTCATGTTGTTGACACCAAATTCTGACCCTACCATCCGAATGTCGCAGCAGAAATCAAGACTCGTCAGACCAGGCAACATTTTTTCTGATATTCTGTTGCCCAATTTTGGTGAGCCTGTTTAAATTGTAGCCTCAGTTTCCTGTTCTTAGCTGACAGGAGTGGCATCCAGTGTGGTCTTCTGCTGCTGTAGCCAATCCGCCTCAAGGGGCGATGTGTTGTGCGTTCAGAGATGCTCTTCTGCATACCTCAGTTGAACCAAGTGGTTATTTGAGTTACTGTTACCTTTCTATTAGCTGAAATCAGTCTGGCCATTCTCCTCAGACCTCTGGCATCAACAGTGCATTTGCGCCCACAGATCTGCCGCTCACTGGATATTTTCTCTTTTTCAGACCATTCTATGTAAACCCTAGAGATGGTTTTGTGTGAAAATCTCAGTAGATCAGCAGTTTCTAAAAGACTCAGACCAGCCTGTCTGACACCAACAACAATGCTACATTTAGGCCCAATTCCAATTCTACCCCTTAGCCCTTCCCCTTACCTATACCCCTCGTTTTTGCACGTTCATGTAAAGGGGTAGTGGTGTTCTAATTCTCTTTAGCTTGAAGGCGTAGGGCTAAGGGCAAGGGGTATACACCCCTTCGAACAAAGATTTTTCAGGACCACACTCGAAACCAAGGGGTAAGAGCCACAAATTATTATTTTTTGTCATTATTACGAACTTTTACAACACATTTTAATATATTCATAACCGCGTTCATTTTTTACTGTCATGCTTTTATAAAAAAAAAGGCTAAAATAAAAACCGCAAAATTTTGCGATCTATAATCTCTAATTATATTTCCCATACAGCAGTCATTGACACTTGAATACCCTGTCAGAAAAGTCTAGTGGCTGAGAATGAGCGTTTTACAGTGTCTCCTATAATGTTAATGTTGTTTTTGGTGTGTTTACATAGATGCATATTGCCACAGTGTAAATGCGCAGTACAGTTACAATCTTATTGCCACATTAGATCGTTATGATAACATAACATATGCTTTTTGTGATTTCCTGAAGATAAATACCAAAAATAACACAACTGGAATAACTACAGCAGTCGCCATCATCTGATCTCATATGAAGGAAGCGATCGCGATGACGTATGATGACGTGTGCAGGTGCTGTAGTGCTGTCCCAATTCTTAGGGGTACATTTTGAAGCACTTCCCCTTCACACTCGTTTTTAAGGGGGATGGGGTAGGGGTACAAAAATAGAATTGGGATTGGGCCTGAAAGTCACTTAAATCACCTTTCTTCCCTATTCTGATGTTCAGGTTTGAACTGCAGCAGATTGTCTTGGCCATGTCTACAGTACATGCCTAAATGCATTGAGTTGCTGCCATGTCATTGGCTAATTAGAAATTTGTGTTGAGAAGTTGGACAGGCATACCTAATAAAGTGGCCAGTGAGTGTATAATATAACAGTCTGAGGCTTAGATTTTTGTGCTACATGCCAGTACTACATGTTGCTTTAATTACAGACATATTTAACATTTCATGACACGTGGCAGGATGTGACTCTACAATACTTAGAGAAATACTGAGGAAAAAAAAGTTTTGATAGATTCATATTTCATTTTTAGGTAGCAATTATAACCTTTTCTGTTGCACTTCAAACGTGCAGACGAAGGAAACCGGCAGCATTCATTGTTTATTTGTGGCCTCGTGTCTGTTGTTTGATGTTCAGAAACAGTTCCTGTCATTCAAAGCGATGCGGTTTCATTGCCAGCCTCCTCACATGGATGTAGTCAAAGCAAGTTACTGAAATCATTACTGTCGATCATAGCCAACACTGACACATAAGTATGTCCTCAAAATCATATTTACACCCTATCAAAAAATCAAAATAACACAGGTTTTTAAATCCTCATTACATACCGCTTATTGTTTTTTGATTTTCTGGTGTTTAGTAATCATCTTTGACTCATTCATGTCTGTCCTAGTAGTTTATCCCATCAAAGAGACGCCCATTCATAGTAGTAAGAGCACTTGCCAAGCGCTTATGGAAAAAACCATAATATGCCAAACCCAGAGGACAATAGCTGTGGCATATAAAACGTCCCTTAACCCACACAAAACACTGCAGTTACACAGATTACATGTTGCTTTTATACTAGTCTGAAGATTTCGTAAAATAATTGTTTTAATGATAATGTTTGCTCTGTGAATCTATTTATGTGTGAAATTAGATGTAAAAAGCGTAATGATGAGTTTAATAGTTTTAAAAGATGAATTAGCCTTATCTGTTCTTTTACTCTTTACGCTGAGTATAGACGAGCTATTGTTGGCATTTACTGTATGTTAACAGTTACTCAAACAAATCAGAAAATAAACCTTCTTTTAACATCTGCTTTTGGCAAATAAAACATACATTCATTACTACATGTATTATATTCGTTATGAGTATACAAGCAGTGAGGAAACATGTCTGGATGCATGTTTTTTTCTATTTGCTATTTATTTAGTCTGGCAACAAACATTGCAGGGCACTCAGGTAATGTTTAATATTCAGTAGTCTTAAAAGGTGCATTATTGTCTACTTTGTGAGAATCTGCCATAAATTGTTTGTTAGCATGTATGCTAACATTTACACAAACAAATCTTCAAAAAGAAAACTATTAGCCTTTGTTAGCATCTGTTTTTAGGCGAATAAAGCTTAAACCTAATAATCTCAAACATATTTAGCCATAGCATGTGATTTATTTTTAATGCACCAAACTTGCTAATACTCTGGTAATACCAAGTTATGAGGAAAACTGACATCTGGACACATTTTTTCTTCTGTTTTATGACACTTTTTTTGTTTAACAACAAACGTTGACAGTTTGCCAATCAGGTAACGTGCTTTTGCCTCAGAAGTTATTGTGTTTACAACACATGAGCTCAGTGTTTTCGCATCGTTAAATGGATATTTGTCGGTAGCCAAATGTAATGTCAGCTATATTAGCTACAGTATTACAACAATGATTTTGCCATCTGCGCTGTTTGCTCTCACTGAACAGCAGCTGTTCTTCACTGCCAGAGGAAAATATGGAAAAAGAAACAGGGAAGCCAGTTGCACTACGAGATGCGGTGTAACCTACCGGTTATTAAAATAGATTTTGGAGAAGATATGAAAGCAAAGTTAATGTCTTCCCAGGATGGTTATAGCTCAGAAGAATCTTAAAGAAAAGAAAACAGCGTCAGTGCTGCAAACGAAGCCAGTATCGCATTAGCAAAGCTTCCGTTCTCTCTCCACCAACAATAGACGCCTTTTCCTGGTTTATTACCGAATTTCCTCCAAGGTAGCAGACTTCACAAGCATTGAAGGAAGGAAAAATAATATATGTGTTAATGTAAAGAAGAATCATGGATAGGTTTAATTTGGTTAACAGTAGCATTATTGATGTTAATCATGGTTTGATTACAAAAAAAGCATGATTATTGTAGTTAAACCATAAGATCAACTAGTTTTTGTCAAATTTCATCACTGAAAATATCGTTTAGGACAGTTTTTTTTATTTATATTTTTTTACATTTTTGTAACCAAATGATGTTTTAAACATAGAAATATGCAGTCACATGGTGCACTTTAAACATTTTCAGCATTAAAGATCCTAAGTTAAATATTATGTTGCAACTAAGTTTAACATTTCATTTCTTTCATTATTGTATGTGGTATTCCAGACAATTGAGTCAAAACCTTCTTATTATGTGGATAAACAAGATCAGTTAATATTAATACGGCAAAAAAAGACATCATGAGCAAACATCTCTGGCTTTTTTCAGGGTAATGTCTGATTTTACTTGCTTTGACCTGGAAGGAGCCGTGTGTGTGTGTGTGTGTGTGTGTGTGTGTGTGTGTGTGTGTGTGTGTGTTTATTCATTTTGTCGGTGAGACAGGAAGAGAGAGGTGGTAGAAGAGGTAGATATACTTCTCGGAGACTGGAGACTGCAGTCTGGCAATGCAGCATTCCTCCAGGACTCTCACAATCACACTCCTCAGGTCCTGGTAAAACACGAGAGAGTGATAAGTGAAACTCAGACACACATGAGCGGTGACTCACACTCAGCAACTGGGTGGACAAACTGGCACTGATCTACTTGAAAAACTTTGCTGCCCTCAAAATGATCACTTATGCCAACACAACATATCGCTTAACTATTCTGTAGACACTTATAAGTTGTGTAGAAGCCATTCTCTATAAATTAAAATGTACTTAAAATGAAATTGCTGAGAAATGACTAGCTTTAAGGTGTTTATGTAATGATGTACAATGTTTTATGATTAACACTTCATAAACTAGCACACATGACATCACTGTTGTCACAAAATCATATTATTTGTAATTTGCATGGACATGATAATGGTATAATATATATTCAAAGACTTTAAACTGTCAAACATACTCTAAATGGCTATTTATAAAATGATCATTACAAAGAATCATTAAATAATGCATTGAATTAAACATGATTTTCAAAGTAGAACTGTTTTCAAGTATTTTTATGTGAAACATGCACATTATTTAGTCATTTTAGTAATTAGTAAAGTGGAAATAAATTCACTGATAATTCAATGTGTAGAGGGCTATACAGATTTTTAAAGCAAACATACATTTGTTTGTTGTTATACCATTTAACTCTGCATTCTCTGTCTTCAGTAATGAATGGGAAAGACCTCGTAAATGTGAGCTTGATGAATGTCACATGTTGCCACCAAATGAACTCAGTGCCCTTTCATTTGGGTAATGATATCTGTTAAATATTAGAAACGTAATCAGCTATGACAATCCTGCAAGGTTGCTAGAGTCCGAGTTGTTGTAGTGATGTTTTTAGGGTAGGATTTTTGGTCTTTTGCAAAACTTGGACGGTGGATTTGTTTATTGTTCCATGAGAGAATGATGAATAACTGAAGTCTGTGATTTCGGTCTTGATAAGAAGAGGTCGGAGAGTTTGCTCGGTCAAGGCTTTACTTGAGCTTATACAAACCCAAAGCGTTGATCTGTTTATACCTTGACTGTTCGTCTACAACACAAAGGCCACAGAGTTGACGACGAACTGGACCTGGCAAGAATATTGTTCTTCATTATGAAAGAATTAGTCCCAGAATGCTCGGTGAAAAAATGTTTAGCAGAACACCGAAAATTGCCATAATTTTGGGAGTAAAAGTCATTACTTAAAGGGCATCTATGATGACAATCAACTTTTGTAAGCTGTTTGGACAGAACTGTGTGTATGTATAGTGTGTCCACTGTCATATTAGAGTTATAGAACCCCAACAAGTCTTTTTTTTATTTCCTGACTTTAAAATAGGACTCAAATCCCAGTGGTTTTAAGGCGCACTGCAACATGATGCGGGAGTGCAGTTTCCTCATTCACAGAATTGATTGACAGGCGCCATGTTTCCATAATAACATGTATACACATGTCCACAGAACTTTTTTTTTTTTTTTAAATAAACTGGCATAAAAATATCTGTTCCAACTCTGTTTAAAAAAAAGTGTTATAAGTTTAAAAAGTTTTTAAAACAGAGCGTATGTAATAAACACAGTAAAATTGGTAGGTAATTCTTAACTGCGATAATCACCACAGCTGCGTGGTGTCAGTAAACACTAATATGTGTGTGTGTGTGTGTGTGTGTGTGTGTGTGTGTGTGTGTGTGTGT
>CAIGQZ010001492.1:12871405-12881870 GCA_903798205.1 Danio tinwini | reverse complement strand
TGTGTGTGTGTGTGTGTGTGTGTGTGTGTGTGTGTGTGTGTGTGTGTGTGTGTGTACTGCAAATGGCAGTTGTGTGAGACTCATCATTTCAGAAAGACTTAAATAAACTCTACCACAAATACATGAAATAAACTTTTTGACAAATGAGCTGTATTTCAGCTTAATCTGAGAGAAGCAGCTCATTTGGATTTAAAGCCACAGGCTACAAAAACAGCAACAATGTACTCAGATACTAAAATGAGAAGATTTTAGAGGCTATCCGCTTGTTAAGTCGTGACATATGGAATGCTGTTTCCAGGTCCAAGCCGCTACTTATTTAAATTGAGAAAATATCCGTTTATGGTGATTTTTATATAAAACCATGGTGTACACAAGTCTCTGGGTGGCTCCATTACAGACACCAAAATTTGTACAATAAAAAAAAAATGAATCACTTTCTGGCCATCTGATATTGGGCATGGACATATATATTGCGATCGTGATTTTCGAAAGCAATACATCGCTTTGTAAACGTTTATTATTACCATTTGATGAGTCTCCGCATACAGTTTAATAGAGCGCTTGGACCCTGAAGTGGCTTTGTGTGACGTCACACATCTTCTTACATCTTGCAAAGTGGCTTCTTACATGTTACATCTTGCAAAGAGGGTAAAATAGGTGCCCTTTAATGAAAATCTTGCTGTCTTAATATGCATATATTCACTTATGATGTAGTAAGTGACATCTAGACAGTTTTTATGTTATTTATAGTACACTTAAAATCGATTGTAATTTTTTTTTTTTGTAATTCAGTAGTAAAGTGAACAATATTTTTTTTATAATTCATTTTTATACACAAAATGCAAATGAATTGTATGAACTACAGCAGTTTTAAGACTTAGTCTGTACATTTTTCATCACTTAAAGTTTAAAAGAGAGTGTACTTTTGTATACAAATGTACTGCTAGTTAGCTTTAACAACACAGCTAACAAAACACAACAAAGTAGTCAGCCATGAAAATGTTTCATCACTTTTTGCGATTACATTTCTAGTGATTTCTTAGTGACAATATTTTCTTCGCAAAGTTTGAACACAATTACTGTTCTGTGTAAATTATAACATTTTATATCAAAATCCATTTGATATTTCAACAGCCCTGCTGAAAAATCCAGCTTAAACCAGCCTAAGCTGGTTGGCTGGTTTTAGCTGGTCGACCAGCCTGGTTTTAGAGGGGTTTTGACCATTTCCAGGCTGGTTTCCAGCCATTTCCAACCTGGTCTTAACTGGTCAGGCTGGAAAATGACCAGCTAAACCCAGCTAAAACCAACGTGACCAGCCTGGTTTAAGCTGGACATAGCTGGTTTTGGCTGGGCTCCCAGCCTGGCTAGGCTTGTC
Organism: Danio tinwini; assembly: GCA_903798205.1. Taxonomy (NCBI): domain Eukaryota; kingdom Metazoa; phylum Chordata; class Actinopteri; order Cypriniformes; family Danionidae; genus Danio; species Danio tinwini. The sequence continues at coordinate 12,880,495 of CAIGQZ010001492.1, read as the reverse complement.
AAGCTGGTTTTAGCTGGTCATCTCTCAGCCTGACCAGCTAAGACCAGGCTGGAAATGGCTGGAAACCAGCCTGTAAATGGCCAAAACTCCTCTAAAACCAGGCTGGTTGACCAGCTAAAACCAGACAACCATCCTAGGCTCGTTTAAGCTGGATTTTTTAGCAGGGAGGATATTTACAGTAGTGAAACAGTCACTGTAATGTTGTCACTTGCCAGTCTAAATCATAAAAAATTCTACACTATTTGATAGTTTTACTGTTTTAGATAACAGAGACTGTTTATTTCAATATGTGAGGAATAGCTCATGCTAGCATGTGTGTCTTTGTGCATATGTTTAGCGAGAAACGATGGCTGAGGTATTAGCTAACCTCATGCACACAGAGGCCATTGTGCGCTCTGGATTTGGTGGCTAACCCAATCTGACGGCCCGGTTTAGAATAGGCCTGCAGGGAACTGAGTGTTTAAGGCAGAAATTTACAAGGCGGTGTTGTTTCTTCATCCCGCGTTAGTCCGTCTCTCAGGAGGGAGATGTTGAATCCACACCATTCAGTCTCCATAAACGTCAGTCTCTTCAATCTCACATCCACTGCAGTGAATGTAAAAGTTGTGAAGTTCACAGACGTTGGCAGCTATTTCCTCAACATTGTTTTATTTGACTGCAGGGATGGGAGAACCGGCTGAAGGTGTCATTCAGAGGTATAATATTGTCAAGATCATTTTGGGCATTTAATACTGAATTTAGTGACTTGACTTGTGGAATGTGCTCAAATTTGTTGTCTTATATAGGATGGTGTACTATTCATATACTGTAACTGGCAGTCAGATTGAATACAGCTGAAGCAGTTTTAGTAATAACTAAATGGAGAGAAACGTCAGTAACACTTTGCAATATGGGTGCATCAATATCAGGGGTAGGAATCACCAGTGTCCTCATTATATGATGTTATCAAAACACTTGTGTCTTGATCATAGACTGTAAAAGATATGGACGTAGTATCCGTGACGTCACCCATAGGTTTCTGAACACTGCAAAAGAAGCTACAAGTAGGCGCGGCCAACCGTCGCCATTTTGTTAGCACGTCATCGCACCAAACGCGGGATACCAAATAAGGGCAAAGAGGCGGAGAGTAAGCGGAGCTACAGACGCGTGCTGGATTCTCTGTATTTTGCTTAGACCTGGCTTAGACAGACTTTTTACTTTGGGAGAACGCTTAATACTTCATTACCTGTGACTCGTTTGTGTTCTGACCACACGTGCTTGGTTGTACACTATCAATAAAGTGTTTACACTTTTAAAAACACTGTTGTAGCACATTGAGCCACTGAACATTGTTCTTATGACATTTTTCTACAGGAGGAAAACGCAAATTTCTATCAAACACTTCAGATATAGTCTGTGTTAGTAAATGCAAGGTTTATAAAATCCAGCACTAACACTGTATAACAACGCTTCAAATGACTGTTTTATAGCCTACAACTAATCAATCTGTCAGATTCTGGACTGCAATACTGGTCTAAAGAACATTTAAATGATATATGATCTTAAATAAAACAAATACATTTATAGAGATGGTATATAAGTATATAATTTCACTCACCTGGGAAATGGAGGCAACTTAAATGGTTTGTAAGCACAATTAAGTCCACACAGCATGCCATATCATCTGATAATTGCAGGAAATAATTTCAAAAGGCAAATGACTGTGTAAAGAAACATTAACCAAAACAAAAATATGATGTATATGCCGAGTTCAGCGGCTAATTAGCCAGAATCAGCTGAGGTGACGAGACAGCAACCAGCGAGGGCTAGCTGTCACTCAAGTGGCCATGCCCTTAATTATGCAGACTTAATATAACTTAATATAAACTAAATGGATGAGTTATAAAAAAATTCACCCTCCTCACAGTTGTCATGAAGGGTAATCATAGCTATATGCACCAAAGCCATCGTTTGTACCAGGCTGTAAACATGTTTTTATCAGCTGTAAAAATGGCCAATTTAATGCCTAGAGAAAGCACTTGGACTTCCTGGAGCCAGCCCCCCAAGGCGAGTCGATGAATTGCAGTTTTAGTTACTTCTGTATTGGCTTCCCGAGGGAGAGCTGGAGGTTGCTGCTTGGTCTCGATACAATATTATCGCAAAATATTTAAATTTATTCCAACTTTATGTCCCCAAATTTGTGGAATGAACTGCCAACTTATCCAGCATGTTTTATTCAGCGGATGCCCTTCCAGCTGCAACCCAGTACTGGGAAACATCCATACACACTCATTCGCACTCATACACTATGGCCAGTTTAGTTTATTCAATTCACCTATACCGCTTGTCTTTGGACTGTAGGGGAAACCGGAGCACCTGGTGTAAGCCCACGCGAACAGTAGGAAAGCATGCAAACTTCACACAGAAATGCACAGAGATTTAGTGATCAATAAGTTGTTATTAGTTAAAGGAGTCATATTGTATTAAGTCCACTGCTAACTGTTGGAAAATCTATCAAGTGTTATGAAATAATTTATTCAAACATTTCCATGATATGTTTCAGTGGCATCCACCTGTTTTTACCATACTAACAGACTATAGAGACTACAGAGTATTCTCTTAAACAGCTCAAGCGAGAACATCAGCGTGTCTCATCACGAGTTCTCTAGCTCACACACTTTTCCTCTGGCTTTTATCTCACAGCAGTGCTGAGCTGAGCTGAACATGACCCCACAATGGACTGCCTGCTAAGCTTGATTATAGGATCCCTGTCTCTTATCTCGAGACTCTGTAGCAAAAAGAGAGATGGCAAAAGCAGAGAGAGAATATTAAAAGTGAGTTGCAGGAACGTCCTTGTAGGGGTCAGCAAAGTTTTGGAGAGACTGGATTCTGCATTACAGCACATCAGGGTTTCAGGGTTTCATCCTGAATTAGAAGAGAAAGACCTTGTTGTCATATAAATCCCCATTCCTGAAAAGGAATAGTTCATTCTCTTTGACATTTACAGTATTTTATTGAAAAAAAGCACAAATAAAAGATTTACTGTTTTCACTGACTGAATAAACCATTTTGTAAAAAATAATATAAATGTATAATTATAACATGACAAATTATAGGCGGTTCATTCAACTGTGGATACCACTGATAATTAAATTAGGGTGACTCGGTGGCACAGTGGGTAGCACGTTTGCCTCACAGCAAGAAGGTCGCTGGTTCAAGCCTCAGTGGAGTTTGCATGTTCTCCCCGTGTTTGCTTGGGTTTCCTCCAGGTGCTTGGGTTTCCCCCACAGTCCAAAGACATGTGGTGCAGGTGAATTGGGTATGCTAAAATTGACCGTAGTGTATGAATGTGTATGAGTGTGGACGTTTCTCAGTGATGGGTTGCGGCTGGAAGGGCATCTGCTGTGTATATATGTATACATATGCTGGATAAATTGGCGGTTCATTCCGCTGTGGCGACCCCAGATTAATAAAGGGATTAAGCCAAAAAGAAAATGAATTAATTATTAAAAATTAAATTAATAAAAAAATTAAATTAAATATAATGTTGTTATTGACTGTTGCTAGGCAACAGTGGCACACATTAAAATGCACAGAAAAAGTGTGGTAAATTTTACCGTTATGGCCATTGAAGGTACAAATACTCAGAACTCTTTTGTGCTTTGTAGTTTTAATAAAAATAAATAAATAAATATACAGACATTTAAGAAAAATTTGCATACTATATGAGGACTTCGAGAAATTTGTTCAAGCTTTTATCACCAGCAGGGTGGATTACTGTAACGGCCTCCTCACTGGTCTTACCAAAAAGACAGTCAGACAGTTTCAGCTCATCCAGAACGCTGCGGCCAGGATTCTTACCAGAACCAGTAAATCAGAGCACATACTCAGGTCTTTACACTGGCTCCCAGTTACATTCAGAATAGATTTTAAACTATTACTACCTGTCTATAAATCGCTAAACGACCTAGGACCTCAATACATTACAGATATCCTTACTAAATACAAACCCAACAGATCACTCGGATCATTAGGATCAAGTAAAAGTGAATCGGCTTTCAGCTGTTACGCCCACCGCTGCTGGAATCAGCTTCCAGAAATGATCAGATGTGCTCCAACATTAGGCACATTCAAATCAAGACTGAAAACACATCTGTTTAGCTGTGCCTTTACTAAATGAGCACTGTGCTACATCCAACAGATCACACTATTATGTCTTTCTTTTCTTTTTCATTCTTTTAAAACCTTATTTTAACTAATGTAATTAGTTTTTATCTGTTTTTAATCATTTTTATTCAGTTTTTATTCTTTTACTTATCTCTTTTATTACTGTTTATGTAAAGCACTTTGAATTACTATTGTGTATGAAAGATGCTATATAAATAAACGTGCCTTGCCTATAGTTGTATGGGTTTTATTTTAACAAATGTATTCAATTACAAGATGTAAAAATGGTCTGAATTACTGCCTTTGTAATTATAGAGGTAAATAGTATTAAAAAAAAAACACAGATTCTTGATTACATTACATTACATTACAAATGTCCCCAACGTTTTCAGAATTGGGCTTGTGCATAAGTATGATTATGAAAGAAATCATCCAAGTGGAATTCATGGCCGTGAGGTAAATATCTAGGCACACTGACCAACACACACACTGACACACCCACAGGGTCATCCCATGCTGGAAATACGTGCAACTCAGGAGTTGACAAAGGGTCAGACGGAACACTAAATCCTGGGAGTTTTCCTGGGACAGGAAGAGAGGTTCACAGAAATTATGGAGCAGACTCTCTTGGAAGGAAGCGTCTATTTGAACCATGTCGCTTTTAAGCAAAATATTAAGGAGATTCAGAGCTGTTCCCATTCACAGCAGCTTTGTTTTCACAGACGGAAAGAGTCATAACAAGCAGTTTTTGAACAATACCAGCAGAGCCATTTCTTATCACTCTGTTGTTTTTGTGCTTCGCAGTGTTTAGCCTGTGAGTGCAAATGCTGCTGGACTTATAGAGGCAAATAATGCCAACAGTTTATTTTGTTTTGCAGATAGATTAAAACAATTTAAACAAATGCAATATGTATGTCACTGGATATGAGCAATCAGTAATAAATAAATGAATCACTGCGTTAATACAGCAAAAAAAGTGTAGCAAATTGAAGTTGCTACAAAAATAATAAAATATGGGATTTCTATTCCTGTCCAGACTGCCCTGACAAAACTCAAGCATGATATTTAAAGATACAGCTGATCTGTGCAGAGCCCACCCTGATATCCAAATCCACTTTAGGGGGGCTTTGATCAGCTAATCACATTCATTCTTGTCATGTTCGACCACATGTATCATGTGATAAGGAGAGCTTTGCACCCTGACTGGTCTTTTATTTTGTTGGCAGTTCAGAGACATGGAAATTCAAAAATAATCTCATTCTCCTCCGCTTATATTTGCACACGAAAGTGCTCTACTCACTTGAACTTTTCCAAACCTTTTTTCCTAACATCTTCTTTGTATGGGAATGTGTGTAAGAGAGAGTCAATCCGTGCACATCTCCTGCCTAACATCATCTCCTCTGTGTATGTCAGTGATGGATCTATAGTATAGAGTTCTGATAAACTAGCTGTGGGGAACGCAGCAGGTGTGAGAAACCAACATGCACCCAGTGTAAGTGCTGTCCCGGGATGTGGCTGCGGAGGGGGTCCGTGTTTTGTCTACAGGGTTCGATGTGATGGCTGGCTCTGTTTGCAGCGTTGTAACAGATGTGTTTTGTTGTAATGGGACTCATAAAGCAACAGTTTTGGGAAAGAATTAATTCTGAGATGCAGATATTTTGGACTAAAGCATGTGATGACAGACTTTAGCGTGACATGGTTTTAACTTCTAGAGGAATGGACAGAAGAAATAGTTGAAGGTCTTTTAATTTTTTTTTTAAGCAGCAGTGGTGTAGCGTACATGGTGGTCCCTGCAAAAGCTCCTTTTACCCCCATCACCAGAGTGTGATTTCTGCCATAGGGAAACCGGAATTTGGACTTTTTTTCCTGAAGCACCCCCAAATGCAATTTCCATAAAGGGAACCCTACCCTACAATGGAAAAGGATCTATAGTGAGGGGAAACTGATATGTGATTTCCACCCCTCCACATTTTAAATAAATGGGTAAAAAGAAGTTTGAAATATGTTTATAGCAGTGTACTCTCATGGTCCACTACTGGGCAGTGTGGGTTAGTACAGTACAGTTAGGTATGCTTTTATTTCCATTTCCACTGCCAAAAGACTCAAAAAAGCAAATCATACCATGACACTTTTTAGACACCTTTTCTTAGGGGTACCAACATAAAAGTAGAGTACAAAAAGGGTGGAGCGAGACCCGTCACTGAACGCTATTAGTTTATAGGGATTCATCACCTGCATGTGCAGCAAACCAGAGGAATGTCAACACATTAAGAGCCATTTATTAATACACAGCCAAAAACATTACACTGTAATGTAATACAATTAACGCTCAAGCATAGCTTGTCATAATTTTTATGACAAACAGCCATGCCATGAAGCAAGAACAGGATCTGCTGTTTATCTTTTATTGTCATTTACGATGCCATTCACATGTTGCGTCTGAATGTGTGGAAAGTGTGAGTGCGTCCTCTCTCTATTTTTTGCTTGCCACATGTCTACATTTGAAATAATGTGAATGGCATAACATACAGTAGTACATAATACAAAATGTGAATGGCCCTACAACTTTCTTTTTCGATTGAAAATGATATACAGTAGATCTCTACTTTCTGTTGTACATCTCACCAACCAAGTAAAGGGCAACACACACAGGATGCGCAGCGATACTCGCTCACATGACAGTTGGAAGTATCGCACACCAGACGTGCACATTCGCATGCTATTTTAAACGAAACTATTCATATGGCAATCTGTGGTGTGGCAGAAATATGAACAATGTCCTGAGTTGTGGCTGTGCAGTGTGTGTACCCTGATAGAAGCCTATGTTTAGAATTCTAAAATGCATGGCGCGCCGAGCGGTGCTTCTGGTGTGCAACCTGCTTAAGGGTACTATTGGCAGTGAAAATGCAAGCCTGATCAAGGTGACCCCTACTGAACTGTACTGAACTGCTCAGTGGAAATCAAGGTTAATATTAAAATAAATAAAGGGTATTTTTAAATGAGTTATAAAAAATATATATATATATATATCGCTGTACATTTCCCTTTAGTTCTATTTTGTTTCCTTGATGGTTTTGTTAGTGTTTGAGTGTAAAGCGCCATCTACTGTTATTTCTGTAAACAGCTGCAGGTCAAATTTTCCACTGCAGAATAAGTGCTTACAGTATGTACGATTTTTTTCTAATTATTATTTTATTTCAGTTTCAGGTCAGTTTTTCAGAGTCGATTGTTAGTTTTAGTTTTTAATCCGGATTTAAACAAAATGGATTTCAGTTAACATTTTTTGACCAGTTGTAGTCTAAAGGCGGTCACACACCGGATGTGCCACTCGCCGACACGCAGCGCCATGCATTTTAGAATTCTAAACATAGGTTTCTATCAGAGTACACACAGCGGCGCCGAGCTGCGACTCAGGATAATGTTCATATATCTTCCGCGCCATAGAGTGCCATCTGAATAGTTTTATTTTAAATAGTGTGCGAATGTGCAGGTCTGGTGTGCGATACTTTCAACTGTCATGTGCGCGCCGTGTCACAGCGCCAAGCGGCTTATATGATGTGTGACCCCCTTTAGTTTTATTTACTAAAATTCTGAGTGCCATTTAGATATAAATATGTAAATATGCTTTGAGCACTTGAACTTCATCCCTACTTTCCCCCATCATGGACGGAAGAAGAAATAAATCAGAGAAGATGACCATGTCAAAGAAGGTGGAGCACTTAAGCCATTGTTGTTGCCAATTAAAACTAGTTTAGCTGAAGAGAGCTTTAACATAAAGTTAACTTTGGCAAGCTTTGTTAAACACCAGAAGCTAACCCCAAAAGAGCTTCATTTTTGGTCTGATTACAATCGAAATTACATCACAGGGTCAAGCCAGTTCGTTTTTGGATTTTGCTTGAAGTATATTTCAAGGCCTTAACCCTGATGAAAGCAGACATGCATAGACAGCTACACATACACTTCAAAACTGAAACAATTGGACTTCTAGGGCCAGTTATTCATGCCTGTCATACCACAAATATGGCAGTTAAATGGCAAGAGGGAATTTAAAGTCTATGAGGGATTTAATAGTTGGGGATTGTGGGTGTGATGTACTGAGAGGATCTTTTGAGTTCATTATAAATATAAGAAAACAGACAGTGTGAGAGCCTCAAAGACATCTGCTGTAATTGAGGTCATGATGATGTCATGCTCCTCATCTCTTTTTATGAGACGCTGACTTTATGTACACTGTTGAGTCGCAGGATTTAAGAGCTCTTCTCTTTTCTCCCGTGTAACCTCCATTTCCCTTCTTTGGTAAACCTAAAGAAAGCTTAATAAATTTTAAGAGACAATATATATTATCATTATGTATAGTAAACTGTAAAACAAATAAACCTTAATCAAGGGCTAATTTATTTATCAAAATAAAAGAAATTTCTACAAAAATGAGTTGATATTTATTCGATCACATGTTAATCACTTTTAAAAATGTATCCGTTAATTAAAAGTTTGAGTATTTTGTGAAAGAAAGGTGTTTTCTGTTTATTTGCGGTTATACATAATTGCATTATGGGATCTTTATCTCTGCTCTATCGACATTTCATGTTGAAAATTCCATTCTGCAGTTTAACAATGTGACTTTTATTGACATTTTAGTAGTTTGAAACAATATAGGCCTATTATATAAGAAATAAAATGGATAAAGTAAAAAGTATTTTTGGTATTTGTATAGTGATTTACAACACCAATCCAAACAATAACACACACCACACCCGTGAACCCTCACCAGACTACTAATCACCTGCACCTGCAATCACCAGCACACTATACATACTCACCTCACTCATTCACTCACCGGCTGGAATCAAAGTCAGATGGTTCTCCTCGACGACTCTCCCGATTTCTCCTGTACTCTTCCCTGGATGTCTTCTTTCTTATGTGGATGCAAATGCACCTGATTAA
>CAIGQZ010001492.1:12840573-12859247 GCA_903798205.1 Danio tinwini | reverse complement strand
CACACACACACACACACACACACACACACACACACACACACACACACTTGCAGCTTAACAAGCAGGCCTTGAACTGACCTCGCAGGTTACAAGAGGTGGAAACCTAAAGTTGTGTTGTTTCAGTAGAAAACCAAGAGGAATTTCAGGAATGAAGCGGGTTTGTGTCTCCAAAGCTGGTCGGTAGGCATTTGTCTTTTCTGTGGTGATACTGTGGAAACAAGGTCAAGGGATGTGGTTTGAAATGATTTCCATCTTTCATGTGCCTCAGTCATGGCCTGCTGATAAGAGTTGAGTCATTAGCTACACGAGATAGCAACAAACGACCTGCTCGGGTAATTGATTTCAGGCCTCTGATGTTTTTTGGTACTGATGGAACTTTAATTTGACTCTTCCATAAGTCTTTTGACTCTTTCATAGATTCAGTCACATGTAGCATATTTTACTTTTTTTCATTTATAAATTACTTTTCTGAAAGTTTTTTTTTAAGGTGTTCACAAATTCTTACAACATATCACATTTGACTATACTGATTCATTACAGTGATTCAAATTTGTTAAGTCACTGAATCATTCGGCATCACACATGACTACTATATGTTTAGAGCTGATAGATTTTTGTGGGTTTTATTTAAAATTTGTAATAAAGGTCATCAGTAGTTTACTGGATAATAGATAAAGTATGTTTTATTTACAGCTGAAGTCAGAATTATTAGCCCCCCTTTTTTTTCTTCTTTCTTTTTCCAAATGATGTTTAACAGAGCAAGGAAATTTCACAGTATGTCTGATAATATTTTTCTTTCTAAAAAGTCTTATTTGTTTTATTTCGGCTAGAATAAAATCAGTTTTATTTATTAAAATTATTAGCTCCTTTAAGCAACATTTTTTTTCGACTGTCTACAGAACAAACCATCGTTATACAATAACTTGCCTAATTACTCTAACCTGCCTAGTTAACCTAATTTATGTAGTTAAGCCTTTAAGTGTCACTTTAAGCTGTATAGAAGTGTCTTGAAAAATATCTAGTCAAATATGATTTACTGTCATCATGGAAAAGATAAAATTAATCAGTTATTAGAGATGAGTTATTAAAACTATTATGTTCAGAAATGTGTTGAAAAAATCTCTCCGTTAAACAGAAACTGGGGGGAAAAATAAACAGGCGGGCTAATAATTCTGACTTCCACTGTAACTATAAATGCAGAAAATTGTGTTTTTCCTATGTGAAATTAGGTTACAAATGTTGCATAAATAATAGTTTAGGTGTTAAAAGGTGAATCACAGAAAGATGAAAATTCATTGTTAATTATTAAAATTAATACCTGTGACTCCTGATAATATGGTGAGGTTTTATGAAGTGAAATTGTCAGTTTGTGCAAGAAACGTACTTATTTGGAATATTTTTAAACATAATTTTATCTAAGATTGCTTACATCCTAAATGACATAAGGGTGATTAATTTAACAACAATTTTTCTAATATTTCTAATATTATGTTCTATTGATTCTATTAGAATTTTTCCACCTAATTTCTATCTTTTTGTTTTAAGATTGAATCTAAAAACTGACAAAAGGAGATGCTGAGACAGTGATTCATTCAGTAAAAAGACTCATTACACATTCAAAATACGTACAAAAAGGAGTTTTAGTAGTATATTATGTACTCTCAGATTTTTCTTCACAGAAAACATGTGATCAAGTTCCACGCTCAGATGCTTAGGCATTCGTGATTGCCATTGTGTTCCCGTAATCCTCTGTAATGAATGTTGCCTGATCCCTTTCTGCTTTTATCCTTCACACAGTTTTCTCTTCTAATGCTTGGAAGAACCTCATGACTCCAACATTCAACTGCTGAACTCACATGACACCGAAATCACTTTGTTTCTCCCCAAACTTCGAAAGCGCGTCTGTGTTTGCCAGCTTTCCTCAGTTTAATGAGGTCACACCGAGCCTCTGACCCTCTGACTGAAGCCAGTGACATCATGCCTCAGGATATCCCTCTTCCTAATTCAATTTATTTGCGTCTATGAAAAGAGATGCTGCAAGGGTTTTATTTAAGGATAACAGGTGGCCTGTCATTGTTTGACAATGTGGCATGTGTCGCAGGCCAAACCAACAGCTCAGTTTAGATGCAGTGAAAGGACTGCGCTTGCAGCTTTGCGGTCAGGGGTCAGAGGTCAACATGGTGCCTTATGAAGAACCAGATGACTTTTTGCTGACCTTTGACCTTGACCCTTTACACCACCATGAGCAGAGGTGCTCTTCGCAGGCTCTACAGGTGGAGTTCACTCGACCAGATTTCTTGTGGCACGGGAATAAATTTCCGAATAAAATGCAGTAGTGGTCGGTAACTCTGGTTTAATTTGAACGGGAGCGGCTGGTCTACCAATATAGCACTCCCTAGTCTCGACATTATGTCGGAACAGCATATCTGTGATTTCCCCATTCTTATTGAGCACCGGTACAGCCAGTGCTCATGACTGTTACACATGCTGAACGCATGACCAGTGTTTTCTCCATGTGCTTTTTTTTGAGTCTGTACATGCATCATCTGCATAACGGTTCTCAGAGCGAGCTTTACCAACATGGGAGAGCAAAGTGAAGATGCGCTGTCCTTCAGCTTGCATTAGAAAACGGTCAGTTTACTGTTAGTAAACCCACATCAGGCAAGTCTGATATATGGGAGTCTTTTTCATGTGTAATAGATGCAAAAGGAAAAAATAACCTTTGTGTGATGTGATAATACTGTGCCTCAGAGTTTTACCCCTTAGCAGTCACAAGACTGGAACCTCAGGTTTAAGGCAGCACTCATGTCTCACAAAGGGGCAAACAAAACAGACATTTAGCCTATAATCCTTGCACAACCTTTACACCTGTTTCACACCGCAAGCACAAGCAGAGCGTAAGCAGTGCGTGCGCAGCACATATGGAGAGCAGAAGCAGCGCACAGGTGTTTGCCTTTCACACCGACTGCGTCTGCAGAATGTAGCGCATCGGCAGCTGCTGCACAGATCAATCTATCTCTGTCTAGTTACCTATCTATTTATAAATAACTTTTTTTTTTTACTTTTCATCTGCACCAAGGCCCACGGCAACTTCCTCCTATGCTGTTTCCTTAACCTGCAAGTCTTTATTTTACAAATTATATAGATCCTAAAGAACTGTCTGCTTCTCACAATCTGAGGAGTGTCATTCATGGTTGTTAAGGTTTTCTCGGTCAGAAGACAATCGTCTGTGATACCATGTCATTTTGTTTTTGATTGTCAGCATAATGTAGGCCTATAGTTATAATAATATTCTTGCAATATAGTTATAATGATATTTATACATGATCAAACTAGTGTGCAACTTAAGCAGAACTAATACTAAATTGTTTTAAATTTGGTTTTATAGTTCAAGCCCAAATAAATATTTGCTGCCGCTTTTAATTGTTAAGTTCATTTGATTGAATATAGAAAAATCGGGGGATATTATTGATGCATTTATTGGGTATAATTGCTACTTTTTACTGTCATATATGTTTTTGGTCATTGTCAATGCAATGTCACTGTAATTGAGCGTGAGCAGCACTGAAAAAATATACCCAACGCTGAAACTATCGCAGCACTGCTGCTTCAGTGAGACTTGTGCTTGCGCTGAAAGCTTTATGAAGCTCTAATCTGTTAACATGGACGGCGAAAAAACACCCACTGCTCACGCTCTGTTCGCGCTTGCGGCGTGAACACACACAAACTATCTGTTATCTGTTATCTCCCTCTTTTGGTGGTACCCAATTTAAACATGAGATTTTTAAAACCAGATCTAAATTTAGGAACGATCAGGTCGCATAGAAAACGGGGCGAGTCGGGCAGCGGGTGATCAAATGCTGAATATATAAGTGGCGTGGTCAGGTGCAGAATAAAACATTGTGGGAGCAGGCGGGAGCGGGACTAAGAAATTAGTCCCGCGCAGATCTCTAGTTCATTCTTTAAATTCAAGGTTTTTATTGACATCAATAGTTCACGAAGAAGCTGAAGTGTTCATTGAAACGTACAGGTTTTCTCTAGTGGAAAAATGCTCTTTATATTATCAAAATGTACTTTACACACTATGAAAAAATGTTTTTTATATATATTTTCTCTAAAATGTTCTATGGGCCCAAAAAAGTTCTTGTGTGCCATTACTGTGAAAACTCTTTTTGGTTTTGATTTGTTTTAAGTTAAACACATTTTTTTTGCTTTAACTTCGTTAAAAGTTTTTAAAATAAACTTTGAAAACCTTAAATTATGGTCTTTTTTCAAGCATACAGAATGGTTAATGTTGACTGGAGTAATAAACAAACTTAGGGCTAAGTAAATATTAACAATTCAAGCGTGGGACAATTCAAGAGTGAGAAAGTGAACAAAATCTATTTAAAAACATCTATTCACATGTTTTTTCCCCACAGTGTGTATGTAATGTTGGTTTTAGACAGCAGCATATCAATTAATCAATAGATAGTTAAAATAGTGAAAAATGAAATGAAAATGAAATAAAATTGCCCTGTTTATTTCTGTGAATAGTACTCGCAAGTACTGACAGCATACTGGTTTTACTGTGATTTACATGATCAACCCAGACTATATAATGTCACTAAAACTACTAAAAATATTAACAAAATCAAACTGCAGTGTTAAATTGACAAAATCCAAAGTTTTCAGAACACAGATCTGCGTCTAACCATGTTTGACTATGTAGATAAACACCCCTCAATCACAAGCTATGGATTCTCTATCACACAACTGATAATTAACATATTTTACAGTGTACTTTTTTACTGAATATTCTGTGTTATCAATACATTATGGAAATAAAATGGATCACAGACTTTGACTTGCAATTGAAATTTCCTCTCCATATGCACCAAACACTTTCTTAAACACACTATATGTTCCTGGAAAAACATTGTGCAACCCAACCAACCAATCTTTTTTTTCCATGTTTGAGTACGTATGCCGAAATCTAAACTGTCTGAACAACCGTTTGTCAGCCATGGTTGAAATCTGTGACTGGAAATGAAGGACGTTGCTCTAATCAATACCAAATGTGAGCGTCAACATACTAAGTGGCTTTATGCTTCATGGAGACTTGTGTATAATTTGTAAATTTACAGACAAGTGTGTCTCTATTCACAAAAACGGTGATTTATCCTGTGGCAGACATTGTTTAAAACTATGACAAATTGTGATGTTATTGTTTGGGTGTCTGGAAACACAAGGTATCCGAAATGTTGTTTGTTTTCTCCTGACACAACGGGGTCATACAAAAAGTCATACAGATTTGAAACAACATGAGGATGGAAACAATTTATGTGAACTGTCTCTTTAAGAAGAATCTAATACCAGTTAATGAATAACTGTACTTACTCTCTTCAGCCCTGAAAATAAAGGCCAAAAAAGTCTTACAGATGCTGCAGGAAACATCAGCATCCACATAAAGGTTTTCATTCTCCTCTTGGGGTTGGGAATGATTTACCTGAGGCCTACATACCTTAATAACTCAATAAGCTTAAAGACTCCTGGTGCTCTGTGCATTTAAGTTAAAGTGATACCGTATGGAGCGCAGGGCTGCGTTTTTTGGGGGAGAGTCCCGTTTGTCTGCTCATGTTTATGGGGCTTTGACAGATCATGCTTATCCACTGAACTCCCTCAGACCAGCTTTAGCTTTGCCTCTTCTAGATCTAAAAAGAGCTGTTGTGAGGCGTATGACTGAGCTGCCGCTGTCATTGTGGCGACTGCATTGAAAGCCATTCATATTAGGGTCAGTTTATGTTTCTCTAATGTTGTTTGGGTTTTTGGGCGGCTGCGTAATCAAGACCACGCCATCCGAGAAGACGCGGCTAGAGGGGAAGTTGGGATAACGGTGCCATTGAGCCGTGTTTCTCCCGTTTTTCTTCCCTTTGGGCTGAGATCAGTTATCATCTCGTGTTGAGATTGTGAGGTTTGCAATATTGGAGGTCAGGAGTTGGAAGTAGTGTGGAAGGAGGAGGTTCGTTTCTGGCCTGTACTTTGTCAGGATCACTGAGGTAGTATCAATAAATCAGTGGACTTGTACTCATAATGGGAGCAGGAAATGACTTAAACTACCGTGTGGTTCAAGTATAAGAGATGTTTTTATTACACTATAGTACATTTATAACATGTTTCTCCTGTAGATTAACATCCCTATTACCATCAAGACCTTTATATTGACTATACAGGATACACCGATCGAAGGATACCGATTGGTTGATGAGAATTTTGTTGCTGGAACCAATTTTAAACGATAATATTATTTAAAGCACAAGTTTCAGTCAGTTTTGATTTTGAGTTCAAAATAAAAGATACAAAATAAAGACTTTGGAGTGGCCTAGTCAAAGTTCTGACCTAAATCCAATTGAGATGCTGTGGCATGACCTTTAAAAGGTGGTTCCTGCTTCAAAACCCTCCAATTAAGCTCAATTACAACAATTCTCCAAAGAGGAGTGAGCCAAAAATTCCTCCATGTTGCTGCAACAGACTCAGCAAGTTTGATTGCTGGTGTTGCTGATAAAGGTGGCCCAACAAGTTATTAGGTTTAGGGGCAAACACTTTTTTCACACAAGGCTATGTATTTTTGGAATTTGTTTTCCATTAAAAATAAAAACATTTGTTAATAAACTACATGTGTTTTTTTTCTTGTGTTATCTTTGACTTTAAATTAGTTTGATAATCTGAAACACTAAAGTGTGAAAACATGCACAAAAAACAAACAAGAAATCAGTAAGTGGGCAAACACTTTCACACCACTTTATTGAAGCGATATTGACTTTCTCTGATGTCCTATGCTCATCGCTTATGAATAAGTGGAAATGACATTCTGTTTTTTTTTATAATCAGTGTGCATGTATAAATGAGTGTGAGTTTTGACCCCAGCCAGATCTGATGACAAACTCTGGTCAGATCTGGCAGAGCTCAAGGTCTTGAGGCTCTTGCCTCTCTCACATTCATTAGAGGCCTAGCGGGGATGCTAATCAGCCTGCATTTAACAGGATTGGTCCCCAGACGCCATCAGAGCAATCACGCCAATCCACTTTACAATGCCTCAAATAATAAGGTAGATGTGCTCGGGTGCATTTGAGGATACTTGTTGGCAATTTATACTTTAGAAAAGTGAATGTATAAGAGAGAACTTAAATGCCTTCTGAGTTTGCCAGAAATGTTGAAAAAAGCAGAATATGAAATGTTCTAAGGTTGTGTGCACACTTGTATTGTAGTTTGGTTCTCTTGGTTTGTTTGGTCTTGACCAAAAAAAGAAAAAAGATACAGTTAGTGCAAAATAAGCAAACAGAAAAATAATTTTATGACATATATGTTGAACCAGAACTTACTGAACATACAAAAAAGGGCTGTGTTATGAGCTGAACAAGCTTTTTTCAGTTGACAACTTGTGAAGAACTTATTAAATGTGTAAGAAGTTAAAACCAAAGCAATAATTGCTTTGTCATACAAATGAAGATTTCCAACAAAGAAAAGTGTCCAGAATGTCTGTATAAAACTAAAGAAAAAGCAGAATGCAAATTAGGCGCATTTCTATCAAGTTCTTAGAGCGCTGACTGTAGCAACAACAGTAAACAAGGCAAGCAATGGAGTAAAATGGGTGTAATGTCCACTACATCATTTTCATGTCCCATTATTCACATTAACCATTTTTTACAAAATCACCACAATGGAGTATAACTACTTTTGCAAACTAAGCCATTTTTTTTCTAAATTTGGCATTTCTGTTACTCGTTTCTCATGCGATTTTATTATTTTATTATTATTATTTTTTTAAAATGAGCATTAACACAGGGTGATGATATCACAACTTATGATGAGAAAATAAGCAAGTACGCTTGAGCAGTCTCACATTTTTATGGTCGCATCTTGTGACATCACATCCTGTTTTTAGTTTGTTTAGATGTCTTTGATCCATTTTGTGTTCATATTTTGGTCAGCTGCACTAGAGTCAATTTGAAAGTGGATTGAGACCAAGTATTTCAGTGGTCTTGGTTCACTTGTTTGGTGCAAACAGGGGTTGCAGAGTTCACACTAATTCAAATACACTACATTAACAAAGCAATCACACCATAGTTAGTTTAAATTAAACCAAACCTGCTAAGTATAAAAACACCCTAAAATACCATGTGATGTCCCACATCATCCCCTAAACAGAGCATGTGGACTTTTCCAAACCTCAGTTGCCAAAAGTAAAGAATGAATTATGGATGACATGTTTGTTCTTCTCTCTTTTGTGTACATATTTCTGCCATGAAATACAAATTGGAAGCAACCAACAAGCATTGCATACACTTCAAAAGCATACACAAGTCTGGAAAGAAGACCCAGGCCAGATCCCACAAAACTTGTAAAAGGAAAATAAGACTCTTGTGGCATCTTGCTAAAGCTGTTGGGAGGAAAAAACATCCACACTGTACCCTTCCTTCATTGTAAAACCACTAAAATACAGTCTTCTCCATTCTCTGTAGTGATGCATGGCTCAGGGCCTCGCAGCGAGATGCTCTTGACCATAAATTTTCTTAAAGGTGCAGCGTGTTACACAAACAGCTCTGAGTGGAGTGCGGTTTGGAGTTGAGGAAGAGAAGCGCTGTCATCTGTTGCCTGTTTAGAAAATGTTTCTGACTGTCCTCTCTTCTTCACTGTCCTGCTTAATTTCAGTTGCTTGAAATGAAATTAATATGACAGAATCTTCTGGAAGTAATGCATTTTCATTCATAAAAGTGTCTGGAAAGGATTGGTCTTTTTAGGTTTCTGTTTTGTCTTTTTTCAATAGGAGCACAACATTTTTTGTTGGGTAAAATGCACTATTTGTTACTGTCACATTTGATTCTGCCATTCAATCACAGTGGAGCAAATCACCAGTCTACACCAGCCTTCTGTCACTACATTCTTTTCTCAAGTATTATGGCAACCGAATAATGAGGATAAATAAATTAGTTTTTAGCATTTGCAGATGTTTTAATAGGGCTGCACAATTAAATATTGATTAAAGATTTCAAAGATTTTTACACACATTTTGTCACTAAAGCTGGACTCTAAATCTCCAGCAACAGTTTTCAGATGGTATAGTGTTTACTACACAGAGAACTATAGTTCACTGATAAGCTTCGCAAAAACAATTGCGATTATGAAAATGAACATAATCATTCTGTGATTGAAAGCTGTTTGCATCACTTCTCTGTGATCTACAGCTCTGTGTTGCTGCTGAAAAATCACATTTATTAACATAGGTTTACTCCAAACTTACCTCATAACATTGTCTTAAATAAATCATTCTGTGAGATGATTCAATAGTCCTGCGCTTATTAGCTATGCTGAATAAAAAAAAAACATTTTAATCCTCTGTTTGATGTGCTGGGTCTTTTGTTTGCGGCATATTTGCAGTTTCTGTGCTAGAGAGCCATCTGGCCTTCGGAGGATTTAGATTCATCATAGAGCTGTTTCCCTGACAAGATCTGCATGAAAATCACAGCTTGCTACGTAGTCACAATTTTTATTTCATTTCGATTCATTTCATTAATCATTCTATGTTTTAACGATGCCTTTAGTCATCTGTGAAGTGAGTTACATCTTACAGATACCTGGGGTTCTATATGGACAGTGTTTTTTGTTGGAGAACACACATTGACAGCTTCTGCACAAAACAGAGGTTTAATTTTTTTAAGAAGGCTGAGATTGTATAGGGTGGGTCGCAATATCTTGCATGTTTTTTACCGAGCTATGTTTAAAAGTCTTATTCACTATGGAATTACGGTCTGGTTTGGACATCTGTCGGTTCAATTGAAAAATTATTTAGTTTCATATAAAAAAAAAACAGCCATGAAAATCATAGGAATAAAACAATACGAGTCCATACAGACTCTATATGAACAAGCGGTCATGAGAAGCGCTATAAATATTAGTCCTGATTCCAAACATCCTCTTTTCAGTGAATATCAGATGTTACCACCAGGAACAAGACTGAGAATGCCTATGTGTAAAACCAATAGATTGAAGCTTTCATTGGTTCCTACAATACCTCGATAAAACTGTTGAACTCTACCAAGAACAAAGCACCTGTAGTATATTAGCACCTGACTGTGTTCTGTGTTTTATGCATTTCATCATTATATATTTTATATATGGTCTTACATTTACATGGACATCAGTAATCAAATTATTTGCTTTAATCTAATTAAGAGAATAATAAGACTAAGGTGTTTACATGATTTGCCTTTTGAGTGTTACTGTCATGATTGCATTTTACATGTTATTGCTTGGCCCACACGGAATCTGCGCGCACAGAATTCCGCAGATTTTCCGCAGATTTTTATACCATCATTCATTCTGTTTGTTTACTTGAGTAAATGTGTCTAAATCTAAATTTATTCAGTTTTTTTTATTAATTACAGTAATATTGACTAATATGAAAATGTTCATCTGATTTATGTACAATGCAGTTTGTAAAGTAATATTTTCTGTCTTTTAGTAGATATATAATATGAGAGACTTGCTTTGTTTATGAAATAAAGTGAATCTAATTGAATTTGCATTTTAAACATTAAATAAAAGTTTAAAAGATATTATTTTTTATTTCACATATTAAGGTTTAGTTATGATACTCCCAAAATAATTCTGCAGAAAACCGCAGATTTCTCTGCAGAAATAGCTAAAAACATCCGCAGATTCCGTCTGGCCCTAGTTATAGCACATAATTCGATTAATGTCATTGTGTCACCATGCTATCCGCATTTCCACCAAAGTTTCATGTAATTTCGGGTGTTTCATTTTTAATTTGTTGACTTTAACTACAGTTTGGCACGTTCATTCACGAACATTTCATGCAAGCCCACCGTGACAAACGAGATATTGGATGCAACTATGAACTGCTGGAAGAGTTGTTTTAATGGAAGTTCATACCGTACGCTGAATGGAAGAAAAAAAAACCTTCGCATTTCACAATGCAGGTGTCTGTGGTCTGCACTGACTCGGTAGGTGCAAAGAGTGTCAATCAGTCGTGTGTGTTTGTGTCTGGGTGTGTGTGGACTACCCTGTCGCAAAAAGCGGCTTACAGTCCTACATGACGGTAATAGTTCGATTAAGGTGTTTACATGTATGTACTGCACTTCAGTAATACGACTAAAATCGGCATACTCCACATGTCTTAATTTGATTTCTCTTTAGTTCGATTATGACCTTAATCTGATTAAATTAATAAAAAATTGCTGTTTACATGGTAGACTCTTAATCAGAGTATTGTCTTAATCGCATTAAAATCGAATTATTGGTGTCAATGTAAACGTAGTTCAATGTATGTTCTTAATTGTTTTGTTTGTTTTATTGTCTGCTTAGAGCAACATTGTAGCACTTTTTTGCCCAAGACAAATTTCCTCTCAGGGACAAATAAAGTTTATCCTTATCCTTATGCTTAAGTGAGCTACTACTGTGGATATTTTGTGCTATAACAATCAAAGGAGGAAATTATGAAGTAATATAATATAGATATATTTTGTTCATATAGATTTTATATTATTTATATAGCATATTGTATAGTACTTTCAATGGGCTCAAATGACAATTACAATGTTTCTCAATACAGAACAAATGTACTGTTACAAAACTGTCATAACATCATCAGTACAGTACATTTAATGTGGAATGTAAAACATTTTTGAAGGTTATTCTGATGCCTACACTTTAGCCTTGGAGTCACATTGTGTCATTAACATTATAAGAAAGTATTGATCAAGATTCTGCTAATCGATAAACAGTCCATGTGCTTTGCAAACAGCTAATTAGCAGTAAAGCATTTATGAACAATGCAGTCTGCTGATTCATACCTGGATGAGCAGACTCATATTTCAGCATTGACCAGCAGACCAGGCTTCCTCTTTGAACTGCTGTTTGCCACAGTGTAGGCAGTTCTGGTTCTGTCTGGCTGTCATAACACCACATGTTAAAGTTTCCCAATAATTAATAGGACTGCGGTGGTTAGTCTGGTTTTGCATTCTCTCTGTGGTGGTTAATGATATATTGAATGGGAAGAGCTGTTTTTATTTATGAGTTGTATTGATCTTTAAGGATTCGTGACCCATTATGCATTGTTGCATTTAATCCATACAGTCAAAGTCAGTGAGGTCCAATGATATTTTGTATGGATAAAGAGAGTTGAAGCATTCTTAAGGCAATCTTCTTAAGTTTATCAATCTTAATGTCTAGTTGAAAGCTCCCAGTTGAGGTGGGTTGGGTTGGGTGGGGTTGACTTGAGTTGATCTACTGTAGACCAAGATGGCGCTGACTATGGCTGCCTAAATGGCATGCTTTGCAGTTGTTTTTGTTAGTCTTTAGTCATATTAAATTAGTTTATTCGGGTGTTTACTTCTTATTTTTTTATTTTTTTATTATTAGTTTTTTTTTGTCCTGTTGCTGTTATCATTTGAAACTTCTGTCACAAAAACAAATTCCTCGTTTGTGTAAACATACATGGCAATGGCAATAAAGCTCTTTTTGTTTCTGATTCTGTTTAGTTCATCCACATGCTCCTATTAATTAATAAGATGGTGGGAAGTTGGGCTGATTTTACATACTCTCTGTAGTGATTAATGATTGACTTTGCCATTCATTATTCAGTTTTTATTGATTTATTTTCATTTAAATGCTTCTTTTTATCAAAACTATGGTTAGTATTTCAGATGTTTACATTAGCTCTGTGCGGCTCTATATGATATATTGAATAGGAAGAGTTTTTATTTATGAGCTGCATTGATCTTCCATGATCATTAATCCATTATTCATGTTGCCAGGGAAACTTGCTATTAAAAATATATTTACATTCCCAAACCAATTCATTTCAGCAGAGTACTGATAATCCCTTGAAACATGGAAAAAGTTGTTAGAGCTGTAGTTTTGTAAATATATTTAAATATTAACAACATACAGATCAATACTGTCTAAAAGTGTAAATTCTCAAAAGTAGTCCATTAAAAAAACTCTATTAGAAAAGCTACTTTTAAGATATTCAAAACGTACTGTAGATGTAAGTTTTAGGCTTCTACTCTTCTTTTTATTTGCCCCTCCATTTTATTTGTATGTTTTTTTCTGTTGTTGTTTTTTTTTATATATATCTTTACTCAAGAAGTTTTTTTGTCCATATAATAAAAGAGTTGAATCTTATTTTGGAACCTACTCTTACTGAGTTGACCCAAAACACTTGAACCATTCTTTCAAAATATAAGCAAATGTATGTTTAACTCATTTAAACACAATATGTCCCCTAATAAGCCACTAAATTCTTACTGTCTGGCCTCTTAATCCAGATAAGCATACAGCTCTAGATATACAGCGATTAAATGTAAATGATGACATTACACTATATATGAGAACACTTGCAAACAGCTATGATTTCATCTTGAATCAAATGTACCTCCATTCAGAGCCTCTTTAAAACAGATATGCAGAAAGGTCACGGTGAAGGTAAGGACATCCAGAGCTTAACTCTCGATTAATCACATCCAGCGCACTGCTGCTTATCATGATACACTCCTGAGACACTATAGTAGTATATTCCCTCAGTTTCTGACCCCTGAGCTTTTAAGGTGCGACACTGCTGGCAAAAGCAGTGTATTTCAATTTTGAGTGGGGTTTTCATTAAAATTGTTATCTTTTTTAGTATAATGTAAAGAAAACATCCAAGTGTTTTTATGTCACACTTTATCAATTTATGTCTGACGATTTCGATTAATACATATTTTGAAAGGGTGTTTTCTTAAAACCTGTTATGTTCTCCTGCACTAAGCCATAAATCTTTACTTCAGCAGGTCTTGCATAGAAAAAAACATTGACTCTATTGAACTCTAATAGACTCAAATCAAAATTTCACAAGAATTTTAAACCCAATCTCAGCCAATGTTCAGATTTGTTTGGTTGAAATACATGCAATTAATCAAAGAATGCTTCATTTGCATATTTAAACATGACATTGATTGTAGAAAACATATAATACAAAAAAGCAATTTTTAACATAATGAACTGTGCAAGTTCAGTGATTTATATTACTTGTTTTCATACCCTATTTGCCGTAAAACATCCAGATTCCTATCAAATAATTTGAGAACAACCAGGTGATCTTGAATTACGGACATCAGGTTTGTGTGCATTATTCAGAAACACCGTAAATTTGGTGAGCCACATAAAAATAACATAAATTTCATCAAGCAGCGACCTGTAATACATCTGTTGTCTTATCAGAAGGTGTTTATAAGTGCCTGTGTTTGGGGCGATGGGTTCATGCTCACTTTTGAGACTGATGTCCTGCCTTCAGTGTTTAAAAGAGAAAAAAATATCTTATGTTAAAAACCCAGATAAATTAGAGCTTGACATTGGATGCTAGCAAGAGATAAACTCAAAGATTGTTAATTTAGACCACATGTTAGGGACTGCAAGTAATGTAATAACAAACCATTTATTGCACTTGTAAAATTGCCGTGACCTCTGGCAGTTTTGTGTTGTTTGCGGTGTAGAATTTACACACGTAGACATTTGTCAGCTTGAAAGAAGTCAAATAATGGAATTTAGGAAGGTTATATGGGTTTGATTATGCAATACAGTGTAATGCAAGCACTCTTAGATGGTTTTATATATATTTACAAATATTTATAAACATGTTTTTACAGTACATTAACTTTTTGCTCAACAGTCACTGTGGCTATAAATTCGGTTTTATATGATTAAAGTCGACTCCTTTAATGGATTTCCAAGGCATTTTTTCTGAATGTAGATCACCTTTCATATCACAATCTTTGTTTTTATTGATAATTTCACCTAAAATAAGATCTCAATGAAGCAAGAATCAACAAAAACTTTTTCAATGCCAATGATATGAAAGCATTTGAAGTGGTTTTAAGATGTTTTTGTACAGCCTGTTAAATGAAGCTCAAATGTACCATGAATGCATTTACATTGCAAAACTTGGTGTTTTAGAATGAAATATGCGCATTGTCTTAAAAATGGTTCAACAAATCATTGACTTACTTCACTGAATCATTCAGCAACAAAACACTGCAGTGTTGCTCTGGGATCCTGTGATATTTTCCTTACAAAAACTATGTTACTATGTTTTTTTGATAGTAAAATTTTAGGTGCAATGACATCCATTAGTATAACCACAGTTTTACTAAAAATTACCATGGTAAAACTATAGTTAGATTAGCAAAACCATAGTTAATTTGTGGTAACCATGGTCAAATATGGTTGTATAACTGTGGTTATACATACGTCAATGTGCCAAAACATGATTGCTATAATTTTACTACTAATATGGTTAATTTTTCTAAATGCTTTTGTAAATGAAATACAGGTTTGACAGTCAACACTGGCAATATTATGTCTAAAATAGATGTTATTTAATAATAAGCACTTATTTTAAGTCTTGTCAAATTTGCAGTCGTATACTGATATTCACGAAAAACACTGTAGTAATGTCTTTTTTTAAGGTGCAGTATGTAAGTTTTTGACTTTTCTAAAGCATAAAATACCATAATATGTGTGCAGCTATTTAAGAAACATGTGTAACCCCACCAGTCCTATGCCACCCAACCTGCTCCGACCTGGTATCGAACCGGCGACCTTCCGCATGGGAGTCGGTTGCTCTAACAAGGAGGATAAAGACCATGGCCTCTAGCTTCTGTCGCTAGAGCACCTTTAGAGGTCAGAGGAGTGAGGTTTACCTGCACAGCACTTACTAGCTGGTCTCCGTTACACATGCCAAGTGAACATTCTTGTTTATCTGAAAAACAATGCTTAAGTCAGATATTCTGCTTTGAAAATGTGTTTTCTGTGCCGGAACACTGTCTTTGTTTTGGTTCTTTTAACCTACCCTTTGCCAGTTTAGCCAATTATATTTTAGCACCCTGGGTTGCCTTGCTGGAAAACAGCGCAATTTATTCATTCATTCAGAAAGGCTCTCAAAGAATGTGTCCCTGAACTAAATGTGACCACCGGTGGACAATAGCAGCCTTCAAAATGAGATGCAAACTAAGTTCCACATGAGGTGGTTATTAATTAGCAAATAATGTAAATATTACAAACGTAAACATTAGGTACATTGTAACCGCATGTCCTAACAACATGTTACATGATGAGATGCACAGTGATAAGCAATTTGTCTGCACCAGACAAAACACAACAGAATGTTAAATACAGCCATTCAGAAGCACAGAATATACACTCACTCATGAAATGATAAGGTTTATAATCTATTTAATACATGTTAAATCTCTTTAACATTATTAAATGTACATGCTGAATCACTATATGTGTTGGTTTGCATTATTTCATAGTTCTAAAGTTACATTTCAAATGGTTAATTTGATTTTCAAGATCTTAGGTGAACTATCTGCTAATGCTTTCAATATATGGCAATAAATGTCATGTAAAATGGCATATAAACTCACATTGTTAGCATTTAACACTAAAACAAACACATGAGCTTTACCTGAGGTTTCTGTTGTTTAGCTGCAAGAAATAGAAGCTGTTTCTAATATATCAATTTGAGGTGTTGGTTAGAACAAAAACTCCTTTTAATATGGAAAATATTCCCTCTATCGCGTGCAGTTGCTTTAACTTAGAACACGACTTGAATCAGACTCGCTTCTCAATCTGGCAACCTGCGCTTGCATTTGTTTTGATCCAAGAATGTAATACCTAGTTCATCCACTGGGTGTCAAACTTACATACTGCACCTTTAATCTAGACTATGTATTATGTTTATAAAGCTCATTTAATGCTTTAAAAGTTTAATATCCCACTAAATATATATAATATTTTATTATTATTGAAATATGCACATAATGTCATAAAAAGGATTCACAGAATCATTGACTCACTTTATTTGTTCAAACGCACTGAATCATTCAGCAACAAAACACTGCCGTGTTGCTCTGGGATCCTGTGTTTATTCAATTATAAAAATAACCACAGTTTTTTTAAATAGTAAAACTGTAGTAACCATGTTTTTGGGGGGCATTGACTTCCATTTTTATAGTCAAATTACAAAACCGTAGTTAGATTTGCAAAGTTAAAGTTAATTAGTGGTTATTTGTGGCTTGCAACTCCAACCATAGTTTTACTATAGGATTTGTAGTAAAACTATGGTTATAAAAAAGGAAGTCAGTGTGTCAAAAAACTATAGTTAGTATAATATTAAATTTTATTATCCAAAAACCATGGTTAATTTTTGTATGCTTTGTCTGTAACTAGTTTTGTAAATGAAATACAGGTAAGGTCTAAAATGTTATTTAATGATAAGCACTTTTTTGAAGTCATGTCAAATTTGCAGCCCTTACTGATATTCACAAAAAGTAATATCATGGGTTTTTTTATCTAGGCAATATTATATGATTATAAAGCTCATTTATTGCTTTTAATTTTACTAAATGCACACAAATTTTGCTGTACATGTTTTGCAACACTGTACAATATTTTTCCACAACCAGGATATTATTTTTCCTCTCTAGATCTTCAGTGATTTAGATCAGCAATGAAAGAAGATATTGCGCATTGGTTGCTGTGATAAATTCAAGATAAATGTAACTAATATGAAACAGCTTTTTTATGACTCGAGTGGTTTTAATGGAAAGCGTCTACCACACGCTCACACAGCACATGCAAACCTTCAATTACAGTGTTGCTCCTGTGATCAGAGTTCATCTGGTTAGTTATGGCAGAGTTTGGCCTCTCGAGACGCAGCAATGAATTACAGCTTATGGTGTTAAAATCCTATTTTCCTGGAGCGTTTGTCCCATGAGCAGCTTGGATTGGGAATGGATGAGTCTCCACGGCAGACAGAATTATTGCAATGCTTTTGCACACAAGTCTCTAATTTAACTGTATAGTTCTGTAATAGCAGAAAGACCGAGCGCCGTTTGAAAGCTGTGGCTGAATGTGTCTGGACAGTATTGATCCGCTGTGGACAGATAGTGATTTGTTTCTCGTGACGTTGAGAAACCCTCAGTGAGCGTGGTTTCATTTATTGATGAATAAGGAACGGAGTAATGCAGAAGGGAATTGTGCCTCTCTTCAGGACTGTCAGATTGATCGATGCCAGAGTTAAGGATGGATTTTTGCATGTGCACAGAAATTCTATACAGCTTTACTCTAAATTGGCATTGATGAGTGTGCGGAAAATGTTGGCAGCACACTTTCAGTCCACAAACTCAATGACCTTTTTCTTTTTTCAAAACTATCCCTGATTATGGGTTTTTTAATAAGCCTTTTTTAATAGTAACTTCTTAAAGTATAACTAAGTGTATGTGATTACACCTCTCGGAGAGATTTAAAATGGTACTGAATGTGTGTATTGCAGTGTTGATGTGTTTGGTCTTGGCATACTGTGAGAATGTAACACACTGAAGAACTATTACGGTGCTTTGTCGACCAATCGGCTGTTAGCATTCCACTGGTTCCTTTACTCATCGGCTTTTTGATTGCAAATAATAATAAAAAATTACAGTTTTTGTCTATCAAGATAATCTTCACAAAATAATATCACTTTAATATAAAATAACTCCTAAATATAAGAACCAAGGTCGGTCCCCTTCTACATCACCACAATTGTGCTTCCGATAAACGTTTTTGGAAACAAGATCCATAAGGATTTACCTGTA
>CAIGQZ010001492.1:12808140-12838140 GCA_903798205.1 Danio tinwini | reverse complement strand
TAAGCTTAAAATGGCAAAATCTGTGAATTAAACAGCTCTTTTTTGGAAAGATTTCATTCATTTAGATATATTGGAATGATCAAGTCTTTTTCTATGCAGTGCATTTGCATAAATCCAATGCAATCTCACAGCAATTTAAAACTTTTTGATTTAGTGGCTAATTCATATGAATTTGTACGATCTAATTCGTACAAATTAGTATGATTTGCTCATCACCCAATTACTGTTGGGGTTAGGGGTGAGATTAGGTGCCACGCCTCCTTTTTAAAATCGTACATTTTTGTACGACTGAACTCGTACGAATTAGCCACTAAACTGACAAAACGTAAAATAGTTATGTTTCCTTGTGAGATCAGGCTGGTAAATCAGAATAAATTACAAGCAGGGGTGTTGCAACCGGTGGGTGTGGAAGGGCGTTTGTCTGGGGGTCTGGGAAAGGGGTTACGTCCCTCTTACTTTTAGAGACACACCATTTAGAAACAGATGATTAATATATTATATTAATATTGAATGACCCTAAACTTTTGGATCATATTCAGCTGCCCCCCTAGCAACCCCCCACCCCCTACCCCAAAAAACAAAAAAACAACACACACACACACACACACACACACACACACACTGATCATTGAAAATGATCAATGAAACAAAATAACATGGTCATAATTGTATTTTTCAAGAATAATAATATCTTTATCTTTTAATCTTTAATTAACAATCTAATCCTGCATTGTGACTATTGTGGATACACACAATGCAATATCGATACTCAAACGATATATTGTGAAGCCTTTAGTCAAACAAACATTCAAATAAACTATTATGAACACAATTTAGTTTGTTCTGAATATGAAAGATTTGTTTAGCTTTAAAAAGATTTCAGCTAAACGTTTATACAGTACGTGTAATATATATATTAGACATATTATTATATATAACAAATTATGTTATAGTCATTATAATTTATGTTAATTTATTAAGTGTATATACATACATATACATTATACATACATATACAAAGAAAACAAAACACTTTCTCTTAATGCAATTTAATATTCGACTCACATTGTTTATAAGGAATTCTAATATGTTTAGTGTTTTATTTAACACAACAATTCAACAGTAGTATGGTTGGAGGTCGCAGTATGGGTGAGGATCGTTCATTTTAGAATGAAATCGCACCAGTGTAAACAAAGCTCTCTCAGAGTGAGGTCTAACTATCACGACGTCCCAGGACGAATCATTATCGCGGATGCTTTATCCCACCCACTTTACCCAAATATCCCAAGAACACACACCATCACGGGGCTTTGATTTGTCTGAGGGATAATGTTTCCACAGACACAATCCCAATAGGAAACAGTGCTGATAATGCTAAAGACATATGGATAAGAGCTGATCACTGAACAGGGTTTTTGCTGAATTCTGGCTCCATCACCGTCATGCCGTAGCACACATTCACCTGCTGGCCCGTTACTGCACACATGGGCCGTTCCTACCACAGGAAGTCTTTCCAAACACCACAGGAAGTGCTCTTGAACGCTGTATAAAGTGCATGTGGGACTGCATTGTGAAATAGACTGCATTCTCTGAGCAGGTGTTGTGATTTGTGATAAATGCACCTCAGCATGGAGTTTCCTACAGTATATATTATTTAAAGATAAGTCACTTGCTTTTCTATGCCAATGTTGAGTTTCAATTGTAGAAATTACTGTAAAGCATCCAGATGTGTTACTTGTAGTCCACTTTTAGGTTTTTGCCAGAGGTGCTTTTATTGTATCAGCATTTTAATAATTAGTTTGTTCGAAAATTTATATTTGCAGGTACAATAAAAGCTACCGTTATATCTAAACTATATCTAATGGATATTTACTATGATATATATTTATTTCTATGAAAATAAGATTTGTTCATTATAGTAAAATAATCTAAGGTTTATTTGTATTTATTTAAATCTATTTATTTAATAAACCTTTTATAAATTAATATTTTAATAAACTAATGTATTTGACATAGATATTTACTATTCTAGCTATTGGGTGCTGTACTATTGTATTGTATGATTTGTTAATAATTATGTAAAAGACAATATTTGTTTAAATCTGTTTGAATAGTTACAGTTATTCTAGTAATTTAAATTGAAAAATTATTTGTTTTAGTTTTTTTATTAGCACTGTATTAAAGACATTTTAGCCCTAATTATTAGCTAATTCTAGTCAATTAGTTTTCATATCACTTAAGTGCCATATTGTGGACATATGGCTTTAACTTTAGGACACTAAAGTTAAATACTAAATAGGGTTTATTACACTATTTTAGCCATATATAATAGCAAACCAGTGGTAATTAAACATAATTAATAACTTGTTGTTCAGTTAATTTAATAAAAAACATTATATAACTCATTAAACTGTAAATAATGGCTAAAGTAATTTAACTATACATACATTCAGTTAATCATTAATTATGTTTGCTCATGCTTAACTGATGCATAATTGTGAACAAGTTAAACATGATTTATTTGATTTAATTAATCTTAACTAATGCAAAATTTGTGATCATTAAAATGTTAAGTTAATTCTTAATTACTAGCATTTTTGTTCTTAACTAATGCTTAATTGTGAACAAATTAACCCTTAATTAATGCTTAACTAATGCATTATTTTGGACCCTTAAATTAAAAGTGTTGCCTACATTTTATATAAAATTAAACTTATAAAACAAACAATTCATTTTCAACTGTTGAAACTATCAAGCAATATTTATTTTTGTAATTTAATTGTTTCTATTATGAAAATATTTAAATACAATGTCAAATTTATTTATTAAAGCAAACAATACATTTTTAATTGTTAAACTTATCAAGGGACATTTATTTTGTAGTTTAATTTAAGTCTACATTCTGAATATTTATTTATATGTTCTATATTAATTTAAATCATAAAAATAAATCATAAAAATAATTATTTATATTCTAAATATTTAATTTTGTATATTAATTAAAATCATATAAAATAATAATGTGTGTGTGTGTATATATATGTGTGTGTGTGTGTGTGTGTGTGTGTGTGTGTGTGTGTGTGTGTGTGATTTTTACAGTCATTGACCAGACAAGACAGTCATCCTGCAGCTTTTACACATCCTGTTTTTGCTAAATATTATTACTGGAATGGATATGGGAAAAAATACATATCAGGATCCATAAAGAGGAGTTGTTTGACCTTGCCATTTTGGTCAGACTTCACATCCTCTACATCTTACAGACAAATTTTTATTTATTTTTTATTTTTTAACAATCCTCATAAATGGCATGAAACAACATTATGAAATGTCTTTCAGAGCAGACAGCGCATTAAATATTTGCAGGCGGTTGAGAGTCAAAGTTCACTTCCCCTAAATGTTTTGCAAGAAGCCCTTTGTTGTGTTATAGGCTCTGGGCTCTGCAGGTCTTTCTGGACTTGATGAATGGGACGGCTTGTGGACCACCAGCATCATTGTATTTACAGAGAACGTCATGGTGGGACGAGGTCAGAGTTGAGGGGTCGTGACTGGACCTTTCCGGTAGCAGGAGCCCTGATGAGTGCAAGCACGAGATGATTTTTTTTTGCATGATTTTGACCATGTCAAGACTGTAATGTGAATCAGCTGTACATCTGTACTTGTACAGCCGTGACACTAAGAAGATTATATGAGTAAAAAAAAAATTATATATATGATTGTGCTTTCTTTCAACTATTCACGGTCGGATGATTTACTAGCTTCAAAATAGCAATTTTTATAAACCATATTTCTTCATTACATGGCTTTCAGGAATGCTTGATTCTGTTTGGTCATTTGCTGAATATTCTGAGGTTAAATCATTTTGTGGTATGACTGCAATAATTTTCTGTTTTACCAGGCAAACACATTTCATCTCTTGTACCCAATGTTACTCTAATTAAGATAATTTTGTTTTCTTTTCGGCTTAGTCGCTTTATTAATCAGGGGTCGCCACAGCGGAATGAACCGCCAACTTATCCAGCACATGTTTTATGCACTTTCAGTTGCAACCTAGTACTGGGAAACACTCAGAAATTAAACTCTTTTAATTATGTATATTTAAATTGAACTCAAACAGGACATTTAAGTTTTATTTTAAAAACAGTAACACTTTAAAAATAATCAACAATATATGTGCCAAAACTAAGCAAGTTTTAAATTAATAACACCCATTTCATACATACTGTATATTAACAAATGACTTATTTCATTGTTTCTTAAGCATGTTGGACAAATCTTTATCATTATTTAGTTGAAAAATCAGGTTATTATGCAAAATGTCTACAGCATACACTATACAGTTACTCTGCTTCTCTGAATGTATACCTTATATTTTCCTGAACTAATTTCATACTAATCTTTAATTAAATTCAAATTTTTACTTAGTATATGCAACATAAATGTTACCTTGTTTAGTTGAAAATCGAATCATTTTGCAAAACTCATTCATTAATTTTCCTTCAGGTTAGTCCCTTATTTATCAGGGGTTGCCACAATGGAATGAACCGCCAACTTATCCAGCATATGTTTTACACAGCGGATGCCCTTCCAGTTGCAACCCAGTACTGGGAAACATACACTCACACATTCACACACATACACTACGGCCAAATTAGTTTATTCAATTCACCTATAGCGCATGTCTTTGGACTGTGGGGGAAACTGGAGCACCCGGAGGAAACCCATGTGAACACTGGGAGAACATGCAAACTTCACACAGATATGCCAACTGACCCAATCAGGACTCGAACTAGCGGCCTTCTTTCTGTGAGGCAACAGTGCTAACCACTTATTATGCTAAATATATTTGATATTTGATAAAAAAGAAACTTCTCTGCTTCTCTAAATTGATTAACTGTTGAATATTTGCAATATTTAAGGCAAATAAGCAAATGTAATTAAATTAGCTAAAAATAGAAAAGTAAAGCTTTAGTTTTTATTAGAAAAGTAATTTGATTACAATACTTTGTAACTTTGTAACTAATTACACCCAACACTGCTGGTATATTGTGTAGTTTCTTGATCTACATAATGAAATAATGTCAACTCTAATCAATATTGGATTTCGTTATTTATTTATTTGATAAGTAGCTGTGTAATAAGGCAGATTATGCACAGTCAGATTGTTATTATCATAAAACAAACACATTCAGGGGTTGATTCGAGGGTCCGGATTCCCCCTGTCTGGGTTTATGTTATGATAATGGCTAGCTAGCTGTATATTATCTTTTACTCAACGATTACAAATGAACTGCTATAGTGGGTTTTAGGAGAACAATGTACTTTGAGAGAGATTTGTTATGATGTGATTGTGTTCTGTTCAATATAGATGATATGAATTTGACCATAGCTTGTTCCAAAATTAATCAGGCTTTGTTTGTCATTCTTAATTGTGGACAAACTTGGGTTATATGTACTGTAGCTGCTTGTTTTAAAGCATGACCATTCTTAAAAGTCCAGTTCTGACTGGCTTTATTTCAGGATTTGTTAATGAAAATAAAGTTCAAAAGAACAGCATTTAGTTCAAATTGAAATCTTTTTTTATATCGAGGAGATTTACATTTACATTTTTACATTGTCATTTAACAGATGCTTTTGTCCAAAGCTACATACAGTTGAGGAAGCGTACAGCAATTCAAAAAGATGAGGCAATCCACACTATAAGTCCTAATTATACAGCTTAAAGGAACTGTTAATGCCCAGAGAATTAAATGCTAAAGGGGGGGGGGGGTGTTTTTTTTTTTTTTTTTTGAGATATGGGATGATTGTAAGAAAGAGTCTGATGCAAATGTACACAAAATTGCACTGTTTTGAGGTTGTTGTTTGGAGTGTTGGGGGGGATCCTGGTTTTATAAACTATTCAGTCAATCAATAAATTAATAATTACAAGGTACATAGCACATTTTTTGCCACAATTGACTTTGTCAGAACTGCAAAATATAAACTCAGAATTGCAAAAAAAAAAAAAGTATAACTTTATAAAAATTTAATTATAAATTTAAAAATTAATAATAAGCTTATAAGATTTAAACAAAACAAAAAAGTCAATCAATATCAAAAAAACTAATTATGAGAAAAAAATTTGAAGGAACAGTCAGAATTGTGATGTACGTACAAATGAGTTCTGAGTTGTAAACACAATTCCCAGAAACAAAAGTCTGAGAAATAAAAACACGTTCTGTCATTTGCAAATAAACATAATTTCTTCTCGCTTTTTTACCCTTAAAGTTCATCCGAGTTGCTGTAAAGAAACGGGTGCGAGACAGAGAAGGCATGATGCCCAGACAAACAAAGGCTTTTATGATTTGTGGAAGCATAGAGGAACCAAATCCAAGACGTTTTCCCTTTCCTAGCCGTCAGCAACTGCTGTAACAATCTCTGAAATCTCCTGAGAAAATCCTGAATTCTCTCGATAACATTCATCCCTCACAAATCCATGCTTTTTGCACCATATTGCACATATTTCATCAATCTACCCTCACATTAGGGAAAGACACCACAGCTAATTAATGTAGAATAGAAATACATGTAATTAATTAACTGATAGTTATCACCATACGATCCTAGTTGATTGATTACATGAAGAGTTGCAAACTTTTTTCGTATTACAAATGTTCTAAAATGTCATTATGTAATTATGAGCATATCCCTCTGTATAAACCTTTAAAATATAGAAGAGTAAAGATGTTTGATGTATGCGAGTGCTGCTGAAGTTGGGATATACTGTGTGGCTCAATGTACAAGAAAAAAAAGTTTAAATTCAAACTTTGATAAAGTGCTTTATATGATTCACTTAAAGTACTGGCCTTTGACAGCTGTTGAGCTTTTGCACATCTCAGTTTTAAAAGCTTGAGGGTTTTACAGATTCTTAAAGGGTTTTTAATTGTATTTTATGTCCTGTTTGTGTTTTAATTTTTCTGTACAGTGGTTTGGTTCACTTTGGCTGGACCACTATTTACGCTTTAAAGGTTTTGTTGAATAATGAATGATGCGACGACAGCCAGAGGACAATGATGCCAGTGCACTCACCACACACCAGCTATAGGTGGAGTGGAGAGATAGTGAATGAGCTAATTTAGTGGATGGGGATGATTGGGAGGCCATAATGGATAAGGGCTGATGGAAGGGAATTTGGCCAGGACACCAGGGTTACACCGCTACCCTTTACGAGAAGTGCCATGGGATGTTTAATGACCTCAGTTTAACGTCTCATTTGAAAGACGGCACTCACTGACAGTATAGTGTCCCCTTCACTTTACTGGGGCATTAGGACTCACACAGACCGCAGGTTGAGCTAACACCACTTTCAACAGCAACCTAATTTTTCCATGTGGTCTCCCATCAAGGAACTAACCAGGCTCAGCCCTGCTTAGTTTCAGTGAGTAACTGGTCTTAAGCTGCAGAGTGATATGGCTATGGCATCAGTTAGTAATGGATACAGACCATTGGTTGCAACACCCCTGCTTGTAATTATTAAAAAATGAAATGAGAATGAGCAATTTTATTATTGCTTTACAATCCAGACATCTTAAAAGTAGAGAAATATAAATGTACATGGTAAAGATACATATTAGATTAATTCCAAGTGGTCTGAGAAACTCTTTGGGTGGTTTTAAAGTGCTCATTGATTGATTGGTTGGTTGGTTGGTTCACTCTTAAATGTGTGTTTTGGATGTTTTCTTTTCATTAGACTGAAAAAATACTTCATCTAAAAATTGGGAAGTGCATGAAAAATAGTTTTTCCTCTGTAGTGTCTACGCTTAATGTCACCATAAATTGGGCAGATTTTACACCTGAAACGGTCATAGAATCTTACTTTTACCACTAGAAGTGCATATACAAAATCTTCAACTTCTCACCTCCACCTCATTACTCCATACAGTCTCCATCTCTCATCAAAGCATCCGTCTTTTCACAGACGTTTCACCCAGGCGTTCAAGGGCAGAGAATGTGAATAGTAGAAAAGGGAGACACTTTTCACCCCTGTTTCTCTTGTTTTTTTCAATCCGCTGTGAGAGATTGATGATACAGGTACGGCTGAGAACAGTTCGCTGCCAGTAAATCCATGTACAATCAGCTGGAGGACAGAGAGAGAGAGAGAGAGAGAGAGAGAGAGAGAGAGAGAGAGAAACAAAGAAATTGAGGATTTATGTCTAGTTTCTTGGTTATTTAATGGAACTATAGCAAAGTCAGAGTGTTATTGATTTATTGTTTTAATGAAAACATTGATTGTGATTTTGAGGGTTCATGATATCAGTCGGCTGTAATTCTGTGTTTGTGTTTTTCAGGTAAAGGCAAATGATGCAGACGGAGGCTCATTCGGGACCATCACATACTCTATTGGATCGGGGTCTGCAAGTGTTCCTCTCAGCCAGTTCTCCATCAATAAGGAGAATGGACAGATCTGCACCAGCACGGCTCTGGATCGGGATGAAGGAGCAGACAGTTTCCACTTCATTGTCACTGCGACCGATGGGGTGAGTTTGGGTGTCTGGGTTCACTGCAAGTTAAAGGGTTGGTTCAGTCAAATGTCTATTATTAATTGCTAATGTCTTTATTCCCCTGAGACCTTTGTTTGTCTTCACAGTTAAAAATTAACATAAATTCTAGAGCTGCCTCATTTTCCATTGACACCAATGGTCCCCACTTTTTCAAAGTCTTGAAAGGTACGAAAAACATTGTCAAAACATCATCCTTATTGTGTTGAGCCCTGAAAAGTCATGTGAAAGAAAACTAATTGCAATGCGACACTTTTTTTATGAAAGCATAACCCATTTGCTCATGGTCATTGAGTGAGCTCATAAACAAAAAACTGTTAAATGAATGAGGAGGCAAGTGGAAAAAACACAAAGTCTAAATAAAGTCATTTTAGCATGCCGAAGTCAAATTTATGCATATAAAATATATTTTCCCAACAACAAAATTGTGACTAGTGAAAATGGCGAGTGGCTAGTAATGGTGGAAAACTACTAGCTACAGTGGCTGGTGATCAAAAAAAGTTTATGTCAAGCCCTGTATATAATATGTAATCAATATAACTTATTTCTAAGACAACAACAAACTCTGTACCGCATCGGATATCATTCTCTCGCTGTAAATGCTAGCGCTCTCGTTTTTTTTTTCTGCAACCTCGCTGCACGCGCATCCTGAATGTTTACAAACCGGTAATTTGTCTGTATGCACTGTACAGTATGTTGATTATTTGGTCTCAGGGGTTTGGAACAGCATGAGGGTGAGTCATTAATTCCATCATATTCATTTTTGAATGAACTAACAATTGAAGTGCCATTAAAAGTGTTTGTGGCTTAATGTTGCTTATCACAGGGGAAAAAAAAATGTAAGTTACATTAAATCACTTATACTGAAAGTTACTTGGGTCAATTTTGGGGTAATATAAGAAACAAAGAGCTTATAATTTTAAGAAAAGTCTATCATTAATTTTTCTGTGCTATCTAAACTGTGAAGGTGTTCACATAATTCTGACAATTATTTTCTGTGTTATGTTGTCATGGCATCAAAACTGCAAAATTGGGAATCACTACACAAAAGATCAGAACAAATAGTTTTCACTGTTTTTAGTGTGTGTGCGTGTGCGTGTGTGTGTGTGCGTGTGTGTGTAAAACTGTCATTAGTGTGATCATCTAGTGTATCATGGAAAAATGCTTGTCATTAAAACATTTAATACATTTTTATTATTTATTAATACATTTATTGATTTATTTACATTTACTTTATTTGCCAAGGGTAAGGCAATATAAGAGTTTTAAAAAAGGAAAACATTTTAAACACAATTTAGAAGCATAAAGTTGAATTAAAGAAAAGATATTGTTTCTGTTATATACATACTACACCAACTATTGTAATCAGTTTTTCCTCAAACAGTTGCTAGTTACAACAATCATGAGCCCTCTAAATGAAAAGGCAATAAAGCAGCAGTGCCCCATGGGAAGACTGCTGCACATACTGTATACACACACTCACACTGTTTCCCTTTATAAGCTGCTAGCGCTGCCTGCTTCGTTTCCTATTTCAATTATTAATGCAGCCATAAAATGTGATGAGTGAACCAACCGATTTCAATGCACACTAAAACATAACATACACTAACAATTATATCCCACTGTGAAGTACTGCATTCCTCTGCATAATTACACACCGAAATCATCAAGATTGACTGGACAGTGTCCGCAGTCATTATTGTCAATAATAATAATAATAATAATAATATGATATGATATTTTCCTTCAGGGTGGCCTCTCGTCCTCCGCCAGTGTGCTAGTGTCGGTGGAAGACATTAATGACAACAGGCCTTCTTTCTACCCGCTGAACTATGCGGTCAGCTTGAGCACTCAGAGCTCACCCGGGACGTCTGTTATCAGGGTAACAGCCCACGACCCTGACGCTGGAGCTAACGGGAGAGTGACATACCACACCGTATCTGGCGGAGGATCCAGTTTCTTCACTCTCAACAAGGACACAGGTATGGCAATGAATTGTTCATATTTTAATATTTAATTATTATATATTATCACCATCTCATTTTCAAGGGGATCCCATGGTGCATCACAATCACATAATAACAACAACAGACAACAAAACAAAAAATAAATGAACATAACATTCATTAAACAACAGCAAAACTCAAACCTTAAATAAAAATACACTACCACAGAATCAGAAAAGAAACGTGACATAATATACCGATCAGTAAATCAAAGCCCAACATAATCAATAGCATCTTCTAGAATAATGTACAATCCAAAGTAAAATATGATAATAAGGTTTGCTTTAAACATCATAAATGATGTAATAGATTGAATATCGGCAGGTAAGTTGTTCCAGTCTATTGGACCTTTAAACATAAACATATTTTTCTTGACACAATAAACAAAATAATATGTCTGAACAGAATGCCTAACATGATAAATAAAGAGTAAAGATAGAAAATATTGTTATAAATAGAAGGATATTTAAAATTTGAACATAAATTGAAGCCAGTGAATATGTTGTTTTAGATTAGATTTGATTCAATTTTATTGTCATTACACATGTACAAGTACAAGGAAACGAAATGCAGTTTAGGTCTAACCAGGAGTGCAATAGCAGCAAGTGCAGGATACAGGTATAAGTTATAAAGTGCAGTTATAGAAAAACTATGGTGATATTTACAAATGGATGTACTATGAACATTAAATACAGGTTGTGTGAGCTATGAACAGAGATTTACAATAGATGGGTAAATGTACAGGTTGCTATTAATAATCAGAAGTGTGCAGATAGATAAACATAATTACAAATGTATATGTACAGTGGGTGTGTACATAGTTACAAATGTACATGTGCAGTAGGTATGTACAGTTCAAATAAGTGAATCAGTGCAATGAATATGTGCGATTTTTAAATGTGCAAATGTTAAGTAATTTTTAAATGTGCAAATGTTAAGTAGTGCAGTGATTATGAAGAGTTAGGAGAGTGGGGAGTTAGGAGAGTGGGGAGTGTATTGGGGGGCAAAAAGTCAGTGGGGGGCAGAGTTCAAAAGGGAGACAGCTCTGGGGAAGAAGCTGTTCTTTAGTCTGCTGGTTTTTGAGTGCAAAGATGAAGACAAGGATGGAGTAAACTGAATCGGCACAGTGCCACTTTAGCTCTCAAAAGACAATTTAATTAGACAACGTTTCGACCTACAAGGTTTTTATCAGGTCACACAGGAAACACTAGAGAACCCTAGATATTCAAATTTAAGACATCACACCTGCAAACAATAATAACCCTAATTAACCAATAATTAGGCAAATGACACAAGAAAAACACACAAGTCAAAACAAACAAAATTTATATACAAAGACACATAAAAACGTATATATATATTTATAAGAAAGGTTTCAAATCAAAATTCAAATTCAAACTCGTTGGAGACAAGGTATTAAAAGTGTAAATATAAGCTTCCCTCTGCAGTAAAGTTTTATCAATATCACCTCAACTTCTAGGTATTTAACTTTTTCAATGTCTAAGTAACGTAGCGTTGACAGGTTTATGTTTGAAAAGATGGCCACTGGAGTACGTGTACTGTATGTTTCGAGAGAAGTGTTATACTCATCATAGACCGCATTTATTTGATAATATTGTAGGAGCATTAGAGCAATTTAAAGATTCCTATTCCTGTGTAATATGTCCAAGATACAGGTATAAAGTTATAATTTATGTTGTGTATTGTGTTTTTATTTCGGATATTGTCTTACAGGCCATTTTATTAGGTACACCTGTCCAACTGCTTGTTAATGCAAAAAATTCTAATCAGCCAATCACATGACAGCAACTCAATGCATTAAGGCATGTAGACATGGTCAAGACGATCTGCTGCAGTTCAAACGAGCATCAGAATGGGGAAGAAAGATGATTAAAGTGACTTTGAACGTGGCATGGTAATTGGTGCTAGACAGGCTGGTCTGAGTATTTTAGAAACCGCTGATCTACTGGAATTTACATTTCTAGGGTTTACAGAGAATGGTCCAAAAAAGAAAATATCCAGTGAGTGGCAGTTCTGTGGGCACAAATGCCTTTTTGATACCAGAGGTTAGAGGAGAAAGGCCAGACTGGTTCGAGCTGATAGAAAGGCAACAGTAACTCAAATAACCTCTCAAAAACCTCTGAATCTCTGAATGCACAACACGTCCAACCTTGAGGCGCATGGGCTACAGCAGCAGAAGACCACACCAGGTGCCACTCCTGTCAGCTAAGAACAGGAAACTGAGGCTACAATTCGCGCAGGCTCACCAAAAATAGAAGATTGGAAAAATGTTGCCTGGTCTGATGAGTCTCGATTTTTGCTGCGCCATTCGAATGGTAGGGTCAGAATTTGGCGTCAACAATATGAAAGCATGAGTACATCCTGCCTTGTATCAATGGTTCAGGCTGCTTGTGGTTGTGTAATGGTTTGGGGGATATTGTATTGGCACACTTTGGGCCTATTAGTACCAACTGAGCATTGTGTTAACGCCACAGCCTACCTAAGTTCTCCTGATGGCTACCTCTCAGCTGGATAACAAACCATGTCATAAAGCGCGAATCATCTGACTGATTTCTTGAAAATGGCAATGGGTTCACTGTACTCAAATGGCCTCCACAGTCACCAGATCATAATCCAATAGAGTACCTTGGAATGTGGTGGAATTGGCGATTCACATCATGGATGTGCAGCCGACAAATCTGCAGCAACTGCATAATGCTATCATGTCAATATGGACCAAAATCTCTGAGGAATCTTGTCGAATCTATGCCACGAAGGATTAATGGTGTTCTGAAGGCAAAAAGGGGTCCAATCCGGTACTAGTAAGGTGTACTTAATAAAGTGACCGGTGAATGTATACAGTAGCATGTAAAAAGCTAATAACTTTTATATTAAATATCGTGACCAAAAAAAGACTTGTAAAATATGTACTTTTTTTAAGTGATTTAATTTAAATAATGCTTGACATCTAGAAAAAAATCTGTTTTGTCATATTTAATAGTCCCAGTCTTCTGGGCTAATTGTATGTGTCCGTTTCTTGGCCTCATCCATTTTCTCACATTTAATACTCATATAATCATGTGTCTACTTTTATTCCATTCTTACAATGTTTTTTTTTCCCTGTTAGGTGTTATCTCTCTTTCCCGCTCTCTGCACGGAAAGGCCAACTCCGTCATCCCCATGGTGATCTCAGCACGAGACGGAGGAGGCCTCACAGCACCTGTCAATGCCAGGGTGAACATCAGTGTTGTTGGTGGCTCAGTGGCTCCCCCAGTGTTCGAACAGGCCCAGTACTTCT
Organism: Danio tinwini; assembly: GCA_903798205.1. Classification (NCBI taxonomy): domain Eukaryota; kingdom Metazoa; phylum Chordata; class Actinopteri; order Cypriniformes; family Danionidae; genus Danio; species Danio tinwini. Next base: position 12,824,299 of record CAIGQZ010001492.1, on the reverse strand, counting down.
TCACCGTCTCTGAAGACGTGCTGCGGGGCACAGAAGTCGGCGTAGTGAGAGCCAGCAGCAGGAATGGTGAGTTTCAGCTTTTTCCATGTGCACTCTTCTTGGAGTTACCATCACTATGTCTAAAACGGCAGTAAATAAAGTAGCCTATGTGCTGCTCTCTCTGAACCATGAATCGGTGTCTGTGAGACGGTGAAGGTGCTGAAAAAGCCTGATAGGGAATATTTTCACTCTCGCTGAGGCAGTTGTGCAAACAGAGCAGCAGCTGTGGTGTGAAGCTCATTAAACAGTCACATCCATCACAGATTCCTCTCTACCTCATGGTGCTGGAAATGATTATTTGTGGATATATATATATATTCTCTAATAGTGCAGGGTATTTTGGTGTTAAAAAACAATGAGGAATCCTATAGGATGTACCAGTGTGTACTAGTAGAGATTACATGTTACGGCTGATAACTGATAGAAGGAGATTTAATTTCAATATAGTTTTGTCCAAATTGTTTAAAAACAAGATAGGTAATTTAATGTATAATGATATTAGATTATAATGTACAATAGGAAAAGTGGATATTTGTTTTAAAAAATGTATTGAAATAAAAGAATATATATATTTCTTTCAAATCAGACAAGCCTTAATGCCGGTGTGAACATTTGTAGAAGATATAAGCTTGTTGTTGGAAAGATTTCTAACATGAGCAGACGGTTGACATGTTTCAGCACATTACTGGCAAGCCTTTAAGATTATTTATCACAGTTCCAACATGTTTTATGAAGTTGCTGGCATGTTGTATCATGATGCATTGCTTACTTTTTACCTATATGATTATTATATCATTAAAATTACCCAACACTGTTGCTAAAATGTGTTTAACACATTTCTAGCAAAAATAGCATGTTGCTAACAGATTTCTAAAATGTTTAGAACATGGCTGCTATTAATTAAGCTTGTGTTTTACCATATTGTTTGATAAATGTGCGTACTCATGCGTTAATAGTATTTTAAATAACATGTTTTAACACTGTGCCAGCAGGAATTAGCATGTTGGTAGTGTTTTTCTAGTATGTTGTTGACATGTTTCAAGCTTGTAAGTGGCTTTTCTGCTGTGGTACTTTGCTAGTTCTGGTAGTTTTAAATTTGTGTTCCAAAACAGAGTGTTTGAATTTTTAATTATTAAAAGGATGATTTATGACCAATCGTCATAAATATAACAACATAAATATAACAGGATACGTTTCTGTATTTGTGATGAGCTTACAAAGTCACTTCAGATTTAAATCATATGTTAAATCCCTTCATACGTACCTTATCCCATCTTTCTCTCTGCCTCCAGGAGTCTCTAAGGATGTCACCTACACTATCTCTGCTGGGGATCCAGATGGTTACTTCATGGTGGATCCGGAAACTGGAGCATTAAGAACAAGCCTTCCTCTGGACCATGAGTCACGACCCTTTTTCAACTTGCAAATTCAAGCACGCAGCGGATCCCCTCCAGCTTTTGGAGACGCTCGTGTTCGGGTCACCATTGCAGATGTGAACGATAATGCCCCCATATTTTTCCCATCATCCTCTGAATCTCTGCTCTTGCCAGAAGCCACAAAAATGGGTACTATTGTGTACCGTGTACAGGCTGAAGATCGGGACTCGGGTCCTAATGGGCAACTAAGCTTCGACTTGATTTCCACCGGAGGGCAGCGCACATTTGGTGTAGAGCGCAGCAGTGGCGAAATACGACTAATTGGGAGTCTGTCGTACGATACCATACCTCGCTATGACCTTCAAGTGATTGCAAAAGACAGCGGTGCTCCTCAACTTAGTGCTACATTCAGCCTGGTAGTCCACATCCAGGCAGAGAATGACCAGGGTCCTGTGTTTGACACAATGACCTATCGTGTGGAGCTGAAGGAGAACACGCCACTAAACACCAACTTCTTACAGGTTCGGGCACTCAATAGAGATCCCAATGGAAATGGAGGATCGTCCACACTGACTTCCACACTGGCGTACCGGCTCCGGCCTGATGGGGATGCAGCAGGTTTCGGGATTGCCCCAGACAGTGGTTGGCTGTTTGTTAAAAGTGCTTTGGATAGAGAGGTCAAGGATATATACCTGCTGACTGTACTCGCTACTTCTGGAAGCGGGCAGATGGGGAAGACTGGTAGTGCAACGGTCAGAGTTTCAGTGACGGATGAGAATGATAATGCCCCTCGTTTCTCCCAGGAGAGGGTCTTCTTGGCTGTGAGAGAGAACTTGCCTGCTGGGACTGGTTTTGGCAGGGTGTCTGCTACCGATCGTGATGCTGGTCTCAACAGTCGCCTTACATACAGATTACTTCACACTGACCGATACTTCCAAATCAATTCCCAAACAGGTGAGCTTGAACAAAGTCCAAATACTGAATGTTTTGTGAATTCAGAACATTCAGTTTAGGAATTCTGCTATAAAACGTAGATGAAATGTTTGAATAGAGGCTTTCAAACTTTTGACACCAGATTGATTTCTGTAAAGGAAGCTATGTAATTTCATGGATGAAGACCTGTTTATTCTGCCACAAGTGAGAGAAAATGTGAAAACTATAAAATTTCTTTTTTATTTCACTATTAAAAGTAGAGTTAAATATCAATGTTTTTTTGTCCCTGCTAACTCTAACTTTAACCCTAACCCATGCAATTGAACCTCTACGTGTCTAGTATGTTTAGCAAAAGGCTAGCATGGTGTTAACCATGTGCTAGCTTGAAATATTGTTAGCATTTAATTGAGATGTTTATAAGTTTGTTAAATTGTAATTATATTATAGTAAAAATGTAGCAGCCATTTCTATTTTTTGCTGTAATATCATTTGTATAAACACAGTTTTGTTACAAATCCCATGGTAAAATCATGGTTAGTGTAGCAAAAAAACTATGGAACTTTGGTTTTATCATCATTTGTTCTTCCTCGTGGTTTTAAACCTTGAATTTATATGAGTTTCTTTCTTCTGTTGAACACAACAAAGAAGTTATTTTGAAGAATGCTGGTTGCTGGCACTCATTGACTTCCATAATAGGAACAAAAACTATGAAAGTCAATGGGTTCCAGCAACAATCCATTTTTAAAAATATCTTCTTCATGTGTTTGACAGAAGAAAGAAAATTAAACAGATCTTGAACAGGTAAAGAGTCAGTAATTGATGGCAGAATTTAAATTTTTGGGTGAACTATCCCTTAGAAGAGTAGCGTGGTGTTGTAGATTAGAATTTCAATGTAAAATCCCAAAGTTTGCAGGTTTGAATCATTCAAGGGTCATTTTGTATCTATTAGTAATTAGGTTTTGTAGTTCAGTCAAGTTTAACAGCAGCAGCACTGAAAAAAATGTTTTGTGTAGGTGAAATCAGCACCAGAGCAGCTCTGGACCGCGAGCACCAGTCCAGTTATCAGCTGATGGTGGTGGTTCAAGATGGCGGTACCCCTCCACGCAGCGCCACTGGGACAGCCCACATCACAGTGCTGGATGAGAACGACAATGCACCAGCCTTCAGCCACACGCAGCCTGGCAGGGAGATTCTCATTCAGGCAAGAACCAGACTGGCATAGACCACATTCAAAGCCCTAAATCAGTGTGTCATAACATAGGTGCTGGTGTTTATTAAAGCACAGTTTACACATCATAAAAACGTCATTACATCCGTACATAATATCTTTCAAAAATTGTTTATGTGACCTTGGAAATGTTCCCACTCTTGAAGTTGTTTGCGTGGAGTGTAAGCAGCCAGACGGTGCTGTTTAAAACCTGCTTGATGTCTTCCAGGTTCAGGAGGGTCTTCCTGCTGGGTCTTTATTAGGAACTCTTCATGCCAAAGACCCAGATGAAGGAGAGAATGGCACTATTTTCTACTCTTTATCAGGTAAGGAAGAGTCTAGAAGTGTTGGGTGGTATTTTTGCCAGAGGATGTTATTATAAAATGGTAAACCTGTACCATGTAAATAGTTATCTTTTGTGCCTGATGTGATTTTCTGTGGGGATACTTATACTACCATATTTGTCTATATTTATGCTTTAATTTGTCCTTGGTTTTTAAGGCTCCAGAGCAGAACGTTTCTCCTTGAACCCAAACACTGGCGAGCTGCACTCCTCTTCTCCCCTGAGAAGAGCTGAGAAAGCAGAGTACAGTTTCACTGTCACAGCCTCAGATCGTGGAGCTCCTTCTCAGAGCTCTTCTGCTGTCTTACTTATACAGGTGAGACTGTCTCGGTATTGCTGTTTCAAGTATATAAGGATGTATTTTTATACTATTAATTAAAAATGAAAATGGAAAAAAAGTCTAAAGCAAGGCCAATAGCTCAAGGTTTACCATATATTTTAGCATTGTGCAGCTATTATAATGCAGGTATTTTTTATGTGCTTAGTTCTATTTTAGGTTAATTATAAACAATACAAATATCTTTTTTTGCCTTTACAAGGCAACAACACACTAAAATCAGTTTTATGTTATTTTATTTATACTAAAGTTTTTTATATATATTTTATTTAAGCTTATTTCCTTTTTACATACAAAAAACAATACCAATGAAATCTACTAGTGTAAACAGCAATACATCAGAAAATTAAAATAAATAAATTACAGTGAATTAATAACAAACAAATGAGGGTATTGACCAATCAAAGCACACATAATGTAATTATCAGAGTGTGATCAATCATTTCAATAAATCGTTGGCATAGTTTGAAATTGGTGTTGAGACTCTTTGAAACATGGAGGGTCGGACGTTTTCCAGTTTAAAAGTATGCTTTTTTTGCAAGAGTTAGGCCAATCAAAAGGGGACGTTGCTGGGACTTTGGAAAAGTGTCTAACATCTCTGTCAAGAAATGTAAGACAATGGTGTGGCTTAAACTTCCTTTTGAAAAACCTTTTTAAAAAATCTAATATAAAATAAACAAATTTACTTAAAACTAATTTATGTGCTAATATTGGAATTAGTTTTTAAATATTAATATTTGGTTTAATTCTATTTTATGTAATAATATCGAATTTGACTATATTTTCAATTTATATTTCTTAATTCATCATTCAAAAGTAATTTTATATGCGTGTGTCAGGTCTATTGGATTTTTAATACGTATCTATATATCTAATTTTATATATATATATATATATATATATATATATATATACTGTATATATATCAGTGTTTCCCCTACCGTTTTATAAGGGGGGCGCCCCGCCCTCCCAATAGCTGTCTCCTTGAAGTTCACAACTTTTTTTAATAAACAAGCTAAATAGCGTATGTAATATCTTATTTAGGCCTACATAACAGCATGTCATTTCTGTTCTGCGCTCGCGTCACTGCAGCTAAAATATATACAGATGCAGAAATCCCAAGTCTCCTGGAAGTTCCGGGTGTCTCCCGCAAATGACTCCCGGATGCCCGCAAACGAATAGTAATCTTCCGGAAATCCCGCGTCTCCCGCCCGGTCCTCAAATACGTCCCGCATCCCTCCCCGCTCTTCAGATGCATCGCGCACATCCCATCCCATCACAATCTTTGATGCGAGCGGAGCTATCTCCTCTATCTAGTGTCTGGTTATGAATGAGCAAGTGAACAGATCGCAAGAGCCACAGTAATTATCTAAACATTACTTTTGATAGGTTAAATGAATAGAGCATTATTGGAATGGTCCTGCATGTATTTAGGCCTTTTTTTTACATATAACATCTGAAAGTTCTGTTTTTGACTATTACAAGTTCACTAAAAGCTGGCTGGAATTATTAGATAAAACTTTTTTTAACATAAATATTTAATAATATAACTTTTTGTAATACACTCATTGCTATAAGAAGTAGTTTATGGGCCTATTTCCTTTTAGTAAACAAGTATTAGATTTATAGATGTGCATTTTAACTCATTTTCATCTTTCATCATTTCATCGTTTCCAAATTGCATTGTTTGTAATTTTTCTGTGGCGGTTCATTCCACTGTGGTGACCCCTGATAAAAAGGCACTAAGCTGAAGTAAAATTAATGGCTGAATTATTTTCTGTAAAGCTGCTTCTGGCCGTGACATGTTCACATCTAAAAAAATGTAGGAGACATGTTTAATAAATGTTTTAATAAATGGGCCAGACATTTCTGACTTTTCATACCAAGAGACTCAGGAAATGTTCTTCCAGAAGCCCATAAAGATTCCAGAGACAAAAGCTGCACAGTTTGTCAATAAAAAAAGATATAAAATAAATGTTAATTTATAATTTACATACGGTTGTACAGTTCAAATAGTTGTTCAGTTATTTACTTACTCCTTGTGTCAGTGTGAGTCTAAACAGCCACGCTGCGTTGGGCCACATTGTGTCGCGCCGCAGCCCCAAATATATATATATATATATATATATATATTTTTTTTTTATGTTTGTCTGCCTGTGAAAAAAATCCCACAAAGTGTAGTTCATGGTATTTTTTGCTATTTTTGTGAGGTTGCTTACTAGTCTAAGTCACACATCTACCCTCAATTATGATTTTTTTTCTCTTAATCTGCTGAAATCTTGGATGAAAGGCCTTTGACTGTGCCAAACTGTCAACAGTCCCTCGAGCTGTGATGTCTTTACTGGAGCAGGGAAATGAGCAGTGACCCAGAGGCCTGGCTACTGTCTATGCAAACACAAATGCCTCAAAACTCCCAGCATTACTTCCTGCTCTAGAGGAACCCACCGAAACACAAAACCCTGCTTTAATCCCAATGCTCGGCATGAAACCGCAAAAATTAGACATGCCAAACTGTATCTTGACAACAGGATTGTTTTTACGCCTAAAAGACCTTAAAGAATCCAGATTCTAAAGAGTTTGTTTACAACGAATCGTGAACCATCTTGAGTGCTTTTACAGATGTGATTTTTTTAACAATAGTTATTGGAGGGTAATTGTATATTGTGTAGTTGCATGCTGTTTCTGTCCTCTCTGTTAGTATGAAGAAGATGAGAGGGAGAGATGTTAAAATTTACATACAATCCATCCTAAATAGTATTCAAATGAAAATATGCTTGTCTTAAATAGTAGTATGCTTTACAAAGGATTCCAAAGTTACTACTATTCCCAGTAATAATTCCAAATGCAGATCTTTGTACACTCTATATTGGCTAATATTGACAATGACACATTGCTGGGTGGTCAAGAATATGATTAGGGCCGCACAATTAATCAAATGTAAATTAATGCACAGTTTGTCAGTATAGCCAGTTCTGTAATCATCTGTAAATCTCCAGCTCCTGCTTTCAGATAGAGCAGCGTTTTACTACACAGAGCCATAGTTCACTAACAAGCCACGCAAATTTTGCAGAAGATTAAATTAATGCGATTTTGAAATAAAAAAAATCATTCTGTGATTTGACAGCTCTTTGCACCACTATATGTTGCTGTTACATCTGAAATGCGTGAAAATACCCCATTTAATAACATGGGTTTACACCTAACTTACTTTAGAACTTCTGTCGAGTTTCTGAAATAAATTCTTCTGTGAGATGATTTTGTAGTCATGAGATTATTATCAGTCAGTTTCTGCACTATAGCGCCCTCTGGTGTTTGGAAGAAACTGACTACTGATCACAGAGCCGTGCTTCCCTAACAAAATGTGCATGATAATTGCTGCTTTTGCTAAATTGCCACTTTGATGTCCTTTCTGTTTATCATGCAGGCCTAGAGTTATTAGAGCTACAAACACAGGGAAAAAGTGTTACAATTCAAGTGTGTGAGGCAGACGGTTAAATGGATATACTTTTTATATTTAAGTTTTATAAAGACTTTGAAAGGTTTATTTGCCAGGCATGAAATTCAAATTTTCAGGTGTATAGAACCAAAAATATTATTATCACATATTTAAAAGCATAATCAGACCAAAATAGGTCTATCAAAAACTATATCTTATATTTTCACAAATGCATTTAAATGTGGTTATTATAGTTCAAATACATGAGGCGATTTCTCTACATTAAAGACTTTTTTTAAAGACAGATATATGTGCTAATTCATCTCCAGCACATAAAAGAAATAGGGAGAATGTGATAAGATGATTGACAGGACTCGTAACTACGCAACAAAATGGTCCATTAAAGACAAAGTAGTTTGTATCAAATTCTGCCAACCTAAATGTAATACATTCCCAAAAGTACTGACTTTTTCTTTTCAAAAAGTGCGTACTTCAAGGGCGCATTATAAGTAGGCGAATTGGGACGCAGAAGGAGACAGAGGGAAAACGCACCTTTGAATCAAGTGTTCCCAGATGGCTCTGATGAGGCCCAGCTGTGGTTCCTTGTGATCAAACAGAAAGCTGCAAATCTCAGCTCCCTAACATGCTAGCACTAATGCTGATACGCTCGCACTGCACAACCCTGCACCATAGCAATCTCAAGATAATATTTTACATACCGTCAGTAATACCAGCTTCGTTTGAAAGTCCAGTGTACTTTACACCAAAGAGAGAGTACAGAAATGGATCAGCGTCAATCCTTCTGTTGCTTTCCTTCCTGTGATCCAGTTGAGCTTGTATTGTTTTGTCTTTTTTATGGGGTATTAATATGAAAGGCTTCACCTGTCAACCATTTTCCAGCTCTACTGTACTTCAAGGACATGGGAAATGAGATCACAGGCATGTAATGTGGCAGCCTGGACTATTTCATCTTATTCTTTCAGTGCTGCTTGTTATATTGACGTCTAGAACAATGAGAACACACCATGCACTGAAAATTGGAACATGTTACTGTGTATTTGGCAAATGATGATAAATAACTTTTCATTTCTATACACAGTTAAAGTTAGCAGAATCTGCTGTATGTTTAATGTTTTACCAACATAAGATGAGGTCAATATTTGGGAAGCTTCATACTGTAGTTCAGATGAGTCTACAGGTATGTGATTAAGCGTTTCTGGAATGTTATATGTTTGGCAACAGTTCTTTTAACACTAATTGATACAATGTCTAGCTTTTTTTTCTTTAATAAAAAAGTCATGTTGCATGGTCGTATTCCAGGATGACAATTTCAAGATGCATCGGGGTATAAACAGTTTCACAAAAGAAACTGAGTTGATTCCCAATGACCATCTTTGGGATGTCCCAAAGTTTTTCGATTTAATTATGTTGTGAATTTGTCAGAATTGTTACTACAACCTTGTGCAATTGCATTCATGTTTGGCCCAGATCTTGCATTTAGCCAGACAGTGTATGAACTGAGCATAAAATATAACTAACATTTCATTCCAATGTGTTTAATTTCAATCTGTAGGTCATTGGCTCTACAAGAATCTCTCCAAAACCCAACACCCTATCCATGACACTTAACTCTGTGGAGGGAGCCAAACCAGGCTCTGTTATTGGCTCGGTCGGAGCACATGACCAACGTGAAGTGATCTTAAACGGTCAAGTGACCTACTTAGTAGTGGGCGGCACAGATCACGAAGGAACCTTTATGGTTGACCGTCTGACAGGAGATGTTTACTTGGCTAGAGAGCTGGACTACGAAAAAGGGTCACGGTACACCCTACAGATCGAGGTGGATGATTTCTCCAAGGCTTTTCCAAACACTCACATGATTCAGTTGGAAATCAACGTACAGGACAGTAATGATCACGCACCACAGTTTCCAGAAGACCCAGTCACTATTGTTATTCCTGAAAACACGCAAGCTGGATCTTCTGTTTATACCTTCCAAGCGACTGATAAAGATGGCAGCGGGCCAAACTGTGAGATTCGTTATTCTGTCCAACAGCAGTGGCCTGATAACCCAGATCTCTTTAATCTTGATCCAGTAACAGGTGTGTTGACGCTAGGCCGTGAACTGGATCACGAGGAAACCTCCAGTCTGTTCTTGGTGGTCCAAGCAATGGATTCAGCATTGGATCCCAGTCAGAGGCTTTGGGGCTCAGTGACGGCACGAGTGTTTGTGACTGATGAGAACGACAATGCGCCGATATTCAGCTCCCCGACTGCTGTTAGCGTGATGGAGGATCAACCGGTAGGCTTCGTGCTGCTGTATGTCATGGCCTGGGACGCAGACCGGGGCGAAAACGGACGGGTGTCCTACAGAATCCAGTCAGGAAACACAGCGGGACACTTTGTTCTCAGCCTGAACAGTGGTAAGAATCATTACTTCGCTCCATTTGAAAAACATCTCCTTCTCACACCACGCTGCTTTATGAACCGTTCGCTCAAAGCCTGAAGTAATTTAGCAGAACAGATCATTTTCTTGAAGGGTTTATTCGTAGGAGTCTAGTATTATTTTGGCCCGTCGACCGCATCTCTTTGATTTGGCCTTGGAAATATTCATGTATTAGACTGAAATTCCTCCCATCATCCAAGAATACGACCATTTACAGCTCACGCGAAATTAGATTAAATAGACAAAGTCGTCTAATCGACTCAGCAGCTGTGGACGATTTTCCTTCCATTATTGTCAAATGGTTTATGATGGTTAGCGTTTCTGGTACTAAATCAGGCATATTCTATGCACTATGATATATATTAGAGCACAGGACAGTCACATTTGATATTAGCCAGATGCTGAGGAGAGTCTTTTCACACTCTTTAACATCTAGATGGTTGTTAAGCACGAAAGCAGAGCTACCGTTTAGAGAAGCAGAAATCAGCTCAAACATCTCAATGATGTGTTTAAAGCTAGAGTGTGTTTAGTGGACTGTAAATAAAAAAAGAGGCCGCACACAGACTTCTCACAAACACACAATAATGTTTCTCAGTCAGCCAGGAGTATCGACCGCAGTGGTGTGTTTATCCGGAGTGACCCTCGCTCTGGGTCTTGCTGATGACAGCATTGCAGAGAGGTATAGCTGGAAAGCTTCAAAAATGGATCCGTGACAACTAATTTCTTTCCTGGTTTTCATACCAGCAAGTCAGCAAAAAGCTTCATTCTTGAATTGCGTATAGAGAGTGGAGGAGGTAAATTGAAGAGAAAAACAGAGGACGGACAAATCAAAAATGAAGTGGCAGACTGTACCTATGGATATTGTGTTTGACTTCTGTGGTTTGAACAATTTTCTGTTAACATCTTTTATAATAAATAATAATAATGGCCACAGCATCTTATTTTATTTCTTTCTATTTTATGTTATCATCTCATACTTTACTTTACTTTTAATTTTATTTAATTTTATTTAATTATTTTTTTTAAATTCTATTTAATTTAATTTGCCTTTTTATTTCATTTTATTTTATAATTATTTAAATTAAATAAAAAATGTATTTAATTTTACTTTTTATTTAATTTTATTTATTTTACTTTTTATTATTTAATTTTATTTAATTTAACTTAATTGTTTATTTTTATTTATTTTAATTTAATTATTATTATTATTTTTTTTTTTTTTTTGCGACCAGCAAGCACAAATTGCCAAATCCTAAGTTAACATGCCAAACTTTGCTTTTCTGAGCAATACCATGTTTTTTTGGCTAATGCAATGTGGTAATTCAAGGGTATGAGTCTGTATTATTCTGTATACTTTACCACAATACTTCCATCTGCAACTTTTCCCAAGAATAATCTCCACATTTTGGGTTGTGATGGGCTACATTAAGTTATTAATTTGATCTTTAAAACAGAGTTTACCATGTGCAAGATGAAATATTACAAATATGCATAGTAAAAATACAGAGAACTCTCTAACCTCGGCCACAGGGCAAATGATCACCGCAGCAGATCTACAGATGTTTTTGTCTTCTCTTCTCCAGGTTCTCTCTCCATCCTCAAACCTCTGGATCGCGAGGAGCAGGAGAGCTACAATCTCACTATTGTCGCAGAGGATCATGGGATACCCCAGCATTCCACCACTCAGGTGCTGTCTATTCAGGTGATTGACATAAATGATGAAGCTCCGTGGTTTGAACGAAATGAGTTTGAAGCCCAAATCAGAGAAAACCAGCCTGCAGGAACAAGCATAATAAAGGTCACCGCTTCTGATCGAGATCATGGTGAGTGTCAATCTCTGTCTTATTAAATGTATATTTTAGAAACCCTTGCTATTAGCGACACCGGTGGCCATTATGTGAACTACAGACAGAAATCTATTGCGTGTCTTCGCATTTATGTATTATGTATTATGCACAAGAGTTAGATTTTTTTCACATTTTTCTTAGTTTTTTCATTAAATATAATTAAAATAATTTTTAAATACTAACATTTTCTGATAGCAAACATCTAGACATTGGCTACTCTGCAGATAGCTGTATTTCAAACTTACTACTCACTACTTTTTCAAAAAACACATAATAAACACGAAAGTAGTAAGAACATACCAATATGTTTTAACAAGCTCTGAATTTCATTGACATTGTGTTAACATATGAGTTCATTCAAATTTTTTTAATTATTATTTGTGTTTTTTTTCAGTCACTAAAACTCTGTCGTTGTGTAAACAAACTGGCAAAATGCATAAAAAGTCTCTTGTATTTGGCTGAAAACATTGCCATGTAAATGGCCCCTTAGACAGATTTTAAAATACATTTGAGATTATATAGTAGATTATAGATCTGGCATATATAAATTAATAAAATAGCTAATTCAACATTATCTTGAATATTGAGGTATTAACTTGAGCACAAATGAATAAAATGTTGAATCTTTAAGATAGAAGAAAGAGATTGATTTGTTTTATCTCATTTGTCATGAGGGGCATGAATAAAATGTTGAATATTTTAGATAGAAGAAAGAGATTGATTTGTTTTATCTTGTTTGTCTCGAGGGGCATGCGTGGAATGTTCCTGAATGAAAGTCAAAGTGCCAAACTGCAGTTAAACATCATGGATCCTTTTCACAAGCCTGTTATGACACGTTTAATAGTCATCAGCATCTTAAATCTTTTAAAGTTTTTAATTTAAAAAAAATGTATGAACATTTATATGTATTTATGTATGCATTATATCATCTTTACTTCAAATTACAAAAAAAACGAGTTACCGCTTGTGCGAGGGGTTTCTAATGCAGCATCTATGGGACAGGACCGCAAATTTGACGTTATTCTCTTCTCTGGCTGCCGTCATCAGTCTCACATAATTTTTTTCTTTTTCTGAAAGTCTTTATAATATCATTGTGGAGTTTTTCCTTTTATTACTTGAGCAAATAAGATTGTAAAAAAAGATTTGTTGTATTCTCCCATTTACTGTGCTCTAAGTTTTCCCAACTATGATGACTTCCTCTACTGAGAAACCCAAAGTGTGAAAAGGGTCTATTGCGTCACCACGCTATCCACATTTCCTCCGGAGGTTTATTTTTAATTTGTCGACAAATTAAAAATTTGTCAATTTTTATTTGCATTAAATCATTTGTAATAGAATAAAATGTTTAAATTGTAATACATTTGTTTGTTGACAAATTAAAAATGAAACTCTTGAGGTAATGTGGATAGCGTGGTGACGTAATGATATTTAACTGCAGTTTGGTACTCTCACTTTCATTCAGGAACATTTTATGCATGCTCCCCATGCCAAACAAGATATTGAATGTGAGTATGATGAACTGTTGGAAGAGTGTTGTTTTAATGAAATTTGATACCGCATGCCTTCTGAGAACAAAACTCAGCATTTTGGAGTGTGTGTGTGTGTGTGTCTGTGGTTTTTTACTGACTTGGTAGGTGCAGAAAATAGTGTCAAACAGCCGTGTGTATGGAAATACCCTGTCGAAAAATAAAGCGAAAATCCTACACATCGGTAAATAGTTTGATTAAAGTGTTTACATGTCTGTGCTTCACCTCAATAATGAGACTAAAAACGGCATAATCTACATGTCATAATGCGATTTCTGTTTAGTTCGATTATGACCTTAATCGGATTAAATTTAGCAAATATCACAGTTTACATGGTAGACCCCTAATCAAAGTATTGTCTTAATCATATGAAAATGTCTATGTAAACTTGCTCATTGAGTGCATTACATTGTGGGACTGTCACAGGGGTCTGTTGTAAGTACAATTTGGTAACTGTATTAGATCATGCAGAAAATCATCCGATTGAGCAAAGTAAATCATCTGCAAAAAAAAAGAAGTAGTAGTACACAACCATACTATTCCTAACAGTGTGCACTAAATCAACAAGGCCTCTTTCCTTCCATTCAGAGTTAGAAGGCCAACAGGAAGTGAACAAGCTGATTTGAATTAACAGAAGTACAGTGTCGTAAAATATTCAGGTTCAGAGCTTTTCATCTTGGTTTTAACAGTGGTTTCATTAGTAGCTGGTTTTGCTGATTCAGCCTCGGAGTCATGGTCTGCACAAGTGTTAAGTGTGGACCAAAGACATACGGATGCCAGATTGCGTGCAAAGTCAGCGAGCTTTGGCACGAGCACCTGCTTACTCAATTAAAGCTTCCTGAAGAATGTCTTTACAGTCTCTCTTTCATACTCTCTCGCTGAGCCCAGGGGCCTGAGAACGAGTCCCACATACCATCTACAGGAAGCGTTAAAAAATAAAAAAAACACTGCCCTCACTGCAACACAACATAAATACAGCTTTAAGCAGATGGAGGAAGTTTTCAGACACAGGTCGTCAATTTCGAAAAGCTTGGAATACCTTGATTCGTTTCAATAGTAAACATAAATTTTAAAGGACTATATGTCGGTATTATTATTGTAAGTGTTATTTCTTTGTACTTAAAGGTTGAAGGTTTTGTGCAGTATTCAGTTGGTGGTATTCGATTCTGAAGAGAATTATTAAACATTTGTTTTTATTTTGGTTGCAGGCACTAATGGCTTGGTGACGTACGGTGGTGTGACCGAGGATGGATTCACTATTAACGCAGAGACTGGTGTGATATCAGTCACTCGAGTTCTAGATAGGGAACTTCAAGACCACTACACAATAACAGGTACTGCAACAACACTGCCATGATCTACACATAATAAGACTAAACCATTTAGCATGATTTAAGATTAAACAGTTTAACATTAAGTCCTTTTATATTATTTAGTAATGCTTTGAATTAGCTTTCTTTTTTTATACTTCGATTTAAATTTTTTGTGATTTCTTTCTGTGCTTTTGAAAAATAAATGATTTATTTTTAGCTTTAATATATATTTTTATATTTTGGCAATTTTGGTTCTTACATCTAACTTAAATATAAATATATATAAACAATTTCAACATTTTAAAAATATTTTTTCTAGTGCTGGACAAAGATTAATCACGATTATCTTCATCCAAAATAAAAGTTTGTTTTGACATAATATGTGTGTGTGTATATGTGTTTGTCTGCTCAAAACAATTAAAGGAAACACTTGGAGTTACATTGTGTTAATTATTATGTATATGTGATACACATTAAAATAAAATTACACAAAAGTATGTATTTCAGGTCGTCCGCAGGGTCTTGAAAAGTATTAAAAGTTGAAAAATTGAAAAATTTAATGCCCTAAAAAAGTATTAAAAAGTGTTAGTAGACTGTCTGCTTAATATCTGTTGATACTGCTCCTTCAACAGACATTTACTGACTATAAGAAACTTTGTACATGTCAATTTACACTAACTCTAACCCCAACCCTAACCTCAACCTAACAGTCTACTTATAATCTAATAAGAATTGGTTGCAATGTAATTTATATTTAACAAACGGACTATCAAAATAAAGTAAAAAAAAAAAAACGGACCATCAAAAAAAAAAGTCTTAAATGCTATTTTACAGAGTATTAAATTTGATATCATTTTTGATTATGCAATGTATGGTTGTATGCTAAAGTTTGCCTGAATTAAATCTGCGAATATCAAAATGCTGTGTAGTTTATGAAATCAATAAAAGTTCTGCTAGATTTGATTACTGCAGTAACCAAGGCAGCACCGTTATTTCTGCAGTTCTATAGGCGCCAACCTGCTGAATTAGCTAGATTTAATATATTTTTATTCAGTATATGAATAATGTTTTAGTTTTGGATTAGTTTCTTACATTAATATTTAGTAAATATACTGTAAGTTAAAATCTCGCCAGTGTTTCCGGTTGAAACCTAAAGTGGTTTTAAGGTCTTAAAATGTATGGAAAGAGTCTTAAAGGTCTTAAAAGATATTTAATTTCACTTAATCAGTCCTGTATATACAGTACTCTGTATTTATTACATAGATATTTAAATTTCTATATAATTTGTATCATACATGCACGCACACACACACACACACACACACACACACACACACACACACACACACACACATA
>CAIGQZ010001492.1:12780533-12808040 GCA_903798205.1 Danio tinwini | reverse complement strand
AATTTGTATCATACATGCACACACACACACACACACACACACTATATATTATACACTATACATTATATATATGTGTGTGTGTGTGTGTGTGTGTGTGTGTGTGTGTGTGTGTGTGTGTGTGTGTGTGTGTGTGTGTGTGTGTGTGTGTACACATATAAATACACACAATACACACATTTTAGGTCAAAACAAAAATTTTATTTTGGATGCGATTTAATCATGATTCATTTGTTTAAAATGTATATATTATTTTATTCTATCTGTACTTAAGTAACCAAAAAGCATAAGTAGTAATAGTTTTAGTAATGGTTTGGTTTAAAATTATATTATTGCCAAAACATTTTATGAATTAAATTTAAGATATTGTTTTTTAAAACCAATGGTAAATGCAATAATCCTTCTTATATTTTGTGTTTGTTATAGTGTATGCGAAAGATGGAGGAATACCCCCAAACTTTGCCAAGGCTAAAGTGCACATCACAGTGCTGGATGAGAATGACAATGCTCCTGCTTTCGGACTGCAGCAGTACAGTCTAGAAGTACCTGAAAACCTACAACCTCTGGAGCTGTTCACCCTCAAAGCCACAGATCAGGACACTGGAGAGAGTGGACGACTGGAATATAAGATCAAAGGTGACACCTCAGATTTTAGGTTGCTTTTAAATTTAGTGATTTTAAATTAAAATGTAAAATTTAACATTTAAAAATGTAAAAGTGGCTTTTATTCTAGCTGAAATAAAAGCAGTAAAACTTTCTCCTGAAGAAAAGAATATTATCAGACATACTGTGAAAAAAATTTCTCGTTCTGTTAAACATCATTTTGAAAATATTTAAAAAAGAAGAAAAATCACAGGAGGGCTAATAATTTTGACTTCAACAGTATGTTGGATGCCTGTGTCTGTGTATATTTCAAATGAAGCATACTTTGAAAGACTTTGGACTATGCTAACATATCAAAAAATGAAAGTAAACTTGATTCTGCTAGTTAAACATATTGCATTTTATCCATGGTGTGAGGCACAAGGTGCTGTTTTTGTTCAGGTTCAGATCTTAAGAAAAGAAGATGCACTCAATCTGATTGTTTACAAATGCTGTCTTCATGTGCTTCCTATTCTAGCCGGTGACCCAGATGGAGACTTTCAACTTGACGGTTCCTCTGGAGCTTTGTCTACCTCAAGACCTCTAGACAGAGAGGGGAAGAGCAGTTATTCCTTGCAAGTGGTGGTTCAAGATCATGGCAGCCCCTCTCTGAGCAGCACAGCCTCTGTAGAGATCTCAGTCCTCGATGTCAATGACAACAGCCCCAAGTTCAGCAGCAGCAGCTACACTGCAGATGTCTCAGAAGATGCTGCTGTAGGTTTAGTGGTGCTGGATGCAACAGCCACAGATGTTGACGAGGGCCAAAACGGTCAGATTTTATACTTTCTCAGCCAAGAAGCCAAAGGTGCGTTCACTGTCGATCCCAACACAGGACGCATCACTACCGCTGCACTTCTGGACAGAGAGAAAAGGGCTTCTTACTACTTCCAGGTGTATGCGGTTGATCTATCTCCTGCTGCACCACGCAACTCCACAGCCCAGGTAACCGTTACAGTCTTGGATGTCAATGACAATGCACCATTCTTCATCCAGGACCCTCTCATTATCAACGTGTCCAGCGGAAGTGTGTTCACCCATCAGGTGGTGGCCACAATGAGAGCAGAAGATAAGGATTTTGGTGCCAATGGTTCAGTGTTCTACCGATTTGCTATGCCAGTCCGAGGATTTGCAATTAACTCACTGACTGGAGCGATCCAGACTACGGAGAACCTCCAGACTCTGACACAAACCCAGCGCACTCTCATTGTGGAGGCTATGGACCAGGGCAGCCCTCCTCAGTCCTCTCTAGGGGTGGTGATCGTATATGTGAAAGAGCAAGATTACAAGGGCATTCGATTCTCGCGCACCGCTAGAGATGTTAGCTTACAGGAAAACGCAGATAAAGGTAAGTGGGCATCCTAAAGTTAACGATTTTTTAAAAGGTCGTGCACTATTAGCCTAGATTTTTATTGTTACAAAATTCAAAAATAGGTTGCACGGTGGCTCAGTGGTTAGCAATGTTGCCTCACAGCAAAAAGGTCACTGGTTCGAGTCCCGGTTGGGGCAGTTGGCATTTCTGTATGGAGTTTGCATGTTCTCCCCGTGTTCACATGGGTTTCCTCTGGGTGCTCCGGTTTCCCCCACAGTCCAAAAACATGCACTTTAAGTGAATAGGGTAAATAATGCCCATAGTGTATGAGTAAGTGTGTGTGTGAATGTGATAGTGTATAGATGTTTCCTATTAGTTGGCTTTTCATTCTGCTGTGGCGGCCGCTGATAAATAAGGGACTAAACTGAAGAATGAATGAATGAATGAATGAATGAATGAATGAATAAACAAAAAGCTAGAATAATTTATTTTCCAACAATTTCATGAAAAAAAATGGAAAAGATTGATTGATACTTCCTGCAGGTTATTCTAAAATTAAAGGACGTTCTTTGGATTTTTTTATTACTATTATTTTTTTATTTTATTTTAATTATAAAATATAATTTTTTTTTGCTGACATTGTATCGCACTGCCATGCATACTTAAGATGGGGGACTGTGGAACAATTATTTTGGGCTACTATTTTAAGTATATGCTTAAATGCATTAAATTAATTCTGGTTACAATGAACTACTATTAATACTATGATACTAAGGATACTATGCATGATACTATGTATGATGCTATGATACTACTTTGATAACTATGATACTAATCATAGCTCAAATTGCAAAATATAAATCTGTCAAAAGAATGATCTCTGGGACACATAAATATGCTTGCTTTATAAGATCCTGTCAGATGGATACTGTTCAGCGTCTATAAGTTTTTTCTATTTAAAGTATAATATTTTATTACAAGCAAATAAATCTTTCTCTGTTTTTATTGTGATCCTCTATGAAGGTTTATTGTCTATTTTTTCTCGTTTTATTGTGAATAATTGATAATGATGAAAAAGGGGTTTGATTCAGATGGATTAGGATGTTAAAATTGCTTGATTTGAACATAAATGTATTCCCAATCAATTACTTTTTAAAAATATTATATTTCACTCAGAAAACACTCAAAACAAATTACATTAAAATGCACTGCAAATTCCACTTCTTGTTGGCTTTCAATGCAAACAAGTATCCACTTTCTGAAATAACATGGATAAATCCATTTTCTTATCCAGACTTTCTTACAGAGAAAGTATACAAAGCCTAGTTTTCACTAGTTTTCAGCTTTTTACACTAAAAGCTGTTCTTTGTGGTGTCTTCATTTCAAAGCATTGGCATGATGTGGTTTTGCAATGAACTGGATGATGAAAACTGCAGCCTTTTATTCCAGCACTCACAGGCACATTGGGTTTTATAAAGCACTGAAAGCAAATCCATCAATTTAAGTGAGTGTGGCAGTGGAGTATTGAGCAGTTTTGTCTTTTGTTTTGTTTTCCTACAGGAACTGTGGTTGCCCAAGCTCAGGCTCAGCACCCGGATGGCACCCGTGACGGCATCAATTACAGCATCTTTAGTGGCAACAAATACCATTCTTTCAGCATCAGCTCCAATACAGGTCAGTTGGGAACTTCGTCAAATGTGAAGATAGTTTGATTTTGACTAGATGGATGCATGAACTGATAGATGAAAACCAAGCATTGTTGTTTTTTTTCAAAGGTGAGATCTGGGTACAGAGCTCAAACGGCCTAGACTTTGAGGACACGCCAAGACTCCGACTAGTGGTGAAGGCTGAAACTACATCCTCAAGCTCGTTCATGGCTGTCAACCTTATCCTTCAGGATGTCAATGATAATCGACCCCGGTTCCAGCTGCAGAACTATGTGGCTTATATGCATGAAGCACAGGGCTATGACTTCCCCATCATTCAGGCAAGTGGTCTCATTTTTTGGTACTTTAAAGGGATTGTTCACCTAAAAACAACACTTGAATGTTGGAAGTCAATGAGTGCCACCCTTTTTTTGTATTCCACAGAAAAAAGAAACTCAAATCAAGTGAACTTTTCCTTTAAGAAGGTCAAATTTTATTGAAAACATCCAAAGTCAAACAAAACGTGCTTAGGGGTAGCTTAAATATTGTGTTGGTTGTCTTTGGGTAAGGGATTCATCAGAATAAACAGCAAAAATCAGTCCAAGGCACTCAAAAAATGTGGAAAAAGTATATTTAAAAGCCTTTATTGACATGGCTATTTCTTAAAACTGTGTCTACGCGTTTCGGCAAACAACTGCCTTCATCAGGATAACAGTGAGGAATAGCCATGTTAATAAAGGTACTGATTTTTGCTGTTAATTGAAAACATATTCAATTGTTCATTTTGTACCTTGCCTGTGCTTTAATTTGCCTTTTCACATGCATTAGGTTGTGGCAGAGGATGTTGACCAGGGTCAGAATGGACAGGTGACTTACACCATCGAGTCTTCAAATCAAAGTGGCCTTTTCAAAATTGATCCTCAAACAGGCAGCATCACAACCACAGCCATTATGGACAGAGAAATCTGGACACAGGCAAAGTGAGTGTATATCATGTTCGGCCAGTGAAGTCATTTCTCTGTAGGTCTTTAATTTCCTTCAGTTCTGTGGAATGTAACTGTCCACTCCAGCATTGTTTAGTTTGTGTGTGATGTTTTCAAGCCCTTGTAGTTTTACCTCATGTGTTTTGTTTCTACAATGTTCCCTGACTTGTATAAAGCTGTGTGCTTTTAATTTACTACATTTTTGGTCTGTTAGTGCTTTCGGGTTGTTGTGTGAATGCTTTTTTCGGAAAATAGAACAGATTCTTTTGTTCGTTCACTTAATCCCCAAAAAAATTTGAACAGAGACTTGATATATGTTAGGAAAAAATGATCTAACTCCTCATTTATTTCATCAGGCTGGTGATAAAAGCTACTGATCGCGGTAGCCCTAAGCTAGTAGGCACTGCCACCATCACAGTGATTATCGTCGACCTCAATGACAACAGTCCCACCAT
This sequence comes from Danio tinwini, assembly GCA_903798205.1. Lineage (NCBI taxonomy): Eukaryota > Metazoa > Chordata > Actinopteri > Cypriniformes > Danionidae > Danio > Danio tinwini. The sequence continues at coordinate 12,803,008 of CAIGQZ010001492.1, read as the reverse complement.
TCCAGTGCCACGGGAAGTTAGAGTGCCAGAAAGTAAGTGAACTAACCTTGAAAGACGTGACATCAATCACTCTTATTACTGTACATGCATCTGAGTGTTGTACTTTTCCTTTTCCAGACTCTCTTATCGGCACTGAGATCACACTGGTTACTGGAAATGATGTGGATTCTGGCCCAGTGTTGTCTTACTCTTTGCAGCTGGACGCTCCATCACAAGGAAAATTCGATATTGATCGTTACAATGGTCGTGTGTCTCTGACAGCTCCTTTGGACTATGAGAAGAGAACATGGTACAAGTTGACTATTCGAGCTTCAGATTCCAAGCACCAGAGTGAAGCCAATTTGACAGTGCTGGTGGAGGATGTAAATGACAATGTACCTACCTTTACACAAGATCTATATCAGGTGACAATTCTTTTTACCTTTAAAAGTGTTGTAAAACAAGTAATGAAATCTAATTGTATTGGTCTGATGAAGGTTTGTTGACTGATTTTCTGTCTTCCAGTATTATTGTAAAAAGTTGTCTAAGCAAAAATGATTAGATTTTCATGGATTGCAATGGTTAAATAACTTAATTTGATATTGCGTTTATCCTAGAATAAATATATGTGCACCCATTTACACCATTAAAGGGTGTGCTGCTATTTACATTCGTGTTTATTCATTTAGCAGATGCTTTTATTCAAAATGACATCACTGTGGATACAGGAAAAAGCATGCCAAGTAACAGCTTTGTTGTTGCTTTTGGTTTCCAGGTAACACTCCCAGAACATTCTCCACCAGGCAGTCCTGTTATCACAGTAACAGCAACAGATCGAGATTCGGGAGAAAATGGAAAGGTCACTTATCGAGTGTTGTCTTCAACGCGGGATGGGTTTTACATTGATCCTAAAAATGGTATAAGTCCAACCTTTATACTAAACATCTTGATTGTTTTGGCAGTGGTTTTAAAAAGAATGTATATACTTATATGAAGTGTAAATAGTGGTTGATAAATATGCACAAATTTAAATAGAAACAAATTGTGTCTTACTAATAAGAAGAACACTTAGTTGTAAATGCTATTTACAGTGGGGTATGTGGGGGGTGGATTTTATCCATCCCACAAGGTCATCTACAGTATTTGCACATAGTTTAAATTGCCACTGCCTATAGTTTGTTTATATTTAATAAACACTGCAGTAAAACTACTTGTCATGTCTTCACAGGTACACTTTTCATCAGACAAAAAGCTAAATTTGACCCAGAGGAGCCCTCTGTCAGTATAGTCATCGAAGCTCGTGATGGAGGGTCTCCACTTCTGTCATCATCTGCCACAGTTCAAGTTCAACTGATGGATGTCAATGATAACGCCCCCATATTCCACCAGTTGGAGTACAAAGCCACAGTCTCTGAGGACCAGCTACCTGGAGCCACTATCCTAACCTTAGAAGCAGTAGATGGAGACCTGTCTCAGGAAAACTCTGGTTTTGATTTTGCAATTGCCAGTGGGAATGTTGGAAATGTTTTCCAGATTGAGAGTAGTGTTCGTTTCATTGAAGGTCATGGCTTCCAGACTGTAGGAACCCTGATCTTGGCGGAGCGGCTGGATTTTGAAGCATTGTCACGCTATAACCTCACTGTTTCAGTTTCAGATCGCGGTGTTCCCCAACGGAGCTCCAGTGTACCAGCCATCATCACAGTCACTGATGTGAATGACAACCCTCCTGTTTTTGGCAGAGCTGAATACATAGTGGCTTTAAGTGAAGGGGCAGCTGCTGGTGCAGAAATCTTACGTGTGACTGCAACTGATCCTGATTCAGCTCCCTACGCAGAGGTCCAGTACAGCATCAGCTCTGGAGATGATATGAAGCTGTTCTCCATGGATCAGTGGACTGGAGCAATGAAGCTCCAAAGGCCTTTAGACAGAGAAAGCCAAAATTCTCATGTAGTAATAGTACAAGCCTCAGATGGCCATGGTCGATTTGCTTTGGCCCCTATTAGTGTTGAGGTAAAGGACATCAATGATAACAGACCTTACTTTCCCATTGCTACATTAACGGCCAGCATTCGTGAAAACCAGCCTCTCAACTCTGCTGTAACTGTGTTACATGCCATTGATTATGACACAGGAGTTTATGGGCAACTGAAGTATTATTTGATGGACCACTCCAGCCCTGGGAAAGACCTCTTTTTTGTAGACCAGAACTCAGGAGAAGTTCGTACCAAGCAGATATTTGATTTTGAGAAGGTGAACTCATTCAACTTCATTGCTTTGGCTGTGGATGCAGGCAACAACTCAGCTACTGTCACAGTGCAGGTCTTCATTACAGGAGAGGATGAGTATGACCCTGTTTTTACCACTTCAGATTTGTCTTTTGAAGTTCCTGAGGGAGCCAAGAAAGGTCAGAGCATTGGACTAGTACAGGCCAAAGATGAGGATGGTGGGGTGGATGGGATTGTACTCTACTCCTTCCCCAATTCCTCTCCATTCTTTGATGTTAATAAGACCACTGGTGTTATTTACCTAAAGATGGACAACTCTGGAAGTTCAAGCGGTGGTAGTCATTCAAAGAGGGAAACCCGCCTAATGACTATGGATGTTTCTGCCCACAGCCCCCTTGACACTTCAAGAGTAGCTTCTGCTCAGGTCATCATCGATGTCACCAACACATCCTTTGGTCTTGCAACAGACTTTAACATTCTTCTTGTGAGCATAATTGCTGCCTCTCTTGGAGTAATAGTCTTGTTAGTCATAATTGCTGTTGCTCTCTATTTAGTAAGATCAAAGCGCAAGAAGAAAGGACAAGATGCTGGAAACAGCACTGCATCTTCAGGCACAGCTCTGCAGAAGTTGGATGAGTCTAAACCTTCAGGGAGTGACAGGATCTATCATCAGGCCCTTCCTGGATATGCAGGAGATGAGGAAGGAACAGGTGCAGGCTCTTACACTCGAGGAGGATCTCTGGATCCTTCTCACTCCAGTGGACGGGGATCTGCCGAAGCAGCAGAGGATGATGAAATTCGTATGATCAATGAGTACCCAAGAGTGGCAAGCATTACATCCTCCATGCAAGAGCACATTTCTGCTCGAGGCCCTGATTCAGGTATCCAGCAAGATGCAGACCAGCTCTCTGATATTTCTTGTGAACCAGGTCCACTTGATGCAAGCCAGTGGTTCAAAAGTAAGAAACTGGGGAGCATTAGTGGAAGCCTTAGTGGTACCCTACTTTCTGGTCAGCTCCCAGTCTACAGAGATGAAGGCGGAGGCTATCTTGGAGTAGGTCGTGGGTTGAATATTTCCCATCCCAAAGATTATGCTTTTCCTGAGGATGGCAAACCCACAGTTGATGGTTCCCTCACGGCCATAGTAGCAAGTGACGAGGAATTGCGAGGTAGCTACAACTGGGACTATCTTCTCAACTGGTGCCCTCAGTTCCAACCCTTAGCCAGTGTCTTTACAGAGATTGCCAGGCTAAAAGATGAGAGTTTACCTCCTAACAACCCACGGAGACCTTTCCAACCCAAAATCAAGACAGATCCCAAGCCTAGGATTGACCCTCCACCTCTCATTACCTCAGTGGCTCATCCAGGGGCCAAATCTGTCCCACCCAAACCTGCCATAACACGGACGTTCCACACTTTAGCATCCCTAAGGCGCTCGCCTATAAGCCATGAAGGCTCCATCTCCTCAGCAGCCATGTCTCCCAGTTTCTCCCCTTCTTTGTCCCCACTTGCTGCACGGTCCCCAGCTGTTTCTCCATTCGGTGTCACTCAAGGTCCCTCAGCCTCCATCATAAGCACCACAGAACACACTCTGGAGCACACTGATGAGGCTGAGATGAGGATTTAATGCTGCATTTAACTCCATTTCGTGGAGGCCTTATTTTGTCTTTTGATAAGACATATTAGTCACTCTCAGCAATGTTTAATGCCTAAAAATGCAGCATGAAGAACCAGTCTCAGCCATGAAGGTGACGCAGGTGTCTGTTAACTGAAAGGGTGCAAACATTGTGGGGCCACGTTACCCTTCTTCAGAGCCACCGCAGTGTTGATGTGAAGAGTTGTTTGCGCGTTGCTTTGTTTTGTCTCACTGGCTGGCCAGGGAGTCAAGATGCTGACTGCTTTTTTGTTTATTTCTTTTTATACTGATGACTCAAACAGCTTTGAAACTCCAGTGTTATGTTAAGTCCATCCAAAATAGCTGCTATTGTCATATTTTGTAGACCGCAATGAGAACTCTGTAGAAACTCAAACTTATGTCATTATGTATGTTTGTTTCTGACTGAGAGATGTTTTATTTTTTCCCCTTTTTTGTTTTTGCAGTGCTTTTCTGTTTCATTTGTATTTTTTATGAAAGACTTGCCATTGGTTTGAGTGAAGTTCTTACATTTTAGTGACATTCTTCATATGTATATTTATATATGTATGCTAGCCATAAGTGTATTATCATTGTATAGTGTCTAGGATCACCATACTGTGCGATTGTGAAATTTGTGACACTTGTAATGTGAATGATTGGAAGATTGGTGTATTTTATTATTTATAAAGAGAATGGCTGAAAGCATTGAAACTTCCTATGTTACATAGTGTTGTATTATACAGTAGGTATTTTGAAGTTGTATTGTTCCTTGCCCTTTAAACTAGATTGTTAGCATCTTAGCTAATTTATTGTTTATTGAAAAAAAATGACAGGGTCATACTTTTTCGGCCCATCTGGAGACCTTTTTTGGGAATTGGTGAATCCTCAAAGATTCTTCTGTATGTAAATTCATTTCTTCCAAAACAGCAGCTCTCTCACACTGTTTCTATGCTGCTTTTTCTGACAATAAAATGTTTTGTATTGTCTATGTAGCTTACGGTTGGTTCATTTTAAATTAAGAATTAACAACATTTTTCATTATCTGGAATGGTGTTTATTTGCCTTTCAGTGTGAATCACAGAAAATGTACCCTCTTTTGTAAAATCTGATGGACAATTTCTGCTTTAAGAAGAAGTGCCCTCCTTTTTTATTTCACAATCTTATGTGTGAAAAGCAAATTAAGCATTTGAAAGAATTTGCGGAGCTGTTTTGCAACCTCCGGTGTGTGCCTGATACCGATACTGCCTCAGGTTTAACAGGCCCCTGCTAGCACCCACAACAAATGCAAAGGAAAAGAAGAGCCTGGCATATTTTAAAGTCTGTTTAACCCAATTAATTTCAGAAGCTGACATTTAATTGTCTCACAGTCTGGAAAACAACAGTTTCCAAGATGACGGCCTAAAATTCTGACAGCAGAACAGCGTGAATCATCTGTGCATATTTAAATCAAATATTAAATTTCTTTTGTCAAACCTGAGTCTCCTTTCTTCCTTCAAGTTTAAAATCAAGACTTTAACAGGGATTTGCAAAGTAACTGAAGCATAGCAAAAAGCCGATCATCTGGTTTTAGGAAAAAAAAAAGGAGAGAGTCAAAATTTGTCCTTCATTAAAAAGCAATTTGAAAGGATAAAGTATGTTCCAAAAGCCGGGCCTCAGGCAGTAGATACAGCTAGAGACATGGAGCGCCCATTCTCAAATCAATTACAGCCATGAAGAAACATTTCCTTGAATTAAAATGTTCATACTAAACATGCAAATGGATAATTATGCTTTACATAAATTAGCTGGAACAAATATCTATGACTGATTATATTTACTGTTGCAGTACAACTATATATATATCCATGCAACCAAATCATTACATCAACCCACTACCTTTCCAGATGCAGTGGATGACAAAACACAGATTTTTCCTACACTGTCAGAAAACATATGGCCTGCAAATTGGGCATTACTCTTGAAATATAAAATATCTTATTTACATAAAAAAGCTGCATATTAGTACCTTTTGGGCCCAGTAACAAGCTATTGTACATTGAGGGGTAGTGTTTTTTTTTCTAACAGTGTATAAGAAACTGAAGCGATCTCACTTATTCTATTCTATTGAGTTTTCTCATCCCCTGTTGTGAAGCTGGTGTTGGCTGGAGTTCAGCTCTCCTCCATCTCTGTGCAATGCATGTCTAACTGATTTACAGCATCCTAGATATCACGAAGTAACAACAGTCTCACTCGCTTGCAAGGTCAGTGTCTTTTAAACACTGCGATGAGTTGTATGTGCGCTGTATAAACATATTTTCTTTATTGCTGATTATTTTCAGGATGAGATTTAACCTTAAAGTCTGATAAGCATTATGATCTGTGGGATCGTTGTCTGTTATGAAGTCACAAAGTTTGTACATTTGTTAAACTAGACGTGGCTATAAAATAGTTTCCAATTTTTTTCAACTCTTATTGTTTGCTTCAAAGTGCAATTCAATATACATCTGTGGTTTAGTATAATCAGAATTTTCCATTTAAGCATCTTATTAAGGTGCGAGAATGTAAAAACGTAATTAAACATGTATTTGACTGCAGTTTTGCTATAAGAATTGCTTTGGGGCAGTAAGACGTTAGCAATTTTTGTTTCATTTCACAATAATGATATTGTTAACAAATAAAGGATTATTTTCGTACAGTTAATTGTACAACGCCAAATAAATACCACAAAAGTCCTTAACTATGTGTACGATTTGTAATAGAATATGTTTGGCTCAACTATCTATCTTCATTCATTTATGGAATGGTCAGTTTGCTTTCTAGATCCCTTTGCATGGTGTTGTATTTGTGATGCAGAGCGCACAGGCTCGAGTCCAGCACAAAAATGTGCAATCAAAGTAAAACTACATGGTTGCTGTTTCCTGTTACGTTTTCCTTAGAAACCAGTGTTGCCAGATTGGTAATGTCAAAGTATCAAACCAGAACCTCAAAATTATCATATTTGGAGGAAAATTATCGTACACGAGTCAATCGAAGAGTATACAGATATTATCTAGACAAATAACGTTTTGACAACGTGCAAATTACCACAATACATAAAAAAATTAATAAATTAGCGTACCTTTAATGGGAAGGTTCAAAGTCCACCTCTGAGCCGCTGTCATTGGATACCTGCGTTTGTTGAGGGATTCATTTTGCAGTACAAATTGGACCGCAACATAGTGCTGGTGGTTTGCTCGAAAGCAGTGCAACCTCCCGAATTTTTAACACACTCTGAGGTGTGCACAAGCCTATTCACAGTAAAGATGCAGCTAGATCAATAAGTACAGAAGCCCTAAGATAACAATAAAATTCTGCTTAAATGCCATAAAACTCTGAAATTATCGTACATTACAGGATTTTTTTCATTATTGATCGTACAGAGGTTGAAATTATCGTACAAATACGATAATTATCGTAAGTCTGGCAACGCTGTTAGAAACACTGTCCGCTTGTTAAGTGTGACGTCATGCGAAGGAGCTTCCGGTCCAAGCGCTCTATGAAACTGAATGAGGAGACTCATCAAATGCTAATAATAAACTTTTACAATGCAATGTAATTCTTTCGAAAATCACGATCGCTATATATATGTCCATGCCTAATATCTGATGGCCAGAAACGTCACCATCACGTCACCACTTAACAAGCGGATTAGTTAGATTTAGGTAAGGGTTTAGGTCAGTGGTGATGTGCTCGATAAGCCTGGACATGTACAAGGTAGAGCAAAATGTAATTAACACATTACAGATTTGAACCGCAGATCTGTCAACTGAAATATGCAACAAAACATACACTGAACAATATATTTTATACTCTAAGAAATGCTAGGTTGTTGTAACCCAATGTTGTATTTCTCCATATTTGACCCAACATTGGGTTACAACAACCTAGCATTTCTTAGTGTAAATCATATTGTTCCGTGTATGTTTCGTAGCACATTTTAGATGTGATTTTTTTTCAATTAAATTATAAATTGCACTTTTAACCGAATGGTTTGGTTTGCCCATATTTAACCCATTGTTGGGTTACAACATTCCATTGTTTTTAAAGTGTACATTTCACACACACACAAAAGTAGGCTGAGGCATGTATTTCCAATGAGCCATAAGCTGAAAAGACTGAAACTAGGACAAGTCCATGAGGATAGAGGGTAAAGTGGACATGTAAAGCACACTGCAGCGTTAATAACATGAAAGTCGTCTTATCATTTCAGAAAGTAGGGCTCACATTAAGTTAAAGTGCCTTTTAATGGTTTGGAGTCTACAATGGGTTTTCATGCATCCATGGTTAAAAAGACTAATATATCTAATAGCTCGAGACTCCCTCAATCTGCACTCATTGTAAATGCTGTACAGTAGGAATGACATCGATTTTACCATATTAATTCAAGCCAACAAAAAACTATCTAATCAATGCAAACCTCCATTGCCAGCGCTACTCTAGCAGGATGTTTCTGATTTTACTTTAGTTGGTGTTGTATTGAGGTGTCATAACTATGTAATAGCAACAGACACTCTAGTGCAGTACCAAGTACAGTATATGCACATCAGAGTAGCAAATCATCATCTTTAATGTCCAATGCTGCGACACATTTTTGCAAAGCATTTTTTTTTTGTAGTCCTGGATTTTTATTTTATTATTATTTTTGACTCCTGAAAAATCATCCACTCAAATCTCATAGCCAACATTGATATAGATAAAAAGAGAGAATCTGAGCAGATACTTATTGCATAAATATCAAAGACGCAATAAGAAAATAGCACCAAAAATGAAGTATTAATTTACTATAAATCATAAAGCTCTCTGCACCTGAAATGCCAAGCTTTTTCCACTGAAGATTATGTAGTTAAGAATAATCATGAACGATTGACAGGCAGGTCAGAAAGATATACACACAATACAAAGTAAATAGTTACTTTCAAAAAGTATGTTAACTCGTTGCCTTAAAATCGACAAGTTGACTTTACTTAAAGTGAGTAAACCTTTGAGTAAACACCTTTAATTTGGAACTGTTAAAGGTCCTTAAAATAAAGTTTTTTAGATGTTAGCCTCACTATTGTCAGTTTTTAGGATATCTAGAAGTTAGTGCGCACCAACAAAATTTATGTTTAGGAGATAATAAAACTGATATAAACATGTAAAGCTTATAGTTTGTCACTTCCACAGAAATGAATCTATGGTTTTATTCACATTACCTCATAGTTCAGTTTCTCTTCAAATTGTGACCAATCAAATGCTCTCTAGTATCTGACATGTCCCACCCCCTTCAAGATGCTTCAACCACTCTCACTGACAGAGAAAAAAACAAAATGCTATTGGTTGTTTTTCTTTTTTTTTAAAAAGTTGACGACTTAATTTTATAATTAGTTACAGTTTATTTACCTAATACTTATAAGGCTATAGGTTTCACTTTAAAAAAATTAACAAATTGCTTTAAAACAATGGGCTCGTTTTTTATTTGTAAAGTCAACTAATTGGATTTTACAGTCCATACTGTGACTGCATCCAAAAGTAAACCTCTGGTTTTGATATAAAACTGCCAGTTATTTTTATTTAAATAATAACATGATCTATTAAAAAGTGATTTGAGGGCAGTTTATTCAGTTTTAAAAATAATTATTTCTTAAACGCTTCAATAGAAAAACATTGGAAGTCTGCATAACATAGTTCAAGCTGAAAATACACATCAAAGAAAGATCCCGCAGTCTTGCACTTGGCTATTAAAGCAAGTCTGCTTTTCCCATCAGGTCAGTAGTAAATTGTAATGATCCCTGCATTCCTTGTGGAGAAGAAAAAAAATCATATGTGTCTTTCATTGATTAGGATTGCTCTGCAAAGTTAAAATTACTCAAGTAAAATAGACACCTAACCAAGAATGTCTCTATGAATTTAAGCTACGTTAAACATATATTCTGAGTTATATGACTGTCGTTTTTGGCTCTTAGATGTTATCATCTTGGGATGCTATACAATTTCTTGTAAAGTGCCTATAAAGAGGATCTGTTAATTAAGAGCAGATCTGACTTCAGGTTTCTGCATTTTCTTAAATACAACCTTTGTCTTCAGTTTTATTAGTGCTGACTCAAAGTCACCCTGAAAAACAGTCAGATTCAATGCTTAAATTGACACTTTGTTACACTACGTTTGTACTGTTTTTTACTCTAGAAATGCTCTTATAACATAAATTTGACTGTATATCCATTCCTGTCTTTACGATTGAGGTATTGCATGAAGTCTGATTTTATTATATTTTATATTTGTTTTCTTGATTAACTTTAAGATGCCTTCTGCCATCTTAATTACCAGAAACTAGAAACTCACCTACACAAAAATGATATATTATTGAATTGGTGATGAAATATGTATATAGTGCCCATAGAAAAGATATTATAGAAACAGCTTTTATAACACCGCAATTGTTGCTTTACTTCAGAAATTCTTACTCGATTCGACTGTTTTCTTTGTGCTTGTGTAAAATGAGGTTATAACAACAATTCTGTAAGGAGTACTTCCTCATTCAGGAGGAGATGTTTTTGTCTTTCAGTGCTAGTGATCAATGGTGCTAACTGAGGAGAGTTGGTGCTGATCTGCCCTCTCTCAGGGTCTGTGCATGAACCGGAGCTGGACAAAACTATACCAGACACGGCTGATAGATCGCATCAACAGCTCCTGATTTATGATAGTCCTGGCTTGAGAGAGAATGAAAGAGATGGAGGAAGAGAAGGAAATAGCTGCAGAAGTAAAATACAGTTCGACTTTGGCTTGGATTGTGGTCAAAATGCTCATGTCCTCTTAGATGCTTGAACTAATATGATTTAAAATATATAAGGGGGAAAATATATAGTGATTGTTGCAGACAAGAGAAGGGAAGAAATGGAACTTTCATTAAAGAAGACATTTTATTAAGCAAAATTATTTGTAGTGCAGCATTGTAGTCTTCAATATTTTTCACAGATTTCCCAGAAAAAAAAACTACATTTTAAATTTTTTATATTTGCTAAAAGGTTGTAAGGATGACATAAAAAAAAATATTTGTAATATACTAGTTACACTAAAAGTGCTTGGTTATTTAAACCCAAATGTGTGTTGAACATGAACAAGCCTAATTTAAATAAAAATATAACAAATTTTATTCAGTAGTTAAGTTTGTCCAATTTTAAGCTAAATTGTCAAAACAAGCCAACATTTTTATAGACAAACTACTATTTAAATGTCTATCTATCTACTGTTGAAATGTCTGGGTCTCATGTTCACCAAAGCTGCATTTACTGTATCAGTAAATACAGTAATAGCGATGCAATCTCACTGCAATTCCTAACTTTAAGAATTATTGGCAATTAGTTTTTGTCAATTTGTAATAATTGTATGTATATCCCAAACCATAGTATGGTGAAAAGAGTATGGCAAAGGTTCCCGGATGGTTTACTATTCTGGTAAAAATTTGAAGTGTAGAAGCGTCCACTTTGGATGTGAATTTGTTTAGAACTACAAGCTTGAGTAAACCTCTCGACCCATGAGACCAACCGTCAAGTAGAGAGGCTTTGGTAAAGTTGTTTCAATGACTGTTCATTTATATCTAGCTAACTGGAACATGTTTAAAACGTGTTTTCTGTGTTATATTTCATCTACAACAACAATGTGAACTTATACCAAGATATGTTTGGACATTAACATCTGAATGCATAATTATCTAAAGACCTGAGGAGATTTCTCTGCATGAAAGACTTACTAATGGCAGATTATTCTGCTGCTGCTTTTCCAATAAGGTAGGTAATTAAATATGAAAGAAATGTGGATGAAGTGTCGAGATGATTGACAGGGGATGTAACTAAGCAACATAACGATTTGTTAACAAGGATGTGGTATGTCCCAAAGTTTGCATACTCTTCTGGTACACACTCAAAAGTATATACTTTTCCTTTACAAAAAAGTACATACTTTTAGTGTGTACTGTAGTATTAGTATGTCAATTGCTTTTCTTAGTGCACAGGTGTCAAACTCAGTTCCTGGAGGGCCGGAGCTTTGCATTGTTTAGTTCCAACCCTAATTAAACACACCTGATCAAACTAATTGAGTGCTTTAGGCTTGTTTGATACCCACAGATAGGTGTGTTAAAGCAGGGCTGGAACTAAACTCTGCGTGGCTGCAGCCCTTGAGCAATTGATTTGACACCCCTATCTTGGTGTGTTTTTTGTCCTTGTCACGATCACCAGCGATCTTCTCTCCATAGATCGCTGGCAAACATGCATTCTCATATATGGACTACAACCCCATACATGCACTCCACTCACACACATGCTCCTCATCCTGACTGATTGCACAGACACCACCGGAGGCTTGTCAAAGACTGATTACACACAGTACATAAGCAGCACACACACTCACTCCAGGGCCGAAGTAAGTTAGAGGTTGGAGTCACAGTGTTTAGTTCAACAGCCTTTGTTTTTCCACTCATCTGCTGAGTCACTGCAGGTCTGTATTAACATTGAGTCACAGGCCTGAGGCTTCGGCACATAATTACATCTCATCCTGAGGGCTTGCACATCTCCTGGGGTGTCTGGAGGAGAAACACCTGAGAAAAGTATGGCAAAAAAAAAACACAACGCTGTGGTTCGGTTTTGGAGTCACTCTTGGCAAGTTTTTCAAATGAATGCAACTATGTAAAACTAGCACCATTCAGATGATGTTGCTGGTTTGCTGAATTAACTTTTTTATTTTTTATTGTTTTGGATGCAGAGATGTTGAGTTACAAATGAAGATGATAAATGAACGTGCTGAAATCAGGATGTTGTCAACGTCTTTGTGTTGTAATTGTGGCTATTCGTAAACAATCCGTTCCAAAGCTCTGACAGATTTTTTTCCATTCAACTGAATAAATTGCCACATTTCGAGGCAAAGGCAATGATGGATTATTTCTGAAGATCTAATGAGCTAAACAGTGTGACAGTAAAAACATCCCACCTGGTTTTGATTCGCCCACCCTTACTGACTGATCTAGCATTCAGAAGGAGCTTTTTTTTACTCTAACTCAAAGTACGGCACTAAAGTTTATTCAGATATTAGTGGTGTGAGAATAAGACGAATCACAGATGAATGCAAGATCTGTATCAGTGAATATCAGAGTTCTTGTCTGAGTTTACATGGACAGCTGGAAACCGGCTCCATCCATAACCTCTCGAAAGAGCTGCTCCTGTTATCGGAGCCTCCTGTTGTCCTCTCTTTTTCAGCACTCTGCCCTGACAAGGTCGTGTTTACTTTAGTGGGCAAAAAATCTGTTAAAAATAATTTCCCCCTTCTATGACATTGACATTGCCGCTAAAAATGGAAACTCTGCTGAGTTTTTCCTCATTACTTGGAAACAAGATGATGATGAATCTACAACATGTTTGAAATGTGTATTTCGCTTCCTCTTCATGTTCAAATAGATTACCTTTTGCAAATCAGGGTTGAAAAACACAATTTCTCAGAATGCTTTGCCTGTAATTTTAGATGCATTTTATAAATTACAATTCAGTCCATTCATCTTCCAAATGTGGGGTGTGACTAATTCAATCCTGCATATGAATCTATTTATTTTTATTCTTATTTCGTTCTAGTTCTGTTTTTTATTATTATTATTTGGGACATTATTGGGTTGTTATTATTATAGGTATCTGTGCAGAAAAAAGCTGACTGGTTCTTAAAAAGGTACAGTGCATCGGGAAAGTATTCACAGCGCTTTATTTTTTCCAACATTTTTTGTAATTTTTGTAATTTTTGTAAATTGTTTTCAATTTTCCTCAAAATTCTACACACAATACCCCATAATGACAATGTGAAAAAAGATTTTTATTTTATTAATTTTATATTATTATATTATTTATATTATTTGTATTATTTCATAAAAAAATGAAAAATCACATGTACTTAAGTATTCATAGCCTTTGCTCAATACTTTGTTGATGCACCTTTGACAGCAATTACAGCAATTGTACATTGTTTGTAGAATTTTGAGGATATAAATTAATTTAAAGCATTTTGGAATAAGAAAAAGTGAAGCACTACTGTATAAATACTTTCCGGATGCACTATAACTGATGCCTGGTCAGCTGACTCTTGGCTGCCTATAAAAATCACTTTCATCACTTCCTGCTTTAGCTTTGTGCTCAGTTGCTGAGTTGACTATAGTTTGTGTTAGTCATTTTAACAATTGTTATTTATTTATTTAAAATACTGACCATTGCCAGTTCTCTAACTGTGATTTACTAATATTCCCTATTTGGATTTGCTTGCATCTCATTGTAAATAGTTTCACATAGTAACTTGGGAACATAGGAAGATTAATGTCTTTTTTTCCTTTTATTATTTAGTGATTGTTTTTGGGCAGGAAGTTGGTGAGGAAAGTGTATTTTTCTTTCTTTTGAGAATTCTACCACTTAGCCCTTCTCCTTACCCCTACCCCTCATTTTACACATTTACTGTGAAAGATGTAAGCTGGAAAACGGAGTTGAGGAATTCATGTGCAGTTTATTAATTGGAGTAGTCAGGCAGGCAATGGTCAAACAGGAACAGACAGAAGCATTTAGGTTATTAAATATAGACAAAGAGATCGGTTCAGGCGGCAAACAACATAAAACAATTAACAAGGCAAGGGTCAGAAAACAGGGCAAGGCAAGACAATGGAACGATTTGAAATGTTACAGGGTATAAACCAAACAAGACTCAGCAATGTGTGTGACAAAGTAAGCTGTCTATAAAGTCTGAGGAATCAGTCCTTGAGCAGCTCCCAGCTGTATGTGTGTAATCATCGTTGAACAGGAACAGGTGTATGTGAGGTGCATGACAGGATTTGGAGTTCATATAGTGACAGGATTGTAGGCGGGGTGAAAGTGAATGTTTACCAGTGATCTGCAAGCCTGGATCGCTGATGATTGTGACATTCACGTGAAGGGGTTTCCCAATTCTCTTTAGCTTGCAGGCATAGGGCTAAGGGGAAGGACTGGTTAGACCTTGAATCTGAGATTTTTCAGGACCAAGGGGTACGAAAATTTCCATGGTGAGAATACACCATCTACTTATGGTGTATATGCAAGTTGCATATGGCTGCATATGCAAGTCAGGAGATTAGTATTAGCACATACTTGTAGTTAGCACAAATTTGTATTTTTTGGTGTTATTGAGAATTTTTACAACAAACAAGCATATGTTTTAATACATTCATAACCTTGTTCGTGTTTTACGGTCATGCTTTAAAAAAAAAACAACTGCTAAATTTCGCTGTCTGTAATCCATAATAACTCCTGTAATAGTAGTCCCACAACATACTTTCACATCTGTCACTTGATGACACTCAAACCCTGTCAGAAAAGTCTAGTGGCTGGGAATTACCTTTTCTAGTTTAATGTTAATGTTGTTTACTTGTGTTTACAGATAATTATGACCACGATGTAAATGCAGAGCACAGTTACGACCTTATTGGCACATTATATTGTTATGATAACATGATATCTTTGCCTTCTGTGATTTCCTGAAGATGAATACCAAAAAATAAAGCAACTGGAATAACTACAGCAGTCGCCATCATCAATCTCATATGAAGAGTTCGCAACGACATGCGATGACATGTGCGGGTGTTGGGGTGTCCTATTTCTTTGGTGTAAATTTTGATGCCCTTCAGGGGCAGAGGTAAAAAAATAGAACTGGGATTAGGCCTAAGTAAGAGTGATTTTGTTTATTAGTTTGGCCTTTATTTTGTAAATCACATATGTTTAATCAATCAATCAATCAATCAATCAATCAATCAATCAGTCGATCAATAACTCAATATGTGCAAGTGGATTTGAAGCATTTTGCCTTCAATTCACCCCTTTAGGAATTGAGATAAAAAACTAAATCTCACCATTTCTACTAATACATAATTTTAGCATTAAATGCATATTTGTTATAAAGAAATATTCACAGTAAGGAAATTATTGTTTTTAAGGAAAATATTATTCAAGTGACAACCGTGTCAAAAATCCTTGTTCACACAGAACTGCCAAAAATGTCTAAAAACATGACTTAATTGTGGGAAACCTATAGTGGGTATTTAATGGGTAAATAATGTTAAGTCATACTTGGTTGAAAGTCACTGCTCTAGATAATTTGAACTCAGAGAGAGCAGCAGAGCTCAAGTCACTGACCTGTACAGAGTACGATGTTGTTTTTTTAAGTGTGCTTCTGATGATGTATGTTGGCCCAGTGTGGGATCCATTGAAATTTTTAGGATAATTTGGAGTCCATACAAAATAAATAAAAATACAAATATGTCACCTTTGTGTGAAAGTGTGCATCCTAACATTAAATAAGAAAATGTATGTACTACTCTCCTGTATTTATGCTAGACATTAAGAGTCATATAGTGTTTGGTTTCAGATGGTGAAAATGTATTGCATTAGTGTTAGCTAGACAGATGTGAAACTTAGTAGTTTGTTTCAGGGTTTTCTATCTAGAAAATTTGGTTTGTACACTCAAAAAACAATTACTTTATTAATTACTAGTAAATAATTACTGCATTATTTAAATTGAGCTAAAACAACACAATTCTTGAGTGTTTCGTGGGGATAATTTAATTGTTTTATGATCAGTCCACTTAAACTTGTAAAAACAATCAAGATAACATAATTTGTTTTGTGTTGGGACAACATGAAGGAATTAGGTGAAATCAAAGTCCCTTTAAGGCAAGTCATTTCACTCTGCGGCCATCTTTGAAATGCCTCTCGGGCAGTATGCTCGGGCATTCTGTTTAAATCGGGAAACATCAAAGCAATAAAAGATATAGCAATCGCTGATTGGCTCCTATACTAGAAGGCAGGGCTTCATTCTCCATATTGACTGTTACCAAAGAGCTTAGAATGACCAAGAGGCGACACTCAATAGAACGTTCCATTTCAACAGCAGCGCCCAGCAACAGCCCCGGATTCCACCATTGTGGAGTGAAAGCGATCAGCTCTCCATTGGATCTTATTGCTGTCGCAATGGCAAGCAGCTGCTTTATTTTTTATTTATTTATTTAAAAAGCGCATTAAATCTGAACCTGAAAGACGACAATACAACCTAAAAGACAACAATACAACACGTACTATCACAATCATCAGCACTTTTAATAGTTTATTTCACAGACTTATAATATGCTGTTGTTCTATTGGAATTTTTAATCCAAAATGGCCCCGCTCCATCTAGTGGCTGTTTTCCAAATTGCAGTAGAATGTCACCTCTTGGTGATTCAATGCTCTTTGGTGGAATCCAGCATTTTTTTACAGTGTAGGTCTGGCTGAAAACATGTGACTTTGTGCTGTTGTTGTGTGTAAAGCACCTCAGGACGTTTCTTAAATATTATGTGCTGTTCTTGACCTTCACATAGAGGAGAGGAGCTCAGGTTTTACTCTGGCTCTCAGTTTTCTCCCTCAGCACAGTAGTTGAACTTTTGGCAAGACACTGAATGATATGTTTATGGAAATGCCACACTACTAAAGGGGGAAGCTTATAGACAATAGCAATAGACTGCTGAGTACAAGTAAACTTGAAGTGTTTTACATTTATATTTATTCATTTAGCAGCCGATTCTTTTATCCCAAGCAACTTACAAATGAGAATAAAAAAAAACACAGAAACAATATATAGATGCCATGACAAGTCTAAATTACTTTAGCAGTAATTAATATTAATGATTTATTTTATTATTATTATTTTTATTATTATTTATTTGTAGAATTATTATTATAGTGTTTGTAAGAAAGTGTCTGGTGCATATGGAGTGGAAAAAGTGTGAGTGTGAGTGTTTTTCCTACAGGTGGTTTTACAAACCCACTCACCTGTTTGAAGCACATTCATAATTTTTTTTCCCCCTGGGAAAACTGAGTGTTTATAAGAAAGTGTCTGGTGCATATAGAGAGTAAAAAAGTGTGTTTTCTAAATGTGGTTTGACAAAACAACTCATCTGTGAAGCACATTCAGAACTACATAATGCTTTCCCAGAAATGTTAAGTGTATATAAAAAGATGTCTGGTGCATATGGAGAGGACAAGGCCAAAGAAATACATCTAAAACAATTTCACTACCTCAGGGTATTTTACTTGAAAAACAAAGAGACATTGAGGTGGAAATAAAGATATAACAGCTACTAAAGGTAAGTGTTAAGCGTGGTAAGATGAGTAAACAAGTAAAAATTCAGAGCATGTATGTATATTGCCTGTGTGAGTAACTGTGGTAGCTTTGAAACAGCTCAGAAGTAACAATGAAATTATAGATTTGGAAAGGATAAAAAAAGACTATTGATGTATGTGACTTTGTCAGAGCTTGACAGGAACTTCACAGTACACAGTTTATGGATCAGTTTCTTCCTCAAGTTCACGAGTGTGAGTACGTGCGATTAAAATGGTTGCCTCCTTGTTTTTCTCTATCTTGCAAATTATGTATTTAATTGTTTTTTGTCACTTATAACCGCTTGAACTGTATCTGGTTAACTTTTTTTATTCTCATATCATGTCTAAAACCACGCTGAAAACGCGACACCTGCCGCTTTGTTTACTGTTTTAAATGCGTTAGTGAGCTTGCATCTTTTTCCACTGTGTGAATTAATACTGAATGTGTGTCGTTGTTATTACTTATGGTTAAGAATATGCTGGTGTTAAACTGCATTGCTTTAATGCACTCTTGCATTGGGCTCACACATATACTTTGCACTCTGACTACTTCAAAATTGTTGATTAGGCGTGGTGTGCGTTTCTCTCTGTCTCGTGCTGAATGAAGTCGACAACAGTCCAATCACAACAGACTGGTTCATTGAACCAATCAGCGCAAATTAGCATTGTGCTAAGGAGGGGTTTGGGAACAAATGAATCACTGAACGAATCATATGGGAGTTGTTGCGATAATTAGGTAAAAATAAAGCAATGAACAATGGTAACAATGAAAGTGTTTTTTGACCTTGCATGCATATCAGACCCCCAAAACCAAAATATGACCCTTTATAATGCATAATATGGGTTCTTTAAATACCCCCTCAGTGCCATTTGGACATTGAGGCATAGCTGTTTGGTCACTTCCAGGATTTTAACTAAATGCTCACATACATCCTGACGCAAAGATTTGAGTGAATTCCAGTGCATTGCATTTTAAAGCTCCCCTTTAACCTCTCAAAACGAACAGCAGATAAATCCAACTGAGTGTGTGTAGGTTTTTTTTTTTTTTTTTTTTGCTTTCTCAAAGCATTAAAGTGTGCTTCAGCATCCATATCAAGCATATGGTTTAACTGTACCAGATCTCAGTCTGTCCATTCATGGTTTTATGGGACAGGGCAGAACATGACATTGCATCTGAACTACATTTCCAGTCCAATGTTGTAATGCACAATGTTGTTTTGTGCAAGATTCAGGCTATGGCTTGTTGACAAGTTTAGACTCTACCATCTAAATGTCACTACACAAATGGAGACTTATCAGAACATTCTAACTTCTTGCAGTTTTCTCTTGATAACTTTGACATGATGTCTTTTTTTTTCTTACAGTTTCTATTATAATTTGCTATTAGGTGCCATTATAACATCAATTAGAATGCAAGTCAAGGTATAAATCAGGTATAACGGTCAGTTTTGATTTAATGGTTACTTTAGACATTTTATGCATCAGTTATCCCTAAATACCTAGATCCTATTTTTTGACATTTTTTTTCTCCACAAACATTATAATCTGTCTGAGCTCCAGAATCTGGGTCTGGAGATCTGAAGTCACTCAAACAAGAGCCGCATATAGTTCAAATGGAAAGTATTCTAGTACCATCTGCTTTCACTTTAGAGTCCGATTCCACACCTAAATAAAGATCCCTCCTGAAACCTTTTATTGCTCCTTTTGTTCAGTTTTTCTTTTCTTCCTTTTCCTCCTTTGCCTCTGGCTATATTGCAGCAGGCAGATTGTGATGTGAGAGCTCACCTCTCTTTCTCTCCCACTGACATGAATAAAATCTGACCTATGTCAGATCTTATCACTACTGTGAAAGCTTAGGTTTTTTTATTGGTGTGTGAATCCTTTGGATTGATTAGCTTTTCCCGCTACTCATTGGATTCGGTTGACTCATTTGTGTTTCAGCATTTGATCTGACCGGTCCCAATCTAATAGTGTCTATAAAAAATTAATACGTTTCTAAGGTAAAATGCCAGTGTTTGTATTTTTCTGACATTTTATTGATAGAAGCAAGGGAGGTCTATAATACTGGAGGGAATCAATGCTGTTTATCAGGCAGAAACACTGATTTATAGAGCGCTACATAAATCTTATGCTGTGTTTTCATTACATTTAAACTGCTTTAAAGGAATTGTTCTAAGCATGTGTTTTGAGAACTTCGAAACTAAATTGTTTTGTTATGTTTTGCATGCCTGACATACCATAATAAAGACTAAAAGCAAGGCAACCTTTTTCAACATTTGCACACTTTATGAAGAATAGTGCCTTATCAATAGATGAAGATGAGAATAGTATTAGTAAAGATATTATTTTTATTGTCATCATGTCATGATGGCATAATTTGCTCTGCCCACTCCGCTGGTCTCAGATTTTGTAAATAGTGTTTCTATATGTTTTTTCTTGCTTCCAGTCATTCATTCATTCATTCATTCAAGTTTATTTAGTTTCTATTTTCCTTTTATCATACGATGTCCTGAATTGATTATTTGCATCATTTGGCCCGAGATATATAGAAAATGGAAAAAGATAATGAAACACATGATGAAAATCCATGGCTAAACTAACCTAAATGTTACTATCTTGTTTTTCATCTGTGATTAAAATAATTGAGAATAGCTGTAGTAGATTATTGTCATTGAGTAGTTTCAGTTTCAATCAATGTAAATCTATGAAATCAAATGAAACTGATTAAACCGATACACTTGGTCACAACCTTCTTCTTTAGATCTTTGATTATTGGAGTGCATGCAACGCAGATTTTTTACACTGATATTCTTCAAACAGATGATCCAAGTACACATTAGTGACAGCTCATCTTTTCAGAATTGCTGGTATTGTTCCCCTACATTTTGTTGTACATATAAAAAATACTTAAAGACTGCTACAATGTTATAAGCAAAGACACAAACCAAACAGCAATGAGAAGAATCACAAATCTGGATAACTTTAATTTTAAACCAAGTATATGTAAATTGGACAGAAAGTCAAAGATATAAAACTGTATGGTTTTACTTGAATGGTTTTAGAGCGGTTGGTTGTCTCTATAGAAACAATATATCTATTGATTTTTGCAAAATATCCCTTACATATATAAACATATTTACAGTATTCAGTTTTTCAAAATTGCACTCATGTGTGTAATATTAAGTGATTTATTTTATGTAGAACTAATTAGATTGCTGCCTAGTTTGCAGACATAAATCCTTTATGATTATAAAGGTATGTTTTTATTCTGTTATTCTACCACAGGAACCCTTACTCTGGCCCACCTTTTCTTCCCAAGACAAACCTATTAATGATGCTCTTGGGACACAGAGATGAGAGATGAAGTGGCCTGATCATGAATAAAGGATGAGCTTGGACCCTCATTTTTCTCAGGTGATGCTTCACCTTCTTATGGCACCGCTGGCTCTTTAGTAGAAGGTGATGTACATAACCATCAACATATTTATTTGTCTGTTTGGACCCTTCGTGAGATTGATTTCCCCCAGGAGAGTGCTGGATTTGACCTATCTAGTGGTTCCAGATGAACCTCTTGTGCACTATAACTGGCAGATCATGTTGCTGGAGATCAGACCAGACATTATGCTTTTTTGAAGTCACAAGAGAGTTTATCCACAGCCCTGCCAACCTGATCAGCCCGCAAATATGATAAACTTTGACAGGAGAAAGAAATGACTCGCTGAATAGGGAGTTCAACACATTGCCTAAATCCACTCACTCATCTGAAGTCTACAAGAGGTTTATAGGGCGGCGTGATGGGATTTAGGAGTAAGCGGCGCTGGGTCATGCTAAGAAAAAACTGAATTGGGTTTAAAGGTTAATGTTTGCTGGGAAAGGTAAAGGCAAAAAAGTCTGGTTCTTACTTTTCAAGTCACGCAATTTGGGATAAAAAGACTTAGCCTAGATTATTTTGAACTGTGTAATTTCATCCAAGTGCAAGTCACGCACCTTGGCAGATTTATTCTCTAATAGTCATCAACGCAAAAAAATATGAATCAGCTCCAGGGAAATTAAGTCCATCTGTATGGTCACAAGACTTCAGAAATGTAGTGTGAATCACTGACATGTTGCAGGCTTTGATTTAAATTTTCTTATACCATTGCGTGCCAAACAGCCTCTTGTTTTTCAGCTGACGCACAGGAAAGGGTTACTGACTTCTCAAAAGTGATGCGATTCTAGTCTGGAAGAATATATGTACAGCAAAAAATAGCTTCGTACAAACACAACAATGACTTTTGTTCAAAACAAAGTAGAGAGTCAGTCATTATTACACTGAAAGATTTCTTGACTTCTGTGATGCGTTACAGTTAAATAAAG
This sequence comes from Danio tinwini, assembly GCA_903798205.1. Classification (NCBI taxonomy): domain Eukaryota; kingdom Metazoa; phylum Chordata; class Actinopteri; order Cypriniformes; family Danionidae; genus Danio; species Danio tinwini. Next base: position 12,780,635 of record CAIGQZ010001492.1, on the reverse strand, counting down.
TCCTTGAGAAACAGATTTTAAACACACACACACACACACACACACACACGCACACACACACACACACACACACACACACACACACACACACACACACACACA
>CAIGQZ010001492.1:12761171-12780523 GCA_903798205.1 Danio tinwini | reverse complement strand
ACACACACACACACACACACACACACACACACACACACACACACACAATATAAACGTTTGTAGATTAAGTTGCATGTTGGCTTAAAAAAGCCCAGCCTGAAAATTAAACATAGTTTAAAAAGCATGTTTTGACATGCTGCTAGCATTTTTAAGCACATTGGTAGTACATTTAAAGGGCCCCTATTATCGGTTTTTGAAAATGACCTTCCATGTAGTGTGTAACACAGCTCTAAGTAAAGTGAAATGTCCAGCTAAGGCTTAAATCTGAAAGTGGACAGTTTTTAAAACGATTGATTCATATAAAAAAAGAGTCGACTCATAGTGTTTTAAATGAATCGTCTTGATAACGAGTCTTAAGGCATTTTGGCGTGCCGTGGATACGAAACATAATGGTTGCGCGCGCAGACCTGGCAAAGTTTAAACCTGCTGCCCCGCCCACTAACACAGCAGCAACGACAAACAGATCCTGAAGTCATGAGTCATGAAGACGCTGTGCTTACCTGGATATTATTGGAAGTGTGCGGGAAAGGAGTGGTTCAGAAATCTGCACACTTACAATGGGCGATTCGTCAGCCGTTTGTTAAAGGAAGGATCTGAAAAGACCACTGATGTATGAGACTTTGACAGAGCTGGACAGGAACACAGCTCATGGATAAGTTTCTTCCTTCATTTTGGAGGAAGTCCAATGGACAGACAATACACCAGGGGTGCGGGCAAAATAAGGAGTTTATTAGGCATAGGGCTTCGGACTGATGTGCAGCACTGGAAAGGCTTACGAAGGCTCAGGGTGAGCGTGATAGGAGCCTGCAGAAATAGCTTGTCAGAGGACAGAGGAGAAGCGCTGATGAGAGCTACAACCCCCCGGCTGGGGATGTGATCGTTGGGCAAAGCAGAGTACAGGTAAGCCCTGAGAACATATAACACTTCACCCAATAGGTGCCACAGCAATGATTGCAAATAGAAATGAAATACATGTTTTGTTACTTGTAACTGCTTGTACTGTATCAGGTTAACTCTTTATATTCTCATATCGCGTCTAATGCAACGTTGTAAATGCAACACGTGCTGCTTTGTTTACAGATTTAAATGCATTTGTGAGCTCGTTCCACTGCCGTTTGGTTGTTGCTATGGCCACCATCAGCTGATCCTACACATGTGCAGCGGTCAAGGTTCAGAATAGTTTAGCTTTTGCTGCTGTGTGGATTAATACTGAATGTGTCACTTAAGAATAGAGCAACATGCTGGTGTTTACCTGCACTGCTTTCGGGGGTGAGGTGTCTGAATAACACTGTTGAGAAGCGGGTACTGTTTACTGTGGTGTTAGTAGGTTTATTATGAAGCGTGTTTCGGGCTTCCGCTGTGATTGGATCTTATACCAATGTTGGCGACCTGGGGGCTTGATAAACCGTGCTGGGCATTTTACTGTCTTGCGTTGAACGCTGTCGACCAATCGCAACAGGCTGTCATCGGTCCAATCAGCGCAGATTAGCTTTGCGCTAAGGAGGGGTTTTGGGAACAAATGAATCGCTGAACGATTCATATGGGAGTCGATGGGATAATTAGGTTAAAATAAATTCATATTATAAGACCATGAAAGTGTTTTTTGACCTTGCATGGATATCAGCCAAAATATGACCCTTTTTAATGTGTAATAGGGTCAATGTTTGCATGTTTAAGCATGTTCTTAGCATGTGTAGCATATTTTAGCCCATACAGTGCATCCAGAAAGTATTCATAACGCTTCATTTTTCCACATTTTTTGTTACAGCCTTATTCCAAAATTAATTAACATTCTACACACATTCTACACACAATACCCCATAATGACAATGCGAAAAAAAATTTAATTGTTGCAAATTTATTACAAATAAATAACCTGATTAATAACATGTACAGAAGTATTCACAGCCTTTGCCGTAAAACTCTAAATTGAGCTCAGGTACATTCTGTTTCCACTGATCATTCGTGAGATGTTTCAGCAGCTTAATTGGAGCTTACCTGTGGTAAATTCAGTTAATTGGACATGATTTGAAAAGGCATACACCTGTCTATCCCAGGTCCCAGGGTTGACAGTGCATGTCAAAACCCAAACCAAGCATGAAAACAAAGGAATTGTCTGTAGACCTCCGAGACAGGATTGTCTCGAGGCACAAGGCTGAGGAAGGTTACAAAAAAAATTCTGCTGCTCTGAAAGTTCTAATGAGCACAGTGGTCTTCATCATCAGTAAGTGGAAGATGTTTGGAACCATCAGGACTCTACCTAGAGCTGGCCATCCATCTAAGCTGAGTGATTGGGGGAAAAGGATCTTAGTCAGGAAGGTGATCAATAACCCGATGGTCACTCTGTCTGAGCTCCAGCATCCTTCTGTGAGAGAGGAGAACCTTACAGAAGGACAACCATCTGTGCAGCAATCTACCAATCAGGCCTGTATGGTAGAGTGGCCAGACGGAAGCCACTCCCTGCCTGGAAATTGCCAAAAGGCATCTGAAGGACTCTTAAACCATAAGAAACAAAATTTTCTGGTCGGATGAGACTAAAATTGAGCTTTTTGGAGTGAATGCTAGTCGTTATGTTTGGAGAAAACCAGGCACCGCTCATCACCAGGCTAATACCATCTCTACAGTGAACCATGGGGGTGGCAGCATCATGCTGCGGGGATGTTTTTCAGCAGCAGGAACTGGAAAACTAGTAATGATAGAGGGAAAGATGAATGCAGCAATGTACAGAGACATTCTGAATGAAAACCTGCTTCAGAGTGTCCTTGATCTCAAACTGACGCAACGGTTCATCTTCCTGCAGGACAATGACTCAAAGCACACCGCCAAAATATCAATGGAGTGGCTCAACAACAGCTTGGTAAATGTCCTTGAGTGGCCCAGCCAGAGCCCAAATCCTATTGAATATCTTTGGAGAGATCTGAACACTGCAAAAGGAATGGGCAAAAAATCCCAAAGACAGGTATGCCAAGCTTGTGGCATCATATTCAAAAAGACTAGAGGCTAAAATTGCTGCTGAAGGTGCATCAACAAAGTATTGAGCAAAGGCTGTGAATATTTTTAGTTTTAAGGTTTTTATTTTTTTTTTGTAAATTTGTAACAATTAAAAAAAAGTTTATTCAAATTGTCATTATGAGTATTAGGTATTAGTGTGTAGAATTTTGAGGAAATATTAATATTGTGCTATTAAGCAGTTCTCAATCATTACTTATTATATTATTATTAATATTTTTATTTTAAATCATCATTTGTTTCAGGTTACGTTTTGTGATTTTATCATAATTAGACCATAAAAGTTCAAATAATTTTGCTCCATAGAAGAAAGTCATTTGAAATTGTAAAGGATGACAGTTTTCATTTCTGGGTGAAGAATTCCTTCAAGATGTTTAAATTACTAAGCTTTATTCTGACAGTTTATTATTTATAAAAGCATTAATAGTGACCATGATGCTCAGTTTCTCCCACTCTCTCCTCTTAGCCTCTGTACTGTATATCTCTTTTTTGAGGAGGTATTATTAGCTGGCAGGAGAGGAGAGAAAGTGATGGAATGCAATAAGAACATGGATGCAGGGTCTGGGAGACAAGCATAAACCAAACACACTCGCTACCCTTATAAGGTCATCACCATTGTGATTACAGCTTTGCTGACACATTCGCTCAAGATATGAGCTGAGCTGCATTTTCTCAGGATGGATTCCTCATGTGGACTGCAGCATAATGAGAGACCGTGTCTTGACGGTTTATGAAAACTGAACGCTAGAACGTTCTGGTGGTTTATTGTTTGGGATTGGTCACAGCTCACACATTACAGCTATTTTTGCATGTGCTCGACATGTGTGAGGAAACTCAAAGACAACGCTGTCTCTCATAATGTTGACTTCAGGTCTGAATGTGATTATGATATTATGTTCTATTAAGAAATGTTGTAAAAAGTTTTTTTTTTTTTTTAATGGCAATGTGATGCACTTAAATTTCATGCTAAATACTACTGTAATTTGAATAATACTGCTCTGTTTAGACATTTTAAATGTTTTTAACTTAAAACACCTTTATTAATGGTTTAATATTTTAGTTTAGATTAGAAAATCATTACTTAGATAAAACGAACTACATTTAGCACCTTATGGTGGTGTTTATTATACTTTGTTGTAAACTCAGTATTTTCACTCACACAGTGTTCATTTAACCTTTTAAAATGCATGAGTATGCCAATGCAAATCTCATTTATAACGACAGTCAATATCGTTACAGAAATCACTGCATTAAAAAAACTGCAAAGGTCAGCAAAACAAAATAAATTATTCATGCTACAAAACACACTGAGAGTTTACAACAATGTTCATTAAAGAACATTTTGTTGGAATATTGTTGGTCTAACCAGTTATTAGTATAATTTATATACTATTTGTTTTTATTAAAAGTGCTGTATGTAAGTTTTTGGCTCTTCCAAAGCATAAAAATACTATAATATCACCTATTATATTTAAGAAACATGTGTGAAGATTCTGGTTTATCTAAAAAACAATGCTGAGGTCAGATATTCTGCTTTGAAAATGTCTGTTACGTACAGGAAAGCTGTGTTTGTTTTGGTTCTTTTAACCTGCCCAATGATAGTTAAGCCAAGTATATTTCAGCACTCCGGGTTGCTTTGTGGAAAACAGCACATTTTATTCATTCATTCAAAAAGCCTCTCAAAGCATGCACCTGTGACTAAAATGCGACTTCCGGTGGACACATGAGGTTTCACATGAAATTATTAATTAGCAAATAATATAAATATTACCAACGTAAACATTAGGTGAGCAGGTTACATTGTAACCGTGTGTCATTAACAACATGACGAGATTTGCAGTGATAAGCAATTTGGCTGTTTGCACCAGATGCAAATTCAGCCATTAGAAGCACAGAATATGCACTTACTCACGAAATGGTAAGGTTTATGATGTAATTAATACATATTAAACCTTTTTAACATTATTAAATATACATGCTGAATCACTAATATGTGTTGGTTTTGAGTCACAGTTTAATCTCAGACAGTTTATTTTATTTTCAAGATCTGAGGTGAACTATCTGCTGCTGCTTTCAGTAGTAAGACAATAAATGTCATGTTAAATGGCATTCAAACTCACATTATTAGCGTTTAACACTGAATAAAGCACATGAGATGTACCTGAGGCGATTATTGTCAGTTTTCTGTTGTTCAGCTGCAAGAAATAGAAGCCGTTTCTTATATATCAATTAGAGGTGTTGGTTAGAACAAAAACTCCTTTTAATATGTAAAATATTATTTCTATCGGGTGCTGTAGCTTTTATATAGAACATGACTTAAATCATCCTTTAGGCTCGATCTTTAGACTCACTCCTGTTGGTCCTCAATCTGGCAACCTGCACTTGTGTTTGTTTTTATCCAGGAATGCAATACCTAATTCAACCACTGGGTGTCAAACTTACATACTGCACCTTTAATATAGCTCTGGGTCTAATATGTGGGTCTGAGATAATACATATGTATAAAAGAGCATATATTGTAGCAGTGCTCAAAAAAGGCCACCAATATTATTAATGAACTAAAAACAATATTCCATGTGAAGATCTCAGAAGATGCAAACAAGCTTAGAAGCATTTCCAAACCCCTATAAATAATCAGAAGGCTTTTATAAATGATCTCTCTACAAACTTGTGGCCTATAAAACTAAACTTAGTGGCTGCCTTCACCAGAGCTGCTCTTTTTATCATTGTCCATAAAGCAGGAGCAGGTGGGTTTGGGCAATGGGCAGTCTGGAAGAGAAGTGCACGCTAAATCTAGATGATTTATATACTCAGTGTTTAGCCGAATAGCTGTGGGTGCAAATAACCAAAGAAGTGAACCGTTTTTCTCTTACAGGTGTTCACACATTAGAGACTGACCTCAAGCTGTGTCTCCCTTCAGAATTCCCAAACCACTGAGGCCCCCGTTACCTATAGGACCCCCTCATAGGTCAAAGGGCACCCCCCTTGAATTTATTTATCAGTACATCTTTCAGAAAGCAGTTCTGGATCAGATGACATTGGAGAGAAGTGTGCTGGAAAAGTTATTTGTTTTTTTGTGCGTCTGCGTGTTTTATTTAGAGAGAAAGGTTTGTCGTTTTAAGAGGGGCTAAGGGAATGTTTGTTCTCCCTCTTAATGACTTTGTTAAGGAAGACTATTCATCTTTCTCTCCGCACATTACAGGACTGAACCCCAGGAGGTGACCGACTGGCAGAAACACACGGTTCACTTAGAGTTGCACTGGAGACAAAGCTACAGTAAACACAAAATCAGAAGGAATGCAAGCCTTCAGTTTAGGGATAATAAATATTTGCAGATTTGTATTAAAGTAACAAACTACAAGTACTCCAATAAATCACTGTAATTGAGAGGTTTTCTCAGAAATTTTACTTTACAAAGTAGTTTTAAAAATGTTCTTTTACTTTCACTTGAGAACATTTTAGTGCTGTATTAGTAATTTTATTGTACTATTTTCCTTTAACCTGCAGTCCCTACTACTTTTCTTGGCTATGGTGACTGGCTAAGTAAAATAATCAGTCCCATGATTCCAGTCTAATCAAATCACGCATATAAAATTGGCATCAGACAGAATAACTTTAAGACACTGATGGTCTATAAATGCAGCAAACATGTACAGCGACAGATGCATGAAGCATTAAGCAATATGTCAAAAAAGTAGGGCTGTCAATTGATTAAAAAAATTAACTAATTAATCACACCTTTTTTTGTGATTAATCATGATTAATCACGATAAAAAAAATCCAAAATGCAGGCATTGCAAATATGGAAATTGGAAAATAATAATAATAATAATAATAATAATAATAATAATAATAATAAAGTATTAATTACAAACACTTGTATTCATCGAGTTGAGAACATTAATTATAAAGTAGAAACAATTTTGCTTAGTCCTCCTTAACATTTAGCCTGACAGTCCAGTCTATTGACATTATCAGGGCACAGCACGCACGCACGCACACACGCACGCACACGCACACACACACACACACACACACACACACACACACACACACACACACAGAGAGAGAGAGAGAGAGAGAGAGAGAGAGAGAGAGAGAGGCGCGCACCCTAGAGAGAGAGAGAGAGAGAGAGAGAGAGAGAGAGAGTAGCGCACTCCCTTCAGGTGATGCAACCTTAGTTGTTTTATACTGAAACTTTCCTTCTAAAAGCGCTTCCTTGGTTTTATCCATATTTCTTTGCACATTAAACACACGCAGAGCTGGAGCAAGCTGAACTGGCTCTCTAGGCGAACGGTAATCATGCCGCCCGCCCTCAACTCGAAAGTGAAATAGAAAGTGACCGGTTTGCGGATGAAAGTGAGAACAGGGGGGTTCGCTCACTATTCTACGGCCGCCTAGGTCGCCTCTACGGACGCGCCGGCCCTGAACACACGTCGGCCACAACAGGAAATAAAAAAAAAAACTGCAACTGCGTTAAATGCGTAAATTTTTTTTAACGCGTTAAATATTTCAAATTAATCTGGTGCGTTAACGCGCTAATTTTGACAGCTCTACAAAAAAGACATAAAATTGCCAGGTAGCAAAGAATTCTTGCCCAGATTTGGCATAAATCTGGCACAGCAGGCATTCATCCGGCACTGGCATACAGCATGTGGGCCAAACATGGCCCTGGTTTGGCAAAGGTGTCACTGTCTTTAAGGGGGCACAAAATTGTTGGGCCAGATGTAAAATGTAGTATTTGGCCCAGATGTTAATAATTGGTATTTGGGCCATGTAAGTTTGGCCTATCCTGACCAACATTAAAAATACATTATTTTTATTTTCAAATAAAGAAAATAATTCTACAAATCAGGTCACTTTGAGAAAAAACATGCCCATACACATAAAGCACAATAATTCATAGGTTTATGTGTTTCATTGCAGTAGTGACACACCAACATCAGGCTCAATTATGAGTTATTAACTTGGCTGAGACTTGGCCCAGATATGGTCCATGTTTGGCCCTTGTCTGGAAGACAGACTTCGTCCAGTCATGTACCATAATTCACTGCAGCATGTAGGCCAAGCAAAAGCTAATTGTGTGGGTGAGAGATAATTTGCTATGTGGGTTGTTACATGCAATGACCAAGAGTTTGTTTAGTTTGTCACTGATAAAAAAAGAAGGATGCAGACTGTATGAGTACTAAAATCACCAAATAACCTTAAAAGAACTAAATGCACTACAGAATGTTACATTATCAAATACAGTACATGCACAAATTGCATGTAAATACATCAAACATTCACAACATATTCACAGCTTAATACTCACTACTCTTGAGTCCTTTTCAAAGGGCTACTTTTTACTCCCACTTTGAGTATTATTTACAACAGATACTTTTACTCTACTTGCACTACATTTTTGGGCAAGTAATTGTGCCCTTACTTATGTAGGATTTTTCAGTACTCTTTCCACCACTGTTAATAGACAAACTCAAATCTAGATTATTATGGCTACAGGAGGGAGCTTTTTAGGCTTGATGAATTATGTGAGTCCGTTCATTTAGCATGCTACAATGTATAGCATGTAAGCACTGAAGCAAGATTAGACTGAAAGAGTCAATGTATGGTTTAGTCCTGCATGCCAAACCTTCATACTGGTGGCAGAAGATCTGGACTATTTAGCAGTTTCCATTAGCCAAGGACCACCCAGAGGTCTTCTGATTGTATAGGAACATGTCACATGTTTGTTTTCGTTCAATGTCATGTTTAAAGGTGTGAAAATGAAATGTCAGCATCCTTACAATAACAGACCGAAATGTGAAACTTGGAGACAATGCCATAAACTACACATAATACCTTTTGTACATTAAAGGGCACCTATGATGAAAATCATCTTTTGCAAGCAACTTTCTATAGGTATAGTGTGTCCACAGTCATATTGGGGTGCTATAAAGACAATAAGTCTCTTTTTATTTTAATTTTCTAATGTAAATAGGTGCCAAATCCCTCCCATTTTGAGGCTGACCGCAACATGGCGTAGGAGTGCAGTTTCCCTGCTCACCGAATTGATTGACAGCCGTGTATTAACATGTCTCCATAGTAAAACATAGAATCATATCAACAAGACAGTACGTGCGCAAAGCAACTGGGATTAAAGGGCACCTTTTTTTATCCCTTTTTAAAGATGTAATATTAATATTATGGTTCTTCTGAGTGTGCCTGTTTAGGTTCAGTTCAAAACAAAATTCAGATTTTTTTATTATGATGTGTTAAAAAGTGCCATTTTGGGGGCGTGTACACAGTTTGTTGTTTTAGGGGCATGTTGCTTCACATGAAAATTAGTTTCGACTTCCCGCCCAACTTAACAAGGGGACGGAGCCAAGAGCTCCCCTCTTTGTGTATGGCAACAGACAGGCAGACAGAGAGAAGCAACATGAGTGAGAGGATCAGCATTCAGCTGTACATGTACGACTCGGACACAGACCAATCAGAGAGTACAAAATTATTTGTCTTTTTATAGTCTTACAGCCAACTGTGTGCTAGTTTAAAGCTCCGAGCTAGTAGCCTACACCGAGACTAATAACTAAGCACACTGAATTAACTTTGACTGAAGGGCATCACACACCGGATGCACCACGACACAGCGCGCACATGAAAGTATCGCACACTTGCGGCGCCGGTGTGTCCCATGATAGAAATTTATGTTTAGAATTCAGAAATGCATGCCGCTGCGTGGCGCGACGCTGCTTGTAGCCGAGCGGCGCTTCTGGTGTACGACCTGCTTGAGGCTATAACTAAAAGGTGTCATACACCAGATGCCCTGCTCAGAGCCACGACACGGCACACCAGACGCGCACATTCACATGTTATTTAAAATGAAACTATTCAGATAACGCTCTGTGGTGCGGCAGAAATATGAACAGTGTCCTGAGCAGGGCCAGCGCGTCCATAGAGGCGACCTAGGCGGCAGAATAGTAAGCAAACCCCCCGGTCCTCACTTTCATCTGCAACACCCTCCCAGTTCTCACTTTCATCCGTGACAATGCAAAATGCATGGCGATGCGCGACGTTAGTTCGTTATTACCACTGGACGGACGCACACGTGAGGCAACGCGCTCGCACTTTCCAGCTGCACCTGGTTTAGATGACAGGGAGCTTCTGTGACCGCTGAAAATGCAAACCGCTGAAGTTTAAGGAAGACGCATAAAAAGTATGCATGTATGCAAACCCACCAAAACTCACAAACACTGGCAGCGAGGAGAGCGATAACGTGGTGAATGTTGAGCCCAATGAGCCTTACATCTAAAAATAGAGCAAGGGTGTTTCTTTGGTGACATCGCTTTGACTCACACGCTGAAAATGGCGAATGTGAAACAACATACTAAGGATATGGTAATGCGCACCTGTCAATCAATATTGGTGGGCGGGGGGACCGCACTCCTACGTCAAGTTGCGGTCGATCTCAAAACCGCTCCAATTGGTCCACCGTTTTTATGTTGTTAAATTGAAAAAAAAGGACTGAGTGTGTTTATATCACCCCAATATGACAGTCCATACACTATACCAGACTTACCTTACATCTTGAAAAAGGGGTAAAATAGGTGGCTTTTAAGTTAAGGCTTAAGACTTTCTCCTAGATGAGATGATTATTTAGTGTAGCACAGTCCCTCCCAATTTTTATAACAGCACATTGAATGTATAGTTCACACTTGCTTTTGCAGTACTTATTTTGTCCACAAGCTCTGTGTAGAGGTCATTTAAAAAAATATGAATAAATAAAAAAATAGAACCATGTCCTGTGTTTCCTTGCTAATGACATCACAAACTCTGAATCTGGTTTGGTTTTACAGAAAACAGAATACAAAGATTTTATTAGACTGCACAGAGCAGCATTATAGAAAACTCTAAAATGTATTTAGTGTATTTAAACAGAGCTGCTTCTTCCCCACGTCATCATAACTGGAAGAAACAGCTCTCAGTCATCTGTGGCGACACAGTTGAAGACAACTATCATTATTCCTCACTCCGTTACAGGATAATCCACCCTGATCTCATGAGGAAAGTGTGGCTAATTCGTCCAGTAATCTTAAATTGTTCATTCCAGTCGTACGAAAATGTACAAATCTTAAAAAGACTCCACCCCTAAACCCAACTGTTATTGGGAGATGAGCAAATCGTGCTAAACTGTAACAATGAGATCATACGATTTTATACAATTTAGCCACTAAATTATAAGGTTAAGTATTGCCAACTATACCTTTGTTTGTTGTGAATATGCACCCTCTAGTGGCGAAAATTAAATAATGTGCCTTTAAGACTTATTTTTGTTCTCATGTTCTCATGGAGATGTATGGAGAGCCTGTGAGCATACACAAATGTACACATAAAAAAGTATACATTGGGATTGATGCAAACAGACTCCCAGTAAGGTTTCAGCTCTGTGGTTTTGATTGGATGTAAAATGGAGAAGCAGTGTCAAAAGATATCCTGACATAAACATACTAATCTTGCTTTCACTCCTTCTTTTCACGGTTGAGTGTCTTGAGGCAATTTATTGATGGATCTCACAGGACACACCTGTATTTACAGCTGTAAATGTGCTTTATTTCCTTCTCTCTCACCCGCTTTATATAAACAACTAACACCAACCATGTGAATTCTTTCTTAATTTACTGCGTGCTGAAGCAAATAATTTACTGATCTCTAATGATAGAGACTAAGATAAATTAAGTCATTTTGGGATTAGATTTTTGGTCCTCAGATATTTTTAAAGGTGATTTAAGGGCGAACATTTTGATTTCTTGGTCAGAGACAAGCAGAGAAAACAAGCTGAATTTCTGCAGCTGGCCCCGTTGAGTTGCGTGTGAATGCTTTGTCACAGAATAATCTCCCACAAACACAGATGTACAATCACATGCGTAAATGCACTCTCCTGCTATGCTCACAGAGACAAACTCCAAACTGAGGAGGGCAAAGCCACATAGAGATTTTTACCTCATGGTGACTGGAACGCAGTGAGAGTTCAGTGCTTCTAAAATACAACAGCCCTGTTCCTCGTTTAACGTTGCGGTTTAGATGCCTTGGCAGTGTATTTGTAGTCTTTTGGCAGCAGTAGGCAACCATGTACTGTAAAATGGGTAAAAGTGAAATCTTCTCAAGCCATCACTGACACATTTGACAGCAAACTGTGAATTGTGGGAATGCACTTTGCACAATGGCTTTGTAGGTGCTGTAAACTATTTAACTGAAAATTCAATTGCATTCTAGGCAAATTATTGCATCTATATTAGTTGACCAAGCTTTACTTTCAGAACTGCCTTAATTTAAATGACAATGATTAAATCAATGCTTTGTTGGTACTAAGGGGTATAACCTGTGCAAAGGTAATATCCACTACACCATTTCTGAACATCCCCAACAGCAGCTTGAACCATGGATATAAGGCTGGAGGGATTAATGCTTTTATGTTGATTACTTCAAATTCTGACCCAGCCATCCAAATGTCACAGCAGAAAATTGGTCTTGTCAAACCGGGCAACTTTTTCCAGTCTTCTATTGTCCAATTTTGATGAACTGGTGTGATTTGTAGCCTAAGTTTGTTATTCTTAGCTGATAAGAATGGCACCGGTGTGCTCTTCATCTGCTACTGTAGCACATCTGCTTCAAGGTTTGATGTGTTGTGCACTCAGAGATGCTTTTGTCTTGGTTGTAATAGGGCTGCACGATAAATCAAAATGAAATCAATATTGCAATTTAACAAAAGCTGTGATTGTCATGCACATCTTGTCAGGGAAGCACGGTTCTGTGGTCAATCGTAAATCTCCTCGAAAATCCAGAAGGCACTCTCGCTCAAAAACTGCAAATATGCCACAAAGAAACGATCCAGGAAATCAACTGAGTAAACCCATGTTATTAAATGTGCTGTTAAAATGTAAGTGAACTAAGACTAAGAAAAAAATCTGCATAAAAATTGCCTTCAGGTAATCATTCAGAACTATAGGTTGTAATGAGTGTGCTACTATTGCCTTTCTGTCAGCTCGAGCCACCTCCAGAACTCCTGCACAATATATAATTTCTATTTTTCAGATGATTCTCAAACCTACATGCTTGTGTGTGAAAATCCAATAAGCAGCTTCTGAAAAATTCAACAACATCCATGCCAAAGTCCGGTAATCATCCATAACAATGCATATTCCTTAAATGCTTCCCATAATGTTATCAGCATATTTTGTCCAGATTTTTTACTTAACTTGAGCCAAAGGACTTTCAAGAATGGCCGGCACTGACATACGAAGACAAACTGGTGATGTGCATCTCATGGGAGCTGGTTTGAATCAGTCAGCAGCCTCTGATGTACCATGTCTCTGTGCTCTCTGGAGGGTGATTTGGGGGCGAGAGCGGTGGGCTGAGAGCAAGGGGCTCCTGCAGCTGCTTCCAGTTGTTTTTTGTGCTAATACACATATTTGAACATACATATGTCTGAGTTCATACACACCATTTTGCAAAATGGCATCTGGTTATGCATGAAAGATACCGAGGTGGGATGTTGGGGTCATCCATTGAGCCGAGAGTGAAGTTTGGTACTTAATCTCATAAACATGACTCTGGATTCTTCACAAGTGATGGAAGCATTCCGGAGTTGATCCCACAGGCTTCCGTAGCACTCTGCATGCAGGAAATCAGTCATCTGTGCTTTGGTCTGATCCCAAGTAACAAGAACCACACTGAGGGAAATTCAAGTACACAACAAGGTGTGCTGTGTCTTCTTGTTCCCGTAGCTCAGCTGGTAGAGTGCGGTAATTGGTTCATGGCTTCATAAAATGGACAGTCTGATAAATAATTTTTGCGTGTGACATTAGAGTTTTTCAGTCACACTCGTCTGAAAGTATACTATAGCAATTTATAGTAAATACACTGAAATACAATTTTTATTTCTTCCATGTTTATTTATGATTTTAAATTGCATTATGGGACCTTTTAACCTAACATTTTAATAGTATAAAGTGCTACATTGTCTGGGTTGGTGTTTTAAATTATGGTACACAAATCTTGTAATAAACTGGCAGTACATTGTCTGCTATTTCAAGACTTATTTTTCTATATATTTTTCCTATACTTTATATTATTTCAAACTACTAAAATGTCAATAAAAGTCACTTTGTTATAGGTGCGATCTGCAAAAATGCTATGCGTTAGCAAAATATCTTTGAAACACGGTCCCTACCCTGCCCTCCAAAGCCACGCTTCCTGAAATCATGAATGTGCACCTTAAAGATGACAGTAGATAACCCACTAGATCATATCATTCGCCAGTTAAAAAACTTTATAGTACTTTATAATACTACAATTCAAAATTCACAATAAAAAACTGTATTATATCTAGCATGTTTTCAGTTGTGTAGCAAGCAAAACTTGTCATAATGTGCAATATTTCATGCATGTGTGGTGGCGGAGCGGACAACGTGGGGGGGGGGGGGGGGGGGGGGAGCTAGGTAATGCCGGGGGTTAACTCTCCTTGAACAACCCAATCCTGCTGACTACGTCAGAATGAGGCGGAGCGGACAAAGAGGAGAGGGAGAAGCTAAGTAGTGTAGTTAACCTTAATTTTCTTTGCACTCTTAAGCTCAACACAATTTTATTAAAGCAAATACGCCACCTGGGATTCAAACCCAGGAATTGAAATATCAAAAAAAGGTCACACAGATTTGTCTCTTTTAATGTTTAAGGAGCAGACAGGAGACACGAGTATTGTACAAAAAAATACAAAAGTTTATTTACAATAATTCTTTTTAAAAAGACACAAAAACACTAAAAAAGATGGCCCTGATGGCCAGTCACCTCTAGAGGACTTACGAAAGGCACTGAAAGTGGTTAATATTCAATCCACACATACACGAAATACTCAATGTCAAACTCTCAAATCAGTCAAAACAAAAAGGAAAAATAGTAGTAGTATCATTCAGACAGTAGCATCAAATGCTTATGGATTGTAGCATGAACGTTCCTTTACAGTAGCAACAGAAATGATGCGGGCACATTGGTCATGGCAGACATCAATCACAATCACTTACCTCATGCACCCTATCACACATGCAAGGATCGCTGGTCTCTCTCACGCGCTTTGTTCTAAAGCAACTACTACTGTATGCTTATAGTGGTTGGCTGCCGGCGTGCAGGAATTACACTTATTACTAAGCCATACTTACATGCTATTTCAGTCCAAATAGGGAGTGCCTCACAAGCTATGTTTCCATCCACCTATTTTTATGCGCATTTTGGAGATGCGCTTAAAAAAACGGTTGATGGAAACGTCATGATGCGCATAAATATCGAAAATGTGCATAAAAAACATATGTGCCTAACTGAGTAGGATAAACTTTTTATTCGATAAGAAAAGATGCGCATAAACTATGATGAAAACACTTTTACCGCATAAATTTCAGTGTGCGCAAGCAGGCTGCACATTATAAACCATCTGAAATGTTGTTTTTGTCATTCTAAAATGCCTTACCGTTTAAGTATTAGTGTTATTATATTATTAATAACTTCCAGAATCAAGAGCGTCTGTGCTCCGCGTTTGACACCTTCAAACACTACCGCACGTTCACTGCATGTCAGGATTGCCTTCTGAGGCGCAAGTCATTTATTAGATGAAGAAAAGATTGACGAAGCTTCTCCTACTGCAGCAAATTCAGTTTTTACTGTTAATATTTGGCACCAGTTAATCAGGAAGTGACTATTTTGTTTGCTTTGACTCGTTGGATGGAAATGCAGCTTTATTTGCACATCTTTTATGCAATAATCCAGTTTTGCGCATAAAGTTCATTCACATTTTTGGATGGAAACATAGCTACAGGCTGTCACTGTTCAAAAATGAACCAATGTGAATATAAAACCAACGTCAGCTCAGTTAAGCAGGCTAGGCGGAATAGCACTATTTACTGATGTTTAGTTGTTAAACTAAATAAAAATCTTCATTATCAATGCTGTAAAAGATCCCTTATGAAACTGAAAATAGCCACATCAATTGTTTGTCAGAAGATTTCAGTGGCTGAACAACACTTCTGTGCATATAACCCATTCAAGAAAATCTACATAAGCTTTGTGTGACTTTGTGTTTTAAAACAGAACGATACCTGTCTAAAAGAAATACTTCAGCCATGGTGTCGTCCTTCCTCCAGCGTGCAAAAGTAACCTAAATATTGATTCAGGATTTTAAAAAGTTTTGATTCAGCATTTGATTTTACCACTGTCACTCTCTCTCTCTCTCTCTCTCTCTCTCTCTCTCATGTGCATGCGCAAACAGTGGATCTGATTGAACAAATCTCAACAAATCTACATTTGTTGACAGTTTGGGCTACTTATCAAAATTATGGGAAATGTCGGTCCGACAAATTTTAATTGGATGAACAATTTTTAGTCTTATGCCTTACCCAGAATATAAAAATACATATAAATACATTTAGATAATTTACTTTAATCATTACTTTTGGAATGTGAAAAAAAAATGTTTCTGAAGACAATCACCTACTGCAGCTTTAAACTGTAGAGTTGAGTTTTAAAACATCAAAAGTAGACAGAGCTGAGGTCAACATCCCATAATGCAATTCACAACTGTAAATAAATGGAAAACACTTGTGAATCATAAAATATAGACATTTTTACAGTGCACTAAAGTGTTTTTGAACCATACTATTCTAGTAAAGTGCTTACAAATTGCATATTTACAAATCACTGTTAATAAATGCTATAGCAAACTGTAATATTAACTACCATGAACTGATAAACTATCGTAAATACTGCAATAATTTTAAAATGTAAACTGTGGTGTATTGTAGTATAATACAATATATGCTATATAGCTGTAGCAACTTTAGATTTATCACAACAGATTTAATATTATAATTCAAAAGCACTATATTTTCTCATGTGGAAATGCACTAATAATAAGTTATGTATTCATAGATGAACAAAGACATTGAGACACAAAGACTAAAAGGAAAAATTAAATAATGATTGGCTTAACAGTTCGTAAAATCTGATGTCTGCAATAAATCATGTTGTTGTGAGTGCTGTCCACCTTGTGAAAGACAGCAAAGATCAAAATGAGAGCCAGGATCTCCTCAGTGACCTTACTTTACAACTGTTTTTCTGAGTTGATTGGCGAGTTAGTCAAAACCAGACTTTATTCAAAGCCAGAGGGTGAACAGCTCTGTGCTGAATAAATAGCTAGATCAGGATCTCATTAGAGACCTTATTGCAGATACTTTATGATGAAGAATGTAAAAAAGAAACTGGCAGCGTGAGAAGTACAAATCAAGCCGTGCTGACATGTGACAGCTGTACTGGCCGAATTTCATCCGTTATGACGTGCATTTGATTGTAAACTATCAAGAGACAAACTCACAAACATGTCACAAATCCAAGACGAATGTAGCCATTTAAGGTGAATGAGGTTACACAGAGGTGGTGGCTAGTTTTCTCTTTTATGACATTCAAAACACTCTCATGTAATTTCCTGAAGTCGTTAAAGCAGCTTACAGCGCCACCATGTGGATCATGTAAGAGTCACTTAAAGTGCACCTATTTCACCCCTCTTACAAGATGAAAGATAAACCTCTGGTGTCTCCAGAAAGTGTCTGTAAAGTTTCAGCTCAAAATACCCATCGGATTATTTATTATAGTCTCCAGAATTTGCCCATTTTGCTGTTTGAGTATACTGTAACTGTAGCCTGTGGCTTTAAATGAAAATGAGCTGCTTCTCCCCGCCCACCACTACCATGTGCGTGTCTGTTTCTCATCATGCGTTAAGTCAGATAAACAGCACAGTGACAGACACAGACTCGGATGAAGCCTAAATACAGCTCATTATTTAAAAATACCAAGTAAGTTTATTTCATGAATTTGTGATGGAGTTTATTCGAGATTTTCTGAAACAATGAGCCTCACACTAATGCCGTTTGTACACACACACACACACACACACACACACACACACACACACATATATATATGTGCGCGTGTACTGACACCATGCAGCTATAGTGATTATAGCGGTTAAAAATTACACAGCGATTTCACTCTCTTTATCACAAACATGCTGTTTTGAAAATGTTTTAGACGTATAAAACTTAAAAAAATTACAGAGAGTTGGAACAGATATTTTAATCCCTGTTTTGTTTGCAAAAAAAAAAAGTTTTGTGGACGTGTATACATGATATTATAGACACCTGTACCTGTCAAAAAAACACTGGGATTTGGATCCTATTTTAACATCAGGAAATTTTTAAAAAGAGACTTGTTGGGTTTCTATCCCTCCAATATGACAGTGGACACACTATACATACACACAGTCCTGTCTAAACAGCTTACAAAAGTAGATTTTCGTCATAGGTGCCCTTTAAATGACAGGTAGTATATATATATATATATATATATATATATATATATATATCGTTCATAATTTGAAAACATTGATTTTGAGAGGGTAGTGTTTCTACTGTTAATAACAAAAATATATATATATTCTGAAGAATTATTATTATCAAACAGTTGACAATACAAATGACTTTCACAATAGGAAAGAAAATCGTAGATATCTTCCTGGTTACTAAAATTTTTAAAACGTTATTGTTGTAAATTGTTTTAAACAGAGGAAAGAAACTAATATAGGCTAGTTTTGAATAAGGCTATAGGGTGAATGAAAAATGACAACATTTTCATTATAAGTTAAACCCTTACTTTACTTTTTTTATCAGAACACTAATTTAATTACAGTTATTAGTAACTTTGTAACTAATCACACCCAACACTGCTGGAATATTGTGTAGTTTCTTGATGTACATAATTAAATAATGTCAACTCTAATCTGTATTGGATTTCGTTATTTATTTATTTATTTGATATGTAGATGTGTAATAAGGCGGATTATCCACAGTCAGATTGTTATTATCGTAAAATAAACACATTCAAGGTTTTACGAGGGTTCGGATACCCCGTCTGGGTTTGTATTATGATAATGGCTAGCTAGCTGTATATTATCTTTTACTCAATGATTACATATGAACTGTTATAGTGGGTTTTAGGAGGACAATGTACATTGAGAGAGATTTGTTATGATGTTTTCTGTTCATTATAGATGGTATGAAATTGACCATAGCTTATTCCAAAATGAATTAGACTTTGTCAAGTTTGTCTTTCTTACTAGTGGACAAACTTGGGTTACACTGTATGTAGCTCCTTGTTTTAAAGCATGATCTGAAAAAAAGTTTTAGATAAATAAATAAATAAATAAATAAATAAATAAATAAATAAATAAATAAATAAATAAATAAATAAATAAATAAATAAATAAATAA
>CAIGQZ010001492.1:12729352-12761161 GCA_903798205.1 Danio tinwini | reverse complement strand
TAAATAAATAAATAAATAAATAAATAAATAAATAAATAAATAAATAATAGCTTTGCGTTGTTGACCATTAAAGTCCACATTAACCAGTAAATAAATGGTTGGAGGGGCGTGACTACGCATATTTTGCTCAATCTGTCAAGCCGACTACATCAGAGAAGGTCTGCCATTCCAGAGTGGAAGCAGATAGTTAGGTTTTGATTAAAGATTACCAAAACAAACTGTTTTTTTCAGTGGATTGAGTTGGGCAGATCAATTGTTTATGTTGATGCTATATAAGCGCTAACAAAATAAACGTTGTATATTTTGGTTTTTATGCACTATTTGGGAAGTTCAAATCACTGAATAGTATTTTTAGAAGTCTGAGGCAGGCAAAAAAAGCTACGAATAACTGGCATTACTTTAAATTGCTTATAAATGTGTTGCTTAAATGAAAATGTGGTTTCAAATATTTCCCTTTGGAGTGTGTTTTATGTGTGTAAAGACTGTGGGTAGTCAGTTTGTGTGTTGGGAAGGTTTACAACATCACTGTACGTGCAAATGGCTTGTTAAATAAAAAGCTATACGTGCAAGCTGCACATTACAGTGCTGTTATAGTGCGGTGATATGTAAACCAGCAAAAACAGTAAAAGTTCAAATTTGGCAGCTGAGGGAAACATCTGAAACACCTCTAAGGAATGGCAGGTCATTCTGTTAACAGCCTTCACCTGCCAACTTAAGGTAGCTGCTTTGTGAAACTACATTAGGAAATGCATTTACGGTACAAATCAATGAGAAGGCCAATAACTGCATATTGTATTAATAACCATAAAAAATTATTTTATGTTTTGGATGGTTGTTTGTTTGATTCCATCAGAGATGTTATTCTGAAATGCAGAGCACCCCTGAGATACTGAACAAGAAGACCCACCACGATGCTGCTAACCTCAGGTTTGGATTTGTGTCTGTTTTACAGACATTCTCATTGTACTTTCAGAGTGGAAAGCTGTGAGATTGAGTGTGTGTGAAAGAGAGAGAGCTTGTGGTTGAAATGAAAGAGAATAAGATGGAAAAGTTTTGCACAATATCGTTAGCTATGCTGTTTAAACCTTTAATAGCATTTGATCTATATTAAAAGGGCAGTTCAGTTGCATGCTGTTCCTAATTTATAGCAGTGAAACTTACATCAGACTGTCAAATTATGGTCATTTGAAGTTTTGTTTTGCAGCTATAAATATAAAAAAGTGTACCTCACCCTTTTTAACAATAAACCTAATATTTAAATATTGGCAAATATAATGTTAAAATCTAAAGCACTAATTCAGACATCTGCACACCATGTACATTTTCAGCATCCATTACGCTCCCAATTAAGATTCTGAAACATAATAACTTATGATCACAGACAGGTAGACCACACCTGATAAAACATTTTGCCCTCTGTTTAAACTGTGGCTCTGACTGTACTTTTAAAAAGAGTCAGTGAAAAGTCTGAACAACATTGCTTTATGGTGGTCTGTTAGCAATATAGCCAAAAGGTTTCAGGTTGGTTTAGTGTACTTCTGCATATATTATTTAGTACATTTGTGTTTTCAATTATTTTTTTTTCATTCTTTGTGCTAAAAATCATAGAAAGTTATGAATCATGAGACATCAACACTTTATTTACTTGTTAGTATTTGTGTATTTTGGGAAAATTAAGTACTGAAACTAAATACTCATGTCATGGTTAACTTTCAGCAAGGATCGACAAAAATATATACACATTCTGAAAGTAACACTTCTAAATAAAACAGTGAATACTTTGATTGATTGATTGACATAGCACTACAAAAATATTTTAACCAACCAACCTGATGTAGGCAGTAAAAAAAATCAGGGTTTGACTTTAATGCTTGGCCTATACTGCCACCCTCTGACCAACATAGGCTGTTTCCTATGAGTTTTTTATTTTAATTTTTTTGGTGTGGTACTGTTGGCCTTTTTAGAAAGACCTGAAAATTATATGGAATGAATTCATATAAAGTTAAACTATACTTGGAGCTGACAAGGATAAAACATAAATATATTATGATTATAAAAATAATTAGAAATAAATTGTTCTTTAAAAAACTTACCTTTTTAGGGTTTTTTGTGTGATTTGAGATTTTTTGCCCTTTATTATCTTAGCTTTTTTTTTTTGTCTGTTTATTAATGAATTTTTGTGTCTGTCTTTTAGCTTTAATTCCATATGCAAATAAAAGAGCTACATTCATTTCTTCATTTTCTTTCGGTTTAGTCCCTTTATTCATCAGGGGTCGCCACAGCGGAATGAACTGCCAACTTATCCAGCATATGTTTTACACAGCGGATGCCTGCAACCCAGTACTGGGAAACCTAGCGCATGTCCTTGAAACCCGAACACGGGGAGAACATGCAACTCCACACAGAAATGCCAACTGACTCAGCCGGATCTCGAACCAGCGACCTTCTTGCAGTGAGGCAACAATGCTAACCACTGAGCCACCATGTCACCCTACAGGAGCTACAATAAAGTTTAATTAATTAATTAATTAATTAATTAATTAATTAATAATAATAATAATAAGAAGAAGAAGAAGAAGAAGAAGAAGAAGAAGAAGAAGAAGAAGAAGAAGAAGAAGAAGAAGAAAAAGAAGAAGAAGAAGAAGAAGAAGAAGAAGAAAAAGAAGAAGAAGAACAACAACAACAACAACAACAACAACAACAAATGTAAATTTTGTACGTTTATGTAGGTTGGTCGTGTTTATTTCAAATATGTTATTTTGCCCTCCTTTAATGTTTGTTTGTTTTTGTTTTTTGCAATATGCATTATTATCATTATTCATTTTAATTTAGATTATTGTTCAGACACCTGTGATTTTTACATAGATAAATCCGACCGTGCTGTGACAGGTGCTTTCCCTTCCCATCATGGCTTCTCCCTGGCGCTGGCTGCGTGTTCCACGTCGGCTAATGGAACGTCGGCGCCTGTCGTCAGATCCGCAAGGCATTTCGGGCTACTGGAGGCTGATTCGCCCAATAATACAAACAAGCCG
This sequence comes from Danio tinwini, assembly GCA_903798205.1. NCBI lineage: Eukaryota > Metazoa > Chordata > Actinopteri > Cypriniformes > Danionidae > Danio > Danio tinwini. The sequence goes on along the minus strand of CAIGQZ010001492.1, from coordinate 12,758,129 downwards.
CCGGACATAGTGGAATCGGTTGAACGTGCGAATAAACGTTTGCTTGTGATTTAACATAAACTCAGCCTCCATGAATGCACGCTGTTATTGTTTCTGCACTCTTTCGGAAGTGTCAGGGTTTGATTGCGCATGAGCCGGGATAAATATCCAGCACGCGTGTCAAATAGCTCATCCTAGAGAAGGAAACGCACAGGTAAGATAATCATTTATATGTCTTGATCTTTATTCATGCAGCCCTTATCGCACTTACTGTAGTAAACGCGAGTTAGCGTATGTGTAGTGCGCTGTGGTGAAAAATAAAACACGACGTCAACAGAATAATAATGCTTGGCTATAACATTAGCGATTTTAATGTGTTATATTTAATGTTACTTTTTTAATATAAACGTCAACTAAAATGGAAGTCCATTGAGCGACATGGACTGCCTCTTGGACGCTGGGTATTTGAGTCAGAAGGTTGTACCTGGCACATTATTACAGTAAAGTCTTATGTGAAAAGGATCGCCGTTAGGGCGATAATGTAATAAAGTATGTTTTGAAGTCGAAATATCGTGCTTTTTGGTAAATATGGATTTAAGGTGTTATTTTATCTCGAGTTTGTACAGCTGTCACAGTTTGTCTGTTCCACCTGTTCACCCAGGACAGGTAACGTTAGTTGTTTGGTTGGAGTTTTGACAGCACGCAAATTCTTTAGTCCTTATACATTAAATATATAAAAATAGTAATAATGTATTTTTGAAATGATTTATTCTTCAATACTGGAGTATAGCAAGGACCAATAACGTTCGTTATTGGCAGCGAAAGGGCATTTCATTGGTTTATTTTACTCTTTCACTATATGTCACTTTTTACATCGTAATATTCCCACTTGCCACTTGCATATTATCTAGATGAAAAATAGCATGTGGGATAATATAATATATATCACAAATCATAAAATTTTGCGTAAGGTAGCCGGATAACCTATTAGTTCTGGCTAGATTCTGTGGTATTTGAAGGACACGTTTTACTATCCCATATGTTGCCACTGTAGAGGAAAGGCTCGATAGTTATGCGACTGTAGTTTACCTGCCAGTTAGACATTGTGGGATGTAGCCTAGTATTTACACATTTCATTATTACAACACAGTCATACTATATAGAGCATACTTTTAACAATGAAGAAGCAAGTTTCAAACTAAATGTAATTCGATTTTAATTGATTTAGGAGCACGGCAGCTGTCTAGGCTATTATCGTAAACAACCCTGAGATACAATTGCTTTTTGAGAGAAAATGCTTATGACAGTATTACTAAAACCTTTTAGTGTATTTGTAAGCATGCAAATTTTAATATAGGACTTTTTTGCAAACAAATTGGTTGAGTGAATGGTACAATAGCTCGCTCATAAACCCACATCTCATGTCTTTGCACTTGTATTTGGTTTAAGTGTTCATGTGGGTTTGTATATTGTAGGTGTGCTTAGATCTTATAAAAAATCAATAAGACACGCTTGAAACGTAGAGTTGTAAATGTGCAAGATGTAAAGTTTTACACATATTTATATGACATAAAATTATGGTATAGTGCAAGTTTTAAGTTGACTTTTAGTGCGAAAGTTTCATGTGACTGCTTTATTGTAATGAATGATGCAATACACTACCCTCATATACTGCAACAAAATAAATTTAGTGCTCATTAAGGGCACTAAGTTTTGGCTTTTGTCTGACCTGCTACAATCTTGTGCTCTCACTTTTTGTCACTTGCATGCACTTTCAATTGGCCAAGATTGCAGTTGGGGTTACTCTCTGGGACATGGGGATTCTTACGGGTTTACAAAGGAACAGTTTAGTAAATTGTTTTGAACAAATCCTTTTAGTGAACCGATTTAAGCTATTTAAATCAATAGGCTGAATCTTTGCAACTAGTCTAACTTGTAAAATATTTTGTTTTGTAATAAAGAGCCTCTTGTTAACTTGTGGCCCCTCTGAGACTTCATTTTGGGAAGGTGCTTAATGAAGCAATATCACCAAGCTAGCTAGCATGAGTTGTGTTTCACTGTAGTGGTTGTCATAGATGCAGCCTTGGTTAGATGGCATGCTGCCTCTGCAAATTCAGAGGAAAATCAAAGTAAAAAAGCCAAAGTCATTGATGCATGTTGTACTATGATCAAATTACTGGCCTATTTGTTTGTATTCTAAGATTTTATTGATCTTTTAGAGCCAGTGTAAAAGGCTCCATATGTTTGCAGTAGCCATGTTGCAGTTCTGTAAAATATCTCTCCGTCTATGCAAGTGTGTATGACAACATGTTGCTGAAATTTCAACCAAACATATCCCAAATGTGCTTCTGAAAATGTAGAATTATTTAATTGGATAGAGAGCTACTGGTTCATTCATTGCTGCCTGTAGATTGTAATAATAAATAGCATGCATAGTATTTAGAAGTAATGGAGAATGTCATCCTCAAGTAGCTGGTAATGGTTATAATACAAGCCACAAATTGAAACATCATTGTGGCACAAAGACTTTGCTACAGTTTTCGTTAAGCTAAGGGTATGTTGCTCTCACTAATGCCTTCAAATGGGGTCACAACATCTCATTGACCATAGTCCCGTGCCATCGTTATTGTAAAGCAACACTTGCACTGGCTCACCGCCATCACCACTGCTCGCTGAGTGCAAATTTATTAATGCCAGTTTTCCATTACTGTGGTTTACAGATAAGACCTGAACCATTGGCTTTTATCCTGCCTAAATTTCATGCTCTAGCACTCAGGAGAATTAAATGGCTCTTATGTGAAGGCAGGCTATGATGCCTCCTGCACAGATCGACCCTCTGAGCGCCTGTCTAAAGCTGAAGCTAAGACAAACTTGTATGAGTCACATGATTGTTACATAGCTCCCTGCATTCCTATATTTTTCGTCTACGCATTGAGGAGGCTGTGGCTGGCAGCTTTATGAGAGCTAACAATGAAAGCCTGCTTTGAGAAGTTGCTCACTCATCATTGTGAAGCGCCTCTCACAGGTGTAAGTGGATTGGCTTCTGAAGGAGACAAAAAAAGAACATATCAATGGAAAATATCTAGGAACTCAGGACCTGTTTACAGCTGGTAATAGCACTTTTAATGATTTAGTTGTTCCTGTTCTCAGTGGACAGTTATAATCACCACATATGTTAGGGCTAGAAATATGCAGTGTTGCCAATTTAGCTATATTTAGTGACTTTTCAGACCCCCCCTAGAGACAAATTTTCAAAAAAGCGACTAGCGACAAATCTACCGACGACTTTGGTGTTACATGGGAAAACTATGTCACATTCAGTGACTTTACAGGCAGAGCTTAGCGCCTTTTTATTGGATATAGTTGGCAACACTGGAAATATGGGTTTGAGTTCACTTTTGACCACTTCCAGAGGTAGTTGAAAGGGTATTCAGTTAAACTTCTTTTATAATGTGGTAGACGCTCGTGTAAAAAAATAATACATTTGAACAGCTATGAAAGACACTTTACAACTACTGAATGTTTTGTTAAAATGCATTTTCCAAAGTAGATTTAAAATGTATCTTATATCGAAAGTTTGTTTTAAAGGTTAAAGAAATAAGTACAGTTAGGGTAGGATGATTAATCAAAATTAAATTACAAACACTAATGAGAAAAGCTGTGCTTTTCATGCACATCTTGTCAGAGAAGCATAGCTCTATCATCCATTGTAAATGGCCAGAGGGAACTCTTGCTCAGAAACCCCAAATAAGCATGAAGAAAAAAAACCAGGAAATCCCCATAGTAATGCATAGACAGAAGATTTAACTGCTTTCGTGGATTCAGCGTTACTAATAATCACTTCACTATGGAATCATCTCACAGAAGGATTTATTTGAAACATTTGACTAATGTTATAAGTAAGTTTGAAGTAAAAGTGTTGTTATATTTAGTATTTTTACATGCAGCATTTGTCGTAGTTCACTGAGAAGCGACACAAACAGCTGTCATTATCCCAAAATGATTGTTTCGATGTAATAATTGTACTATTAAATCAATAAATATTTTGAATACAATTTGGCTACCTTGTCAGTGTACTACGACTCGACTTTGAAACGCATGTGCTAGGGGTTTACTAGAACCACTTTACTGAGAAAATGTGCATGAAAATGGCCTTGCTTAATCCGAACCGTGCCCAGGCGCATTTCCCGGTTCATTTGACAAGTGTGAGTGCTCCAAATCGGGCCCAGGCATGGTTCAGTTGGCCGGCCCTAGCCTGGTTGGAAAAGGTGTGCCAAAGCACGGTTCCGTTTGGGTTTTGGCGCGGTAGGATTGTAGTGTAAGTGCCAAGTGCGCCTGAGCCTGAAACTGAAGACGCGACATCACTTTTAAGGGACTGTTTCATATGGATTCAATCCTTCTTACTTTTCAATGAACACAAACTGTCGTTGTTTATTAAAGGACGCGAACCCCTCACTGCACTTTCAGCAAACCTTCTAATACTTGCAGCACATTGACTTTTATGATAATTTATGAGCGTCAAAAGTTGTGGATCTGTTTGTCAAAATATTTGACTGTGCGTCACTGCATCCCAAACGACTAAAACAATATAACTAAAGCAATCTCCACTGTGCTAAACGAGAGCGCTTCTCTTCCTGCTAAACTGAACAGTCGCATCATCAATGACATAAGTGTGCTCGGGTACGAAAGGTACAGAAGCAGTGTGAGTGCGGGCCGTTGGGGGAGAGAGGAAACTGAGCTTCGGCACGGTTAAGGCAACCTTGCCTAGAGAGGGTGTGGCCCTATCCCTAAACACTGTGTTCCCTGACCAGTCTTGATTCTGAAACAAACCCATAATGTTTGACATAGTAAGTTGCCACTCTCTGTATCATGTACATGGTCATTTCCAACTTCATGGTCTTATTTCCCAATATTAGACTGAAAGATTACAAAAAGCCCATATAGATACACCCTCCAATAGATACTTTCTTTAGAGTCAACAAAGCAGTCAAAAGTGTAGTAAAACAAAACATACAGGTGAAAATGCTAGATGTAAATTGTCTCCCTCATCTACCTCTAATCCAGTCAACCAAAACACATTTCAATACCAAGCATAAATGGGGCCTCAGAGGCGTTTCTAACAGTGTTAATTAGTTTAGAGTGAAAGATCTAGTCCTTGAACTTCTTTGCAGTTCCTTTCATAGTAATGACGGGGTTGGGCTCAGCCAGATCTGATAAGAGCTTTTGAAGAGAACATTCCTGAGGAAGCTCTTTTCCATCTACACTTTCCGGCAAACGTATACATACAGAAGCCATTTTATAATTAAATACAGGACATGTCTACAGTGTTATGCCATCATTTATTCACTCACCTGTTTTGTTTTTTCCCCAAACGTTTGTCAAGGTTGCCATTTACAGCTACATTGCGAGTTAGTCTGTAATAATCTAGCCCTTGTTATCTGAACAGCATTGTTAATTAGAAGTAAGAATCTATTCTAGAGGCTTTTGTAATACACTGAAGAGCTTTTCTGTGTTTTATTTGCTTATATTTTTTCTTATCTCGCTCTGTTTCAGTAACACTGCAGTATGGCGGACAGTATGATGAGTAAAGCAGCCACTATGGAGATTCCTATTAGCAGTAATGGGGACTCTCGGAATCTGGCAGAAGATGACAGTTTGGAGCAGGTGAGCGATGCATGGTGATTCAGTTAAACTGGAACAGTTTTTTTTTAAAACAGTGATTTTTGTCAAAAGTAGTCCAGTTTTCCAGAACTCTCCAAAAAGTTTGAGTTTTAGTACATTTTCAGAGCTTGAACCATGTCAAAAGCATCAGAATGTGGATGTCTTTGGTTTGTTTTCAACGTTTAGGTTTTCATAGCTCTAGAGGATAATATCTAGCAGTCTATCCAGTTTGTTTAGCTTGCTTGTCTGAGTTTCACAATATCTGCCTGAGAAAAAAATCTCAAGGTAGCATGTGATGCAAACATTTAGTTTATAATTGTTCTGTTCTTTTTATTTTTTAGCATTTTAATACCTAAGCATTCCTGTAACTAATGACTTGTTATAACTTGGGCAGAATGCTGGAACACTAATGGGTTAAGTAACCAATTCAAAAAATAATGTTCTGTCAGACTTGTTAATAAGTAATAGAATTTATTTAATAAAAATGGCTCGTGTGGAGTGTCATAAGTAGCAGGCTAATACAGAACAAAGTGTTCAAATCTCCCTATTCTTGAAGCCATTGTAAATAAAAGGTGGTAATGTTGTCACAAGACACACCTCTTTAAGCCAAATAAACTGTGGCACCGGATCCGGGAGTAGACGTGTTAGGCAAACACAAGCAAGATATTTACTAGGAAGTTTACTTATTCCTTTAAAGGGCACCTATGGTAAAAAAAATCTCCTTTTCAAGCTGTTTGAACCTTGCAACTCCACAACATGCATCAAATACTTATTGGTAAGATTCTTACTGTAGTTTTTCCTCACAAACGTTACGTGAGATCTTATTCCTTCGTGTTTGTCTGTTGTCTGACGCAGCCGAGGGAGCTACTGCCAGGCACGTGGAAACGGTGGGCGTGAAGAACTAGCCTTAAAGGCGCAGTACACAAAAACCGCTAGCTGATGCTTAATGCTACAAAGTAGAAACTTATGACAGGTATAATAAACAATCTGATGGGTGTTTTGAGATTAAACTTTACAGACACATTCTGGAGACACAAAAGACATTAAATCTGGAAAAAGTGGTAACCTAGGTGCCCTTTAAGGAACTAAAGTTTCTTTGTTTTAATTTGCTTTTAGCAGTGTTTTCTTTTTTGTATGTGTGTCAGTCTCATGCTACAGTATGTCCATTTTATAAACTTCATTATAGAAACACTGTGACTGATCATGTTCACAGTTGCATTAATGGCTCAGCTAAAGGCAGATGGCACTGTGTCTTTAAATAGATTTGGGAGAATTGAGCCAGAATGGGAAAACAGACTTTTTAACTGTTCTTGTCATTAAGCAGAGAAAGCAAGTGTGGCTCATTTTTCCTTAATCATCCTTTTGTTCCTTGATATGTGGAGTGACAGTGATATTTAGCAACCTAATTTATGATATAAAGAGGGTTTATTCATCGCTTAATGAGGGCTGAAATTATACACAGTATTTTGTCTCTTCTTTTTTTCATTGTCAACCCTTGAAGCCTGTCATCATTGTATTGTGATGGGTGCATAATGGCCCCAAAATGTGGATTTCGTTGTGTTTGATTTTATCATCATCAGTTTGTTTCTGTTTTTTACATTGTGCTTCATTTTTGGTTTCTTTTCTTTCTTTTGTCTTTTTGTTGTCATGTTCTTCCCCCGATGTCTGTGCAGGCTGCAAAGATTCAGTGGAGCTTAAGAGAGAAGGTAGGGAGTCCCGCAGGCCTCAGGGTGAGAAGGAACACTGGGAAGGGTTGCCGAGTGTGTGTGTGTGCTTGCACGTGTATGTCTTTCCAGCAGAAATTGGCTTTAGTTCTCCCTATAACCTTGTCACAATGGACTGGATGTTTTTCAAATCACATGCATTATTTTTTTTACCTCAGTCACTCTTTATTAATCAGTGTTTGAGGTCAGATACAAATCCAAGTGATACAGATTTAGTTTATTTGTTTTGAAAAACATCCTGTTTTGTCTCTCTGTGGTATTAACCAATGACTAGCAACCTTTTAGTACCTATTAACTTTTTTTGTTTAATAGATTTAGTTTGAACTCATATAATATGTTATGTTATGTTATGTTATACACTACCTGACAAAAGTCGTCATCTATCCAAGTTTTAGGAACAACAGATAATACGTTGACTTCTAGTTGATCATTGGTGTCAGAAGTGGATTATATAAAAGGCAAAGGCCACTAGATTACGCTTAGTGAAGTTTATTTATAAACTAATTTCGAGAGGATCACGTGATTATGATTGAACACAGCTGGTCATGCATTAACCATGTATGACCAACCAATCAGACGATTTCTAACCCACTATAAAGAGCCAGGGTTTCCTACTACAGTCATCTTCGTTTGAAGAATCCCCCCTTCCACCCCTACTCCTCCTCTTTTCCTTTCATAGGGCGGCACGGTGGCCCAGTGACTAGCACTGCGGCCTCACAGCAAAAACGTCACCGGTTCAAGTCCTTTAACAGACTGGCTGTCGTTTCTGTGTGAAGTTAGCATGTTCTTCCCGTGCTTGCGTGGGTTTTCCCCGGGTTCTCCGGTTTCCTCCCACGTTCCAAAAACATGCACTACAAGTTAATTGAACAATCTAAATTTAGCACTAGTCAAACTTTATCCATAAGCATACCTCTCCGTAGCAACTATTTTCTGTCACCAACTCTTACAAGGGGGAGCTCTCGAGATCTACCTGAGCTCAAAGCTCCCCTCTCGCCCTGCAAACGGGAGGGAGCCCAGGGCTCAAGGACCTTTGGGCTCAGGGCTCTCTCCCGGGACAGCATGCCAAACTTGCTTATAATCAATCATCAGCTAAGTGTGAACTCTTGAATTTTGCCCAAATAAAATATGATCATGCCTTGATTTTTAAATATTTATTTAGGACAGTAAGGTCTGACTTTGCTTAGACAACAGTCTTGTCACTTAATAGAAATAATGTACAGTATATAATAAAAAGTCATGGTGCAGTGGAAAAAGAATTAATATTGTGTATGACTTCCATGAGACGTTCGCCTCACAGCAAAAAGGTTGCTGGTTCGAGCCTCGGCTGGGTCAGTTGTCGCTTCTGTGTGGAGTTTGCATGTTCTCCCCGGGTTGGTGTGGGTTTCCTCTGGGTGTCCAGTTTTCCCCACAGTCCAAAGACATGCGGTACAGGTAAATTGGGTATGCTAAAAATTGTGAATGAGTGTGTGTGGATGTTTCCCAGTGATGCGTTGCAGCTGGAAGGGCATCCGCTGCGTAAAACATATGCTGGATAAGCTGGCGGTTCATTCCGCTGTGGCGACTCCAGATTAATAAAGGGACTAAGCCGAAAAAAAATTAAAATTGAATGAATGAATGACTCCCATGAGCTTGGACGACTGCATCCATACATCTTTAAAATGACTCCGAAAACGTATTAATAAAGTCATGTGGAATTGCAAAGAAAGCGTTCTTAAAGGACTCCCAGAGTTCATCAAGATTCTTTGGATTCATCTTCAATGCCTCCTCCATCTTAACCCAGACATGCTCAATAATGTTCATGTCTGGTAACTGGGCTGGCCAATTCTGGAGCACCTTGATCTTCTTTGCTTGCAGGAACTTTGATGTGGAGCCTGAAGTATGAGAAGGAGCGCTATCCTGCTGAAGAATTTGCCCTCTCATGTGGTTTGTAATGTAACGGGCAGAACAAATGTTTTGATACCTCAGGCTATTGATGTTGCCATCCACTCTACAGACCTCTCCCTTGCCCCATACTGAATGTAACCCACCATGATTTTTCCTTCAAACTTGACTGATTTCTGTGAGAATCTTGGGTCCATGTGGGTTCCAGTAGGTCTTCTGCAGTATTTGTGATGATTGGGATGCAGTTCAACAGATGATTCATCAGAAAAATCTACTTACTGCCACTTTTCCAAATGATCTACTAGACAACAAGTTATTATTTGTTGCTCTGACAACTGCGTTCGACAACAAGACTTTTGTCAGGTAGTGTGTATATAAAGGTGATGATGTTCAGCACAGAAAAAGATATTGTCATTCTAAATCTCTTTTTTTTTTCCCAGGTTAGAGAAATCCTGTGTTGAAGCATGTTTAGGGCCACTTTGTGCATTGATGTTTCAAACATGTACTGTACATTATGAAATGATGCAATGTTAAAATGTTGCATTTACAAACTTAAGAGCCATATGTGTACCTTAAATTACATTCTTTGGGAGTCATGGAAACAACTCATTGTATAAAAATTGGAGTGATAAAGTTACTTTTAGCCTTTAAATTGTTTCTATATTTAATCTAACCTTTATAGTTTGAAAAGTTCATTCACCTTAAAAAAAACTTGTTAGCAGTCGCACAGCAGTATATAATAAGTGTGCAACACTAGAGTCTTAATATAAACTTAAGACTCGCCCTTGCTGTATTTATTGTAATTATTTCCTCATCGATGACACTGACACAAAAAAGATAACACAGGGTTTCATTTATCTATTTTTTTGAGTGACCTACGGTCAATAATTTGTATTTTATATCATAGTAATAACAACAGATATGTTTCACAATTTTCTTTATGAAAACAAATGAAACAGAACTATATTCCTTATAGGATATTTAGTAGGACAGTAAAATAATTATTTAAATTTAGCAATTTAAATAATTATGTAGACTGTCAAATATTGTACATTACAATTTAATTAGCCTTTGTTTGTAAACATTTTTATTCAACTTCTTTTATTGGCATATAATGTTTTTGTTGTTTATTTGTAAGGTGGCCCTTTTTCTTGGTTTATGGTGCCCAATAAAATTTACCACACTGATGTTGGTTCCTAAATGCATTTATAGTCACTAATGGGACTTAATTCAGATAGCAAACTGCTACTTCCTTGTGCTGCAATTGCTCTGTAAGCTTTGGCTTTTGGTTTCTTAATTTTTTAGAGGGATTTGTTTTGCAGGTAGTTAAAAAAATGTTGTTGTCATACAAACATAATTCTTATTAATTCTGGGTTAAATGTGATTCTAACCCTATTAATTTACAATTTGTTTGTGCGTGTGTGGAACTTACAGAATTGTCTCACTTTATGAAAAATAATGCTGGTTGTAATGTTGCATTTTTTTAAGGTCTCGTCCTCTTTCTGATTCTATCTCTCCAGGACTTGCAACAGGTAATGGTGTCCGGGCCCAACTTAAACGAGACCAGCATTGTATCAGGTGGTTATGGAGGTACAACAGAAGGAATCATTCCGACCAGCTCCATCAAAGGTATTGCAGGCTATCATTCTTTAGCTCTTCACAAGAACAATGCAGTCTCATCTAGCAAACTGTTTATTTTTCAAATGTTAGGCTAAAGAAATTACAGTCTAATCAGGCTGGTGACTTTTTTTTTTGGTGGTGTTTAGAAGCACTATTTTCTACTTTATGACTCACATGCATTCTGTGGAGGTTTGGCTTAAAATGTGCAATTTTATTTGCATATTTTTCTCTTTGGCTTTTTTTCCTCCTATCTGTCCTGTGGCGCAATCCAGACGAGAGCCAGGGCCTAAGGAGGCATTGGCCATTGTGTGTATAGGTAGTGTGTGAGTCATGCTTAATGGCTTTAAAGTTTGACATTAACCAGAGTAAATAGGTCACAGATCCTTGGAGATAAATTAACTTCAGTTTAGAGTTTGTTTGTTTGTTTGTTTGTTTGTTTGAAATAAATGTCATCTGTAATAAAAAAAGATGAAGTCTTTAAAAGTCACCCCAACTAGGTCTAATTTTTAATCAGTCCAGCTTTTTTCTGGACATGATGTGTAGTAAAACTGATAGTAAATAAGCATGAGGCCTTGTTATTAGTGTAAATCTATTCCATTTTGATTCAGTGAGGACTTTCTGTGTCTTTTACCCTTTCTTAGGCCCTGCAGTCCGTATTAACACTGATTTTCTGGGCAACAGACACATTCCAAATGAAGGGCAAGGTCATTTGTATCAACTTCTCGTGACACCTTTTTTCATACTTTTTTTTTTTCCCCTAAAACTATTTAATCTTTTCTCAGGGCTTGGGATGCTGTTCTGCAGGAATACATTGCATTGCTTCTGTTTTTCTGGCTTTCATTTTCTCTCTCAGCAGATTGGAACGGGCTGCATTTCTCTTTCAAGATTTTCTTTCTTTTCAGGGTTAAGGTTGCCTTGCAGAAGTTTGTAATGAGGCATCTTTTGAAAATTACTTTCAGAAATCAGTTTGAAAGTTTAATCTGGCTTTATTCTTGCTGAGGAAATGATTAGGAAAAAATCTGCTGCAGAATGGCTGGGTGTAAAAAAGTGTAATCAAGATGTTTTCAGGACAGAACAGTCTGATACTCAAGTCTGTTTCTGTGTAATTAACACATGCTGCTAAAAATAAATGATTTGACATATTGGGGTTTAAAAAACTGTTGTGTTATTTGTAAATGAACTGTGAAGTTAATTGTCTCCATCTGTTTGTCATAAGGCAGCAGGTTTAACAAAATAGCAGTCATGTGCTTTCCTGTTTTCATTTCATCTCATTACAATATCACCTTTTCTCTTTCATCCTCTCCTTTTTTCCGTTTCCCCCTCTTTCCGTTCTCCTGCTGTTCATTCTCATTCACACACATATGCACTGACATTATTTCCATACATTTCACACTTAAAAACCATTCCTCCAATCATTTTTAAACTTGCCATATCCACTCCCTGCTCCCCATTACCCAACATCCCCTGCTATCCCTGGCCATGACCCCCTCCAGACCTCCGAATGAAGTCCAGTGGTGTTAGCATTGCCCCAAGCCAGATTGCAGCCTGCCGAATAGCCAGCCAATCAGATGACATCCTCTGTATCCCAGGTATCCTCGAAGGGCGCTGGCCCCTTTAAGCGCTCTTTGGCAACACATACCCCCCAATTCAGTAAAACGCGTTCATATGTTCTGTCATCTCATCTGTTTCACATCTCTCTGATGCAATAATGGCTATAACATTGGTGTAAACTGTTACGTATATACATTTGTACAGTGTATGAGCATAAATAGAGACTTACTGTAATAATGTTTTGTTCAACAGGGTCCAATATGGATTATGGCGGTAGCAATTCCTCCATGGCGGCAGAAGAAGCCACAAGAGGCGTTGCTGTGGAGAAATTTGACATAATGAAGAAATGGGGTCTGAACACATACAAGGTCTGTCAATTAACTATTGATGTTTATTGTTAGATGTCATGTGCTGTTATTACATGGCTGTCTGGAGTGTACTTGATTCTGATTGGCTGGTTTTCACATTCCAAGGTATGTTATTCCAAGATAACAACCGCTAAATAACACAGGCTCATCCTGGAAATTTGAATCACCTTGACTGTCTGTGAATGCAAATTCAAATTTGTATACTTGCATCCACATTCATGTATATCTGTTTGTCTGTTATGCCGCTGTATTTGACTGTTTAGCGCCATCTTGTGACTGAATAATGAGCAAATTAGTGTACACTCGATCAGCTGTTTTTGTTTCTGTCAGCTTTTCGTTTAATTTAAGAATTAACAAACTATTATGGCTCAGAACAATGCAAGCAGAATAAAGTACATCCAGGATGGTTGTTTTCGCAAAATAAAGACCTTCGGTCTTCTACAACAGCCACTTCACATAGGGCTGCTGATAAACCTGTCAGGCTTTATCAAAGACTATAGAATACACAAGACATGTCACTCGTATCGTTTTAAATGGGCAAAAGTGTAACGATCAAAATGGTGAATAAAGCCCGCCTTCAAGTACAGGAGCCAATCATCGATCACTATATGGCAAATAAAGCCTGCCTTCTAGTACAAATTATCGATCGCTATATGGCAAATAAAGCCAGCCTTCTAGTACAGGAGTCAATCATCGATCGCTATAGACTGATAATACTCTGGGAGAGGGGCTCAGACCAGACGTGAGTTTCTGCAGATTTTGTGTGATTTGGACATTTAGAAATTAAACTAAAGAGACAGTGGTTGTTTAATTTTATTGGTGATTCCTAATATAAAATTCAATCATAAGCTTGGCAAGCTGTTTTGGAGAATTTGATGTTTCCTTATTCAAACAGAATGCCCGAGCATCTAAGAAGCGTTTCAAAGTTAGCAGCCGAGTGAAATTATTTGTCTTAAAGGGACTTTGGCTTTATTCTGTGATTACAACCGCCTGGATGTTCTTTATCTCTAACTTGGCAACTCTTATTTTGAAGTCGTTTGTATTTGTGATCTCTCTGTTTCTCTCTCAGTGCACCAAACAAATGATCTCTGAGAGGTTTGGGCGAGGATCACGTACTGTGGATTTGGAGCTGGAGGCTCAGATAGAGGTTTTGCGGGAAACCAAACGGAAGTACGAGAATGTGCTGCGTTTAGCACGAGCACTAACCAACCACTTTTACAGCATGGTGCAGACACAACACGCCCTTGGAGACACTTTTGCTGACCTCAGTCAGAAGTCTCCAGAACTTCGGGTGAGCCAGTGTGACCATCTTAAGGTTTATGACATTTGTTGATGGGACTGGTGTAAATGCACTTATTTTAAGCTGTTGCAGAATGTATCATTCAAACTGTCAGTAGTAAAAATATAAAGTGCCAAAAAACTTCTTTTGGGATAACTGCAGTAATAATATATTTGACTCCCTAGCATTGCTGGATTCATTGTCTAAAACTGGAATTAAACTGTAGATAATCAGTGTTTAAAGCTGTAATGGGCTCAGTAGAGCAATATTATTTTAGTAATTGTTATTAGGGCAGTAAAAAAATTGATTAAGTAGGACATTTCTACATTATACATCTAATTTCTTGTTTTTGACTGGATTTTGTGATTAACATATGCAATACCACATAAATTGTAAGTTCCTACTATTATTGTATTTAGGAATAATTTAAATTGGCTTTCAGTTTTTGTTTTAATTGTAGTTGAAATGTTTGTAATTTTAAAATATTTTTAGTACTTTTTAGTACTTGTAGTTTAGTATTTCTGCCAATTGCCATTGCAGCATTGTTAATATGATCATTTTAATATTTTCACGCGGTATTTATATTTTATTTCAGCTTTAGTTGTTTATAGCAAAACAATGTAATGTTATTAGAGTCATTGTCACTGTGTATTTATAAATATATATATTTTTAATATTGATAATATATAATATTGAGGTTTGTGCTATTGTTCATGTACAGGATGAGTTTGGATACAATGCAGAAACGCAAAAGTTGTTGTGCAAGAATGGAGAGACTCTGCTTGGTGCCATCAATTTTTTTGTGTCCAGCATCAACACACTTGTGAACAAAACGATGGAAGACACATTGATGACTATCAAGATGTATGAGAATGCCAGGTAAAAGCTGCTCCCGCTCTTAGCCTCTAGTATTGTAGCTTTCATTTGTTTTGAAGGAATTTCAAGCACTGGAATTGTAATATGTCATTGTGTTTTGTTTATTTTTTTTAACCTCTGATGCTACTGGACGTTAGGGTCATTATGTGTTGCAGTTGTCTGGTTTACCATTAAATATTGGCATTGATACCTACCGGGTGGCACTCTAACTCAGTCTTTAGATTAAAAATAAAAGGGCAGTAGGATATCCACTTTCACAGTTATCTATTTTGTATGGTACAAGCTGAGACATTTGGAAACATTTGATGCTGTTGTTCTGTTACTTAATTTACCTAGTTCTGCTTTGCTGTCTATATTTATGGTGTTTCCACACCTGGCTTGTTTGGAGAATTTGTTTTTGGAGCCCTGCTTATTTTCTCTTGTAGATTGATTTGTTTGGGTGTATACAAACATGGTAATTGCACTTCAGGCCAAAAAAAGAACAAGGTAGTTAAACAAAAAAATGTATTTCTCCTTAATAACCAGCAAAACTGTGAAATAAATTTCATGCATTGTTTCTGCACTTGGTATTTATGATGAGTGAATTTGTGCTTGTGCTGAATTCAGTAAACGCAAATAACACAACATACCCCAGCATTGCAGTGGTGAATAATTTTAATGTCTCCCTTGTGTTCACAAGCTCAGCAGAAAAGTGTGTTAGGCTCAGAAAAATGCAAAAAATAAATAAATAAAAGCAACCCCCCCCCAAACAAAGAGGTTCATGATTATAAAATATGAATGTTGCATTAAACACAGCAGTGTTTGTTTTGCTAATGTCTTTCAGATTTGTGTAAGTTTCTTAACCTCAGGTAAATTGAAATGATGAATTGAAAACTTTGTTTAAAATCCTAAATAAAATAATAATAATTTTAAAAATCCAACGGTTTGATTCAAGCTTAAAATACTGAAGTATATAACGACAGCTAGAACAAAAACTACGAAAAACAATAAAACAATTGTTTATTCATCCTGAAGGATGATTGATTAAAAAAAAAAGACTCAGACTGATAATAGGACACATCTAATTCAGGATCTGGCTCTAATTTAGGTGGAGATGGTATCCCAATCATAATTTTTTTGCTTTTTGAAACCAACACATTTTGCATTATTCTTATAGTCTTATCATATAAAATTATATTTTATTTTAAAAAAGCTAACTGTGAATGTAATTAATTACACATGACCAGTGCTTGAGCATCAAAAAAAGCTCTGTCATTGGGGCTTCAGGCCATGGTGAAAGTAAATGCATGTTGTTTATACATGTTTTACCATGTGTATACATTTTGTCTGTTTAACAAATATTTTAGAGCATAAAACTTATTATGTGAAAGGTTTTGGAGGCTATATTTCAGAAAAAAAGGCATTTGTTTTTTAATGTTTCTTTGTTCTGTAGGCTGGAGTTCGACGCGTACAGGGCAGATCTGGAGGAGTTGAACATGGGCCCACGGGACGCTGTTACTATGGCTCGTATCGAGGCTGCTCAGCAGCAGTACCAGATCCACAAGGACAAATATGAACGTCTCCGCAGTGATGTCACCATCAAAATCAAGTTTCTGGAAGAAAATAAGGTGCCAGACCACCTGCATAACTTCCTCTGCAAGTCCTGTTGCTTTTTGTTTTCTGAAACAGTGTGTTTGTCTCTCTTCTACAGGTCAAAGTGATGCACAAGCAACTTCTGCTGTTCCATAATGCCATCTCTGCCTACTTTGCTGGAAACCAGCAACAGCTGGAACAGACCCTCAAGCAGTTCAACATTAAACTCAAACCACCAGGGGCCGACAAACCCTCTTGGCTGGAGGAACAGTAAAAGTGCTCCGTTACCCCTGGTTTCCTGTTGTATTTCTTTAGCTCTGCAGAGCAACACAGTAGGACCCCGAGAGACTAGCGATCTGAGATGCTAGAAGAGACAAGGCTCCAACAGAGAGCCCCTTTCACACTAACTGTCTTTACACTTCTCTTCCTTAATTCTTCTCTTTCTCATCTTATTCATGCTCTGAGACTGTTTTCAAAGTGTCTGAATTGTCAACTCTGGTATGTGACTAGTCCTAAAAGCTCCAATCAAATGTCAAGGATATCCAGTGCAGGCTTCATCCTCATAAATGTCATTAAACCGACTGAAACAATCCTTTTGATATATCAGTCAGAACAGCAGACAATTCTCAATATTCTCTCTGTCAGGGACCACATTTCAATGAACGGTTTAATTATTTTCATAAGAAATTTTTTATTTCCTTTCATTTTATATCACTACTGCCCCATCCCCTCACCTGTCTTGTAGCTGATGAAGGATGCATAAAAGTCCTTTCACAGAGTTTCAGTTTCAGTGGTTCTGACTAAATGTGATTTCATTTTGTTAAAATCCAGATACAGATTTATCTGATGTCAGTATTGCATCCTTTTTACATTTACTAAGCCACAAGAATACCGTAGAGTCAATGCTTATTCAGTTTAGTCTTGTTTATATATATATACTCTGATATATTACATTTAATATGTTAAAATGTCCCCATTTTAAGCAATATTTAACTAAAATACATAATTCGAACTTTTCTGGACAAACTTTCACCCAATGTGGGTGTGTAGTTTCTTGCACATTTTAACAAAACTCCAGAATAAAGGATGAATCTAAAAATCACTGTCTCCAGTCAATATCATGTTTTGAAATGACGAAATCAGATATTTTCTAAAGCAATTTTTGTAAATGATTTGTTCTGACAATTATAGTTTACTGTAGTATTATGCACCAATGCATAATGCTGTAAGATGTTTGTAGGTTTATTATAATCATTTTGAGTTCATAATCAGAAGTTATCAAGGAAGTATATGTATGAGTTTAGATTTTTTTTTAAACATGGGCCAATGGTTGTGACCCATATTATCTGCCTCTTTCTCTATGTGCACTAAAGTTTATGTACTGACTTGTGTTCTGTCAGGATTAGAAAAAACAAACAAACAAAAATAATAATATTCTGCCATTCGAAATTCAAATGCTGTCTTTCCTGTTGGTTTTGATGCATCCTGTTTAACCCTTTGCATCTGCCTAGGAAAAAACTCCTAAATGAAGGTTTTATGTGCCCTATAATATCATAGTAGCATTTTACATGTCATAATATTATTAATGTATTTTTCAATTAACCCAAAACATGATTTTTCATTTTTAAAAAATGGTACAAATGTATTTTGTAATTGCCACTTACACATATTTCAATTTCATAATAACATCAGTTAAATGCATTTTTAATATTGCATAATCAGATGAATCTTGCATATAGCATTTTACCTAAAATACAGTTGTTTTCCTATTAGAAATTGCGTTTTAAACCCTATTTTACCTTTCATTCCATTTGAAATTGGTGCTTTTTCCCCCAGCAATCTCAAAATACATTTTGTTGCTTCTTCTCTAAACAGACTGCAGTTATAAGATCTAAAGTGCAGGCTGTCCTATAACTTCATGTCACTATTATTTTTTTTTTTAAATGTCATTATATAAGACTGAAATAACGACTATGATCTAATGTTCAGCACTTGTGAACATTGCACTAAATATTTTTAAGCTTGAGATGAAGCAATACAGAAGATGTTTTTAGAGTGTATTTTCATGTATGCCTGTATTGGATGTTCTCTGTGTGTTTTTTTGCATGGCAGGTCTGATGACTTCTGTTGTACAATTCCATGCATTGAGATTCAATCCTCTTCAGTGCTTTAGTTAAACACTGTGGGTAGTAGTGCAAGAAAATAATGTTTCTAGGAGGAAAGAGAAAGGTTTCTTGAGAATGTTAAAGGATGCTTGAAATTGTTTTGAATGTCACCTGCTGAACATCATGTTTTTTGCATTTAAAAATGTTTTGTTTTTTATGGACCGATCCCTAACCACAGAAGAGAGACTCTAGGGGGCTTTGTTTTTAACGCTTTTTTTTTTTTTTTTTTACATTTTGACATTCGTTGGGCAGTAAAAATGGAAGTTGGTGTTTCTTTTTTTTTTGTCAGAGAAAAGTATTTCACACCCTAGAAAGATTAAACTGATCCATTAAATGATGGACATTTGTTTCAAAGCAACAGGATTTTAAATTTAGACTTCCTCAACACTAAACCTGGATATACATTTGTCCCGGTATATTTCTGTTTCTTTTAGATAAAAAGAAATGGATCCATTACATTTGTTTGTTGTTATTTTTGGAGATTATAATCATTATTATTATAATTTTGATTTCTGTTAACAAGTGTTTGACTTTGCATACTCCATTAGTAGGGCCTGGTTTTAGAATGCAAAATGAAAGGGTTATAAATATTACCGTATTTATGTACAATCAATATTTTAGGCTGCTTTGTGATATTGTAGTGTATGAATGACTGTATATATGTAAAGATGAGACAGATTTTGAAACTGGAATCCCAGGATGTTAGCCTTTGACCAAACCTTTGACTTACAACAAATGAACAAGAACCCACCAGATAAAAAATGTAAAAGTTTGCAAACGTTGTCTTGGTGTCAATTTGTGCTTGTCCTGTTTTGCTTTGTCTTTTTGAGTCTGGTTGTCTCCTGTCCTAAATATTGAACTCTCAACAAAAGAACTGAAGTCAAGAGTCAGACCGTGCAAAATTAATATTGACCACTAGGGGGTAATGTTGAATGTGATACTACAGAGATGTCTCAAAAAATAATACATTTGATTCAACAATTAATCCTTCAATCACTGGATATAAAAAAAAAAAAATCATAAACTGCATTGTTAAAAGGATAGCTCACTCAAAATGGAAAATTCTGTCACCATTTTCTCACCCTCCACTTGTTCTAGGCCTGTTTGAATGTTTCTTCTGTTGAACACAAAAGATTATTATTAAATTTAATGGCTACCACTTTCCAAAAAATTCTAAGTAACTTAATTCGTTTAACAGGAAATAGTCATAAAGCTCTGAAAATAACTTACTCGAGTGTGAAGTAAATTGTCATTTTAAAATGACTTTTAACTATCCCGTTAACCTTTATATGTTAACCAAAAATTTAGCTAAACTAATTTTCCCCAAAATCTATTTCTACAAAAATAAAATAAAAAACAGTTCTATATTAACCATGCACTCGTGAGAGCATAATAACTTCGTTTTTAATTGTATACATAGCGTTTTATTTATAACAACGGCAAGACGTCTTACCTTTAAGTTAAATGTAAGCAGTGGCTTCTTGTCAGTTACGACCGTTACAATTCAAACTGGTCGCGAGATCTGTTACTAGAAATAAATGTACATAATGACCCAGTGTGTAGTTTTCTTCTTCAATTATTCGTGATGCTCTTTGCTTCTGAGAGTATTTTAAGTAGTAAAGGTGAGAGTTGCTCAGGTGAGGGCAGGATGCGGCTCGTGAGCGCGCGTGAGGGGGTGTGGCTGCTCCCATCCATTAAAGTGCTCGTGCTGGAAGTTGATGGCGTTTGACATGTGGATTATCTGTTGACTTTCTCCGGCATGGACTTCGGTTCATTAAGCGTTCACCAGCAGTCAACCTGATATTATTTATCTACCGGTACGTATATTGGAACCAAATTACTTTTGCCACTTTCTGTAGTTTTGACGTTTTTTTATATTTGGTTGTCTTTAATTACCTGTTTGTGTCATGCATTAAATTTGGACAATCTGATTGTAAATTAATTTTTTACCATGATTTTAATCCATCTACACTGAACTGTTGATCCTTGTTGTTTTTATAAAAACTTACAACTCGAAAAATCTAGAGATCTCTGTATTTGTTTGCTCTGCATGTTGTAAATGTGTATTTTGAATTGCTGTAACGTTAGATTAAGTAGTACTCTGTATACAAAAATATCGATATTTATATTTTGATTATATAATAATTTCATATGAATAAAAATTAGTTATGTGTACATTAATAAATTACAAAATGTGTAGTGTAGTTACCACTGATAATAGCAGTTTTGTTGGTTTTAATAAGAACTAGTTGTCCCTTTTTGCCTCTACTTGTAATTTATTGCCTTCCCTTTAAAATCAAGTTACTCTTGAAGAAATATCCCAAAAAAACATAGTAGAAACCATTAAATACTGGTCCTTGGAAGATAGAGGTAAAGTTAGTTTTAAATTCGCACATTCAGACTTTACCCTTAATAATATTATTTCATAAAAGTATTATTTGCAAACTCTAAATAGCGACATCATATTAGCAGCTAATGACTATTAAAGTACAACATTGTTCACAGTCAAATAAACAATGTTGATGTTGTTTTCAAGTCACACTTGCAGGTTATAACAGACCGAATATTCAAAGTGCCGTGGTAAACAATATAGGGAGTGTGTCACAAGTTGTCACTGAACGAATGTTTGAATATAAAATCAACTTTACCGCTATCCTTAAAAGTTACAGTTAAGTTAACTGTAACAGTTGTAGTAGAAAACATTCAATTTTAAGTAATTTTATATGCCATTTTTTCTCAAGGGATGTTAAAAGTATAGCTTTAAATGTTGCAAATGCAGCTTTCTTTACAGGTTAAAGCATTACACAGTCAGTGAAATAAAAAAATAAGGAGACCAAAGTATGTGTGATATGCAAAGTAGTCTCTATGCTTGATCGTTTTAATGAAATGGTTTGTTTATCTGCCTGTTGAAGTTCCTAGGCAAATTGGTATTGTAAAGTATTATCTTGGTTGGCTCGCATAGCTACCTTTTTCAAAAAAGCAACTTGCTATACCTGTTTATATTTTAACATTGGGTATATTTGTATGTATAGATGTAAAAGGTTCACACTCAGCTGGTGTGGTGTGGCATAGCTTGCACCTAAGACAAGCACTTTGCCCAATGTTGCTTTGGATGTTTGTTTCATTCCATTAAAAAGTATGTCATTTTTTGTCCCGGCCAAATGAACCAAGAAAACCAAACCATAGTTTGAACACACTGTTACAATACAGTGCTTGCCTTTTAATTGCCCTTAATTTTGGATTTTCTAGGTGTATGTTACTGATGATATAAATTTTGGATGCATATTTTTTGTATTTCTATCAGATTCCTCCAGTGAACTGGAATTAAGTCTACTGGATATCCACATTGTGTCCTCCAATGGATGGCACATCAGTTGTAACCACAGCATCTCTACCTCCTGATCTTCACGATCCCTCCAGGTGCTTTCAAAATGAAACCTCACCATTTAGACGTCCTGCCCAGCCTCCTCCCCTGGGCCCTCCACCTCCTCCACCTCCTCCTCCTCCTCCTCCTCCACCACCACCACCACCACCACTATTTCCACCTCCACCACTCCCACCTCCTTCACTCATGGGGGACCCCTTCACCCGGACTGTCCAACGGCGCTCCAGAATGCGTAACTTCAACTGGGACGCCATCCCTAGGCATAGTGTATTGGGCAAGCGCAATGTCTGGACAGCCCAACGCAACCTTGAGAACTTTGAGCTGGACACTAAGCGTATGGAGGAGCTTTTCAGCCACAATGAGCACCAGGGTTTGATCCGCAAGGGTGGGACCGTCCGAAAAAGTGTGTGGGGCCTTTCGCAATTCGCCGCAAAATCCGAGAACGTAAGTGCCACTGCTTTGTTGCAAAGGTAAAGAGTTTGTCATGGAATACTAGTCATATATTACAGCTGTACTTTCCAGTGAGGCCCTTTGGTTGAGACTGTACTGAAAGGCAGCTCAGATGTCATCTCTTATTTATCAAGATTGTAAGTGCAGGGTAAATTAATCATGGCATCTAGTACTCGCTAGTGGCCTATATCAACTCAATCTATTACTCGGTTGGGTCTCTCACCTTCAAATGTTCAATCTATTGATCTGGAGAGGTGACTTCCAGCTCTGATAAAGCTCAAGTATTGGATATACTGTCTTTTGAGAACCAGTGAAAGGAAAGAACAACTTATTGCTTTCCATTCAACCCTCTTTTTCCCAAGGCCATATTAATAGCTCAAAGCACATCAAAATGTCAACTATAAAAACTGATTAAATTAAAATGTTTATACTGGGGATTTTCGATCTTTTGGATGCAACAAACAGTCTAATGTTAATCCTTGTGTGTGGGACCCATCCATTTCAGTTTCTTATTTTAATGTTCATGTGACATGAAAATTAGGGATGCTCCGATCAGGATTTTTGCAGCTGATACCAAGTACCAATTCCTTGTCATGGTGATCGGCCGATACCAAGTACCGATTCTAATGCTTTATAATGCATAAAGCACATTTAAGTGGAGATCTCTCCTTACCCAAGAGAATAAATGTAATTCCTTAAACACATCTATTTTAACAATTTAGGTGTGAACAGGTCATGGCCAGAAGCAGCTTTAAAAAAAACTGGTGAGAAAAATGACAAACCATGCAATTTGGAAACACTGCAAATGTCTAGCATTGTCTTTACTGATCTATTCATTTAACCTAACAAATGTAATGCTTAGACCATCACTGTGCCTCTCGCGATCTGTTCTCTTGCTCATTCACTCTCGTCACCATGATTTACGGGTATTTTAACTCGTTTTGGGGATCATGGAGCTACCATGAATATGCAGGAGATTCACAGAGCTTCCGGGAGAGGTCAGAAGGTTGGATGAGAGACACAAGATGATAAGCTCCTGCAATCGGTTAGCAAGTACCAATTGAGTTATTAAATGTAATTATCGGCCGAGACCGATCTTCGGCTGATCGATCGGAGCATCCCTAATAAAACTTTTTTTATTTATTTATTTATTTATTTTTTAGGTGAACTATTGCATATATTAGTAAACAATTTAATACATTGGGGAAATAATTATTTGATAATTCAAGTTTAATTTCAGTTGTAAATCAACATGCTGAAATAAGTCTCAGCAACTTCAATTTATATTCTTTTTTTTTTTTTTCCTTTTTTGTATTCATTCATTTTCTTTTCGGCTTAGTCCCTTTATTAATCTGGGGTCGCCACAACGAAATGAACCGCCAGCTTATCCATTTATTATGTTTTACGCAGCGGATGCCCTTCCAGCCGCAATCCATCTCTGGGAAACATTCACACACACTCATTCACACTCATACACTACGGACAATTTAGCCTACCCAATTCACCTTTACCGCATGTCTTTGGACTGTGGGGGAAACCAGAGCACCGGAGAACATGCAAATTCCACAAAGAAACGTCAACTGACCCAGCCAAGGCTCGAACCTGCAACCCAGCGACCTTCTTGCTGTGAGGCGACAGCACCTTTTTTTTGTATTTTGTATCTAATTTGTATTCATTTGTTTGTTTAAAAATATTTATTTGTATTTTTTCTAACTCATTTTTATTTGTTTTGAAAAAAAAAGGTTTATACATCACCCTTTTTAACAACCTAAATTGAGAGATTTGTATTACCAAGGGTTTTAGAAAACGTTTTTAATCCTCAATAAACACTTTCATATTTTTCTTTCAAAAGGACCTTTATACCATAAAGAAATTATTTTTTGGGTAAAATCTTGCTATAATTTACTTTCAATATGTGCAGCATCAGGTTCTTTGGAATTCCAAAAACAATAGAGAATGATGAGTTGCGATCTGCCATGTATTCGGACACGCTCAGGAGTGCACAATGTAAACCAATGCAAATCACTACAGAAAGACCAGGCCAATTTACAGTAATACCCATTCAAAAGACATTACAAAGACAGAATATAATGGACTAACATGTAGATATCTTTATACAGTTTGTCTGAGATGCTGAAAATAGTCATTCCATATGATGTCTCCAGCGGAACTAGAGAAGCCGAGCACAGATGCAGAGGGAGCAGGTCAAATAAATGAACCAGCTTATGCATAACTGACAGGGTATCAACGAGCTGCCGCAAGAAAACATTTCCATATGATTTTCTTCATTGTTTGTAGTGTGAGCACATACAGTTTATTGCAAGTCAGTGTAAATATGATACAATACACCTATAGAGATCAATGGGATCCAGGTTCCTGTTTTAAATTCCCAGAATGCGTTGCACTGTAGTGATACATTCCCATTCTCTATATTTTTTGTCATGTTTAATTATTTTTTTTGTTACATTTTCCATGTCACATTGAGAAGTAATCATCAGCAACCAAGGCACTCCATAATTTTAGTCCAAGAAGGCATCTTATTGTTTTTATTTTACTGTTATAACATAGAAAATGTGACCTGATGATGTTTGTGCTGGTCAGGACTGTTGATGCATGTTTATTTAAAGGAGCATGTGGGGAAGTTAAGCTATGAAATGTTGAACTATTTTTAGTTGCTCTCACTGAATATAAATGACTTGCCCTTTTCTAAGCTTGGAAGATGATTATATATGTCTGTTTTTTTTAGGTATCAATTCTCAACTCTAAGAAAAGTATGAATATTGGTATTCTACTCAAACAATTTAAAAGGTAATGTATAAAGTGTACATTATTTTCTTAATTCCTAATGAAATATTAAAAAAAAAACTTATAAATGCATTTTCTGAGAAGATTCTTTGCTATGATTTTTTTTACATACAAATCAGAATTGTGTTCATTCATGTATTGCTGTCAGTAAAAATATATGGAATTAGAGTTGGTTCAAGTAGTTTATTGTTCCTTTTCAAAAACTCTCAGCAATAACACTCAAATGTGCTGTTGAAAAGCATCTCATCTTTGTTTCGTTACACTTTACAGGACACCGAAGGACATTGTGGAGGCTGTTAGGCACGGAAACATGTGCTTTGCTTCCGGAAAACTGACAGAGCTTAATAAGCTGTTGCCTGATGATGTGGAGGTAAACAAGCCTTTTCACCATGTCTCCACTGTGGTGTTCTAATAAACTTTTATAACGTTTTTTTATATATATATATATATATATATATATATTGACACACTCCAGATAAAGAAGCTGATGTCATTCAATGGGGATTTATCTTCACTAAATGAGGCTGACCGTTTCATGGTGATGCTGATTCAAGTGCCAGGGTGAGTTTTTCTAACATGGTTTAAAATAAAGGTGTATATATACATACAGTAGATTGCCACAACACTGCTCAGCTTCTGGTTGTAAAAATTGCCAAGACTTACAGTAAATTCCCAAAGAACTTAATTTTTTTTCTGGTGATTTTAAGGTCTTTGTTTGTTTTCATGGGCAATCACTCAAAATTATAGGTTATTAACTATGGTCATATTTTCATGTTAGGTGAGACCTTCATCTCTGTATTGTTTTAGTACAATTATCTGCTGATTTCACAGTCAACTTGCACTTGAATGTTTTTGGACTAAGTTTGAACATTCCAGTATGATGTGTGTAGCAGCACATGGAAAAAGCAGCTAATGTGGGATATACAGTATATCTACAAATAGACTGTATAATTCTATGATACACAATACTTGAAGAGTAAAATGTTATGCTGTTGTTGGGGAATATGTAGTGTTACACATTGTTCCAGTGTGTTAAAACTGATATTTTGAAGGGGCTTTGTTTTCAAAATGGCTATTAATCCTCTAACTGTTGTTTGTTTTCAGGTATAAAGTGAGATTAAAGAGCTTACTTCTCAGAGAGGAGTTTTTCCCCTTTATAGAGGAGATCAAGCACTCCATTGCTGTCATGACAACTGCTGCTAATGGTACTTTTCCCCCCTGTGTTGGACATTCAAAAGTATATAAGACTATAAAACATATTAACATTTATATACACACACAGTGGAATGCAAAATTCTAGAAGACTACCAGCAGTAAACAGTAAACAAGAAATCGTATTGTCAATTTTAGTGTAAATGTATATTTTTATTAATAAGATTAATAAATAAAATAAATTTGCATGATCAGCTATAAATTTACTTTTAAATCAGGAATTAAAAATAAAATGAAATCTGCATTTCTTCATTTTGTAATCATTTTAAAATATCTATTACATTCACAACTCATTAGTTATTCTATTTTATACAGTTTTATTTTATACAGTACTGTTAAATTTGTTTAAATCTATATGTTTATACAAAGTCATTTGACTGTTAATGATTCCATTCACATAGCTTTCAAAACCATATCAAAATTGATTTTAAATTTCTTTCTTTTATTACCACACAATTGAGTTCACACAATCATTTTGTGTTAGGATTGGGACAGCATGAAGGAAATAAGTAAACTTATTAGTTTTTGCAAATTTAAGTGTATTGAACATGAAACAATTAAGTTGTCTCCAAAAAAAAAAAATAGTTTCATCTTATTTAAAGGGCACCTATTCTACCTGCTTTACAAAATGTAAGAAGACTTTGTTGTCTCCAGAATGTGTCTGTATAGTTTCAGCTCAAAATACCCATCATATCATTTATTATATAATGTACAATCTGCCGATTTTGGTGTCTGAGGACAAATGTAGCTGTTCCAAATGAGCTGTATCTCCCCACCCACCGCTTTATTGTGCATGTCTGCTTCTCATGCGTTACGTCAGATAAACAGCCGTCAGTGACAGAGACCGACTTGGATGAAGCTGAAATAAGGTCACTAGTCACAAATATCATGCAAGTCTATTTGATGTATTTGTAGTGGAGTCTATGCAGGCCTTTCTGAAATGATGAGTCACACACAAAAGCAGTACACACAAAGACACACACATATGCACGTGTACTGACACCATGTGGCTATGGTTATTATAGCGGTTAAAAATTTGCGATTTTACTGTCTTTTACAAACATGCTCCGTTTTAAAAACAGTTTAACATTAATTATTGAGGTGCAGCTGATCACAGAGAGTTGTAACATATCTTTTAATCCCAGTTTCTTTGCAAAAAATGTTCTGTGGACACGTGTATACATTGTTATTATGGAGACATGGCACCTGTCAATCAATTCGGTGGGCGGGGAAAACCGCACTCCAACATTACGCTATGGTGGACTTGTTTCTATCACTCCAATATGACAGTGGACACTATACCTACACACAGTTCTGTCCAAGCAGCTTGCAAAAGTTGATTTTCATCATAGGTGCCCTTTTTTAAGTAGTTTGAACAAATGTTTATATATTTTTAAAGTGTACTCAATTGATTAAATATAAAACAAAGTGTCTATTTTTATGAGCAGGCTGATTTAGTGTTCAGTTGTATTATCTCTATTTGTATTATTTTTATGAACAAAGTTTAATTTGTCTTCCCTTTAATTTTATAAGATATATTTACTTTGATTAATGTCTTAACTGTGACTCGATACTCTTTTTAACAGAGTTGCTGGCATGTGATGACCTACATTCAATCATCAGACTGGTGCTGAAGGCTGGAAACTACATGAATGCGGTGAGTGTCACATGGTCTGTACTGTTTGTTATAAATGCACAATCCTGAGTGTTTGCTACAGCTGGAGCAGAAAAAATACTCTTTTTCTCGTTTTAGGGTGGATATGCAGGTAGCGCTATCGGCTTCAGGATGACATCATTGCTCAAACTGGTGGACACTAAAGCAAATAAACCTGGCATGAACCTCATGCACTACGTTACCATGGTAAATTAAGTGAATGCTTGGAACTTTTTTCATTACCGGATATTGGTTAAATTCTTTTTGACTGTTTGTTTTCAGCAAGCCCAACAAATCGATGAAGCTTTGTTGCGTTTTACTGAACAGCTTCAACACATTGGAATTGCTGCAAGGTACATGTTGATGCCATTACATATTTTTTTGTAATGTGTAGAAGGTTTGTTTTGGGAGTAAAAATGGCTTTGGTGATTATTTCAATTCAGGATTCAAAAGCAGGAAGTGGAAATGGACTTTCAACGGGAGTTGGAGAAAATTAGGGAAGCAAAGATGGATGCCAGCAAACAGCCTGATCTACTACATCAAATGGAAGCATTTCTACGTGTAAGATATATTTCAGTTTTGCAGTGTAACATCA
>CAIGQZ010001492.1:12701743-12719352 GCA_903798205.1 Danio tinwini | reverse complement strand
GAGAGAGAGAGAGAGAGAGAGAGAGAGAGAGAGAGAGAGAGAGAGAGAGAGAGAGAGAGAGAGAGAGAAGACAGGAGAAGGAAAACGAGGAGGAAACTTGAGCTGTACAGAAGGAAAGGACATGAGCACTTTTGGGGATGTCAAATTCTCTGTGGTAAAATACATCTGCAGACTGAATACTACAAACCGGTGATGTTTTATGTCATCTTTAGTAAGTACTTTATTTATTTAACAATTGTTCATTTTACTATTGAATAAAGGAGAAAATTGTACTTCATGTTGCAACTAGAAAAATGTTCACGTAAAATGTAAGTTTAAAAAGTAGCTAGATTGCAAAAAATTGTACAGTAGTTTACATTCGTTTAGTTATTTGGGTAAATTAAGATCTACTCAGTACATCACGTGAGTCCACAGGCTTAATTGTTTTAGTAGCAAATCTTCCTGAATCCACCGTGCTCGATGTGTTATTTAAAGTTATAATATATAAAAAAATATATTGACATTGTGACGTAATAAACATGCTTTTTTACCCAGTATTATTCAAATGATTCGTTAATAGTAAGTGAATAGTCTGTGGAATGAGTTATAGAAGTTAAAACATTAAACTGCCTTAGGTTGTTAAATGATTACAATGGAGGCTATTTCCATTTTGTTTACGTTTTTGATCAAATGTTTCCTTTGTAGGCTCTGTTGGGCTTTTCCCGAAATTGACCAAGAGATGTCGCTATATTTTCATTAAACTTTTTTAAAGGGATAGTTCACCCAAACTGATATCCTTTATTTGTTACAAAACTGACTTTCTTCTGTTGAACAGAAAATATTTGGAAGAAATAGAAGCCGCTTCTAATATATTAGTTTGAGGTGTTGTTTTGAACCAAAACTCCTTTTAATATGGAAAGTATTCCTTCTGTCGCATGTCGTTGCTTTTATTCAGAACACAGTTTAAATCACTCGCTCCTGTACTCAATCTGGCATCCCAGTGTTCATTTATTATGATCCAGGAGTGCAATACCTAGTTCAACCACCGGGTGTCAAACTTACATACTGCACCTTTAAACCATATGTTTAATGTATTAAAACCGAGGTCCAAATGTCCAAAAATGAAGTTTCTGTCATTTATAACTCACTCTTCACAAACAAACCTGTTTAAGTTTCTTCTTCTATTGAACACAAAATAAAATATCTTGAAAAAGGTTTCTGGAAAGCGGCAGGCATTGACTTTCACTGTATTTGTTTTTTGTACTATGGGTGTCAATGGTGGCTGGTTTTTAACATTCTTCAAAATATCTTCTTTTGTGGTTAGCAGAAAAAATTAATTCATAAGCTTTAGAGTGAGTAAATAGTGAGTACATTATTTTTTGGGGGTGAACCGTCGCTTTATTTTAAGACTACCACAACAACTACAAATTATTTTCCAAACAGATGATTAAATTTCTTATTCTTATGATTATTGTTTCTTTTAGTCACTTTTTTGTACTTGGGCTATGCCTAAGTGTTGTGTTGTAACAGTGTTGTGATCTGTCTTTGAAATTATTAATTACCTCCCATTATTATTATTTTCTGCTTATTTATAGATCACACAGAGTTTGAATGATGTCTCGCTTTAATTCAGCTTGATCACCGAAAGCAACAGGATGTTGTGGTAAGTTCTTCAACCTCATTATGATGTATTGTGTTTGAAAAGTGCTTAAAATGTTGCATTAGTATTCTGTAACTGTGATGTTGGCGTTTTGCCTTTTCAATGACTCAGCACAAATGGTCAAACAGATATAGATGGGAGGAAGCTGAGTAAGTTTGAAAGTTGATAACAGGACAATGCTAGCCATTCATAGTCATTTCCGGGTCTGTGTTTGCCAGAAAACTGTGAAAATGATGTGACCCTGTGAAGCCATTTACATATATGTTACAACAGCAATGCGTAACTCCGGATATCACCTATATTTGACAGAAAATGATTTACAATGAGGATCAAATTACTCATATTCAATGTCATTCATCCATAGACATCAGGTTAAATTAGGTTGTATGATTAGAAAATACTGTAAAAATACAGAATAATTCATTTCATCTTAGCAGATTACAAGTACAACTGGTAAGTGAAGTACAACTGGAATGTTGTTAGTGAACTTTGTTACAGAGCTGATTAAGAAAGCTATAAAATGGTGTAAATCCCTGTGGTTCAGTCTCAGTACAGTGCACTCATTAGTGAAAAAAAAAAAAACGAGAGCAGCTTGGAGTTAAATCTCTTTAACTCAGTTATTAAATAACAAAGTGTTTATATTCCCTGTTTGCATATTTAAGGATATTAGATAAAATAAAAGACCCTGATAAATGCTGATGCGTGCTGTATCATGAGATGTATTTTGTTGCTTAATTCAACACAATATTAAAAGGCTCTAATATTCGAGCTGATATGTATTTCTGGTACATCTGTTGTTATAAATAAACTCAAAATGTGGTGTCAGGTTAATAATGGACTTTATATAATTGTATTTTAGTGCGTTATTTTAGTATTTGTTATAATAATAATTTAAAAACTTGTTTGGAGGTTTTCTAATGGTTCCCTGGTTGAGAACCACTGCTTTACATGAGGTTTTACCTTAGAAATAATATATTTGTTGTGCACAAATATTACAAATATTAATATTTGTTTGTTGGGTGTTTCTTTAGCTTTAGTGAAATAAAAAAAAAATATGTCATAGTCAGAATGCTACGAAACACAATTTATCACTTAAGATATATGTTAATAAAATTGTTTAAAAATAAATGGGTCAAATATGAAGCATCAAAATTCTAAAAGTCTAATACAGATGAAAAAAAAACAACGTGCCTTAAAATCTGGCTTCTTTAATTGTAATTTTTTTACATTCTCACAATGAAATACAGAAGCTACAGACAAAAATGTAATTTAGTAGTTTATGCACCAAAAAAAGTCATATTTAGGTCATGAAATCATTTGATGACATATTAAAATATTATTTTAGCATCATCTTTACAGTGTAGCACCAAAATAGATATTAAGTGTCATTTAAAATCTTTTTGCTTTGCTTCTATCCTTTAAATAACTTTTTTTATTGTTTTTGATCATTTAATATATAATAAAATGTAAAATGATCACCTTGTGAGGGTGTCACGGTGGCGCAGTGGATAGCACGATCGGCTCACAGCAAGAAGGTCGCTTGTTTAAGCCTCAGCTGGGTCAGTTGGCATTTCTGTGTGGAGTTTGCATGTTCTCTCCATGTTCGCGTGGGTTTCCTCTGGTTGCTCCGGTTTCCCCCAGTCCTAAGACGTGGTATAAGTGAATTGGGTAAGCTGAATTGTCCATAGTGTATGTGTGAGAATGAGTGTGTATGTATGTTTCCCAGTGATGGGTTGCAGCTGGGAGGGCAACCGCTGTGTAAAACATATGCTGGATAAGTTGGCGGTTCATTCCGCTGTGGTGACCTCTGATTAATAAAGGGACTAAGTAGCAAAGAAACTGAATGAATGAATGTTTTACATGTTTTAATAAGCTCAGATCAGAATAAATACTGTATGTTGGTTAATATTTACATAAAAAAACATTATTTTACCCCTGTTTAGAATTTTTATTCTCACAAAACACATTTAAAACATTAAAATAGATACTTTTATTGTACGTGATTTGCTTTTGTAAATTTGATTTGATGCAGGTACCAAAATGAGACATATCAGATTTGATTTATATGCATCTGAATAACGTAAACTCCAAACAAAATAAAGATAAAAGTGTGTTTTATGCATTATTTTCTATATAAATTGTCTTAATCACCTCAATACAATACAAAATGTGTGCATGTATGTGTATGCATCTATTTATATCCAAAAGCAGTCTGCGGTGTTGTCTTGAGAGAGCCTATTTACAAAACCACAGCATGGGAATCTGCAGCATCACATGTGATGGCATCAGCACCCTCAGGCTTTCTGAAGAGGTCTGCCTTCATTCTGCTAATAGAGCACGCAAACACACACCCTCGTACACACTGTGCTGAGTGCTGGCTTTGTGTTGCCGTCACATGCAATTTACAATATGGGTCCTGCAGGTCTGTGCTCTTCCTGTGTGCCTGCTGAGGAGGAGGGGGGACGGGGCAGCCTGCCATCTGGGCTCTGCTCTGCACTGGATGCAGTCTCCATGGTAACTTAGCTTTCTCTCTCATCCAATCGAAACAAGAGATGAGATCAGGCTCGGCCCACTCCTCTTAGCATACATGCAGTGGTTGCTTTTATTATGTAAGCCACACCTATTACTGTTTATCTCCACCCATTCTATGGCATAGGTTGGTACTTAAAGGGATAGTTCACCCAATGAAAATAAAAAAACATTTATTTCTTCCTCATGTGGTTGTAACTTTTACGAGTTTTTTACTTCTGTCAAACACAAAAGATATTTTGAAGAATGCTGAATAACCATTGACTTGAAAAAAAAAAGACTAGGCAAGTCAATGGGTGCCAGCAACCAGCATTTTTCAAAATATCTTCCTTTGTGTTCAACAGAATTAAGAAACTTGAATATGATTGAACGGATGAGTAAATGATGGCAGAATTTTCATTGTTTTGGTGAACTATCAGTTTAAGGCCAGACACTGCAGGTTAAAAGGGGAAAAAAAATAACTAATAGTTATCACCATCCTACTTCCGTTGACTGATTACATTAAGAATTGCTAATATATTTTTTAAATAGTTTTCTTAATGGTAAGGTTAAATATGCAGATAAGGTATTATTTTATTAAATATGCACAAATTTGCATGCATTCAAGCACAAAAAGCTGAGCCCTGTATAAATTCTGTTTTATTTATTTAATTCAGTTTGTTTGTTTGTTTTTACATATTAGCAACAACGTTTTTTTACAGATGGATTTTGAGTATCTTCGAGCCAGAAAAAACATACATTTTCACAACTTTTTGTAAAATTTAATGTTTATATAATCAGGAAAATATGTATTATCTGTTGAAACCTTCAGAATACATGCATATATGAATAAAACTGTGAAGTTTGGACATTTTTAAGACCTGATGAAGTGATTTATGGCTCAGTCCTGAAGAAAAAAATATTCATTTTAAGAAAGCAGCCTTTAAAAATAGCAAACAATTTTTTGTAGCTAAATTTGTCGACACAAATTGCTAAAGTGTTACAAAAGAAACACCTAAAAGAGCATGGAGAAATTTGGATGCTTACATTAAACTGAAAAACAAAAACACTTTATTGACCTTATTCTTCAATGTCAAGTTTGCTCGTTTTCGTGATTGTTTTAGAACGTCCGATTCAGTCGCCTATAGGAGAAATGACTATAGGAATAATAAAAATGGCCAAATTACTTGCTCTACAAAAAAGTGTGCGCATGACTATACAATATCATTTTGCAACATCAAGTGAGTGAATGAGACTGGAAGTCTCGAGCCAAAATACATGAAGAATAAGGTCAATATGAAAAGCCAAAAAGCTATGTTTTTGTCTGTAGTAGGGCTGCACGATATTGTAAAAAAAAACCTGACATTACAATAATTAGTTTTTCTGCTCTATATATCGCGATAGTAATGTCATTTCATGAGATGATTTAAATAACTCCATTAGGAAAGACTTCATAATTTTACATTGTGGTAATTTTCTAGGGAGTGTGTTTATTCTAAAGTCTAATAAACAAATCACAAGCATAAATGAATGCAACAAAACAAAGATATAATTGAAGTAGACAGTGCTTTCTGGATATTCCACCAGTATGGAGTTAAAGTGCAAATGACAATGTAATGTAATCAAACAATGCAATCAAATGTAAAATAACCCTGTATTGTCTTCATTGTAATAAAAAAATAAAATTTTTGTTAAAGGGCACTTATTTTACCCCTTTAACAAGATGTAAGATAAGCTTTTGTTGTTTCCAGAATGTGTCTGTATAGTTTCAGCTCAAAATACTTATCAGATACTTTATTATAGTCTCCAAAATATGCTAATTTTGGTCTCTGAGTACACTGTAGCTGTTTGTGTAACCTGTGGCTTTAAAAGCAAATGAGCTGGTTCTCCCCGCTCATCATTCCCACGTGCGTCTGCTTCTCCTGCTTTACATCAGATAAACAGCAGTCAGTGACAGAGACTGACACGGATGAAGTTGAAATATAAACTTGTTGGGTTTACATCACTCAAATGTGATAATGGACACACTATACATCCTAACAGTTTTGTCCAAACAGCTTACAAAAGTTGATTTTCACAAAACGTGCCCTTTAAAGCTAAAAATTGTATAATTTATTATGCCCAAATAGTTTATTAGCTTGAAATCTTACAAAGTCACATGCCTTTAAAAATAGATGTAGTAGGATTAAACTTTTGCTATTTTTTTTTATTATTTTTTGCTTTTAAATAATTTTCAGGTTAATTACAAAAAAGAAAAAAATAAATTGGTTAAGAGGGCTAATAATATTGACCTTAATTTGTTTAAAAAAATAAAAAAGCTGGTCTTATTCTAGCTGTAATAAAAATACTAAGACCTTCTCCAGAAGAAAAAATATTATAGGAGATACTGTGAAAAATTCCTTGCTCTGTTAAACATTATTTAGGAAATACTAGTTCAAAAGGCAGCTCAAGATGTCACAGTCGACAAAAAAGATATTTTTAGCTCATCTTGCTAGACTGATGTGATTTAATTGACCCCTGCTGCCTGATCTGGAATTTCTGCAGTTATTTTGTTCCATTCTGCTCTGCTGGGTCTTATTATGCTGTTGAGAATATCTACATTGGTGACTGTTCTCGCTCTTTCCATAGTCATTTGTCTTCATTAGCTCCCATGCAGTTAGTCAGTCATTATCTCGTCCCCTTCATTTTTCTCCTATCATGTTCTTTCCTGCAATCTCTTCTTTTTCCCTAATTTCTCCTGATTGTGAATATAAAGCTTCCCCCTTACTGCGTGCTAAAGAAATCTAACAAAAGGGCTTTTCAGAGTGATGTTCGCGTGCCCGCAGAATATAATTCCATCATACAGGAGAGTTTTGATTTATTTTTGCAAGTTTGAACTCTTAAGAATTTGTAAAAGTCACAAACTTTGTGAAAGTTTGTGTAGGCCTTTGCAGTTTTTTTTAATTGAAAGTGGTTCTGTATGAAGCTAAAATACTTTTATTAATTAATATTTATTTTCCGGTAAAAATATCTAAACATCTGTAAAACATATCCTTACATGTTTGTGCCCAAGTATGATGTTTCTCAGTTTTTTCATGCTCTAATGTACACTGTTTAACACTGTTTTTTCAGACTGGACAAGAAGCATTAAATTCAATTACATTGTTTTGCGCCAGTCTCTTTAAAATGTGGAATTGTATTTTACCACAGAATATTTTCAATGGAGTTTTAGCGTTCACCTAGTGTTCCTAACGGTGCTCGAGTTTAGATAGTCTTTCATCTCATTTTATGCTTTAACAATTAACTAAATGAATGGATAAGTCTATTTAACTGATTACACTTTAACTACATTACAACATCGATGCTAAACGAACCCTTTGAAATTGAAATGAATCACATTTACCTTTCACTAGAAGTTTATTGGTGGCTGAAAATTATGAAGCCAGATCAGTATAAAAAATAATACATTTGCAAAAATAAAACTCATACATGCACAGCACAATTCACATTTACAGAATCCAATTTGTAAATTTATGAATTGGATTTGCATATTTATGAACTGTGTTTTGAATTTACAAATTGGATTTGCTTATTTAGGAATTGTGTTTTAAATTTACAAATTGGATTTGTGTAATTATGAATTGTGTTTTGAATTTACAAATTGGATTTGTGTAGTTAAGAATTGAGCTTTAAATTACTAATTGGATTTGCGTATTCATAAATTGTGTTTTGACATGTTGGATTTGTGTATTCATGAATAGTGTTTTAGATTTACGAATTAGATTTGCGTATTTATAAATTGTGTTTTGACAAGTTGGATTTGTGTATTCATGAATAGTGTTTTAGATTTACGAATTAGATTTGTGTATTTATGAATTGTGTTTTGATTTATGATTTGGATTTGCTTATTTATGAATTGTGATTTGAATTTACGAATTTGAGTTGCGTATTTATGTATTATGTTTTGATTAACGAATTGGATTTGCTTATTTATGAATTGTGTTATGAATTTACAAATTAGATTTGCATATTTCTGAAATGTGTTATGAGTTTACGATTTGGAGTTACGTATTTATGAATTGTGTTTTGAATTTACAAATTAGATTTGCATATTTCTGAAATGTGTTATGAGTTTACAAATTGGAGTTGCGTATTTATGAATTGTGTTTTGAATTTACTAATTGGAATTGCGTATTTATGAATTGTGTTTTGAATTTACAAATTGGATTTGCATATTTATGAATTGTGTTTTGATTTATGAACTGGATTTGCTTATTTATGAATTGTGTTTTGAATTTGTGAATTGTGTTTTGAATTTACGAATTGGATTTGCATATTTATGAATTGTGTTTAGATTTTACAAATTGACAATTTTTTAGACTGATCTGACTCCATAGAAAAACACTTGCTGTTCATATAGCCAAAGTGGTTATATATATATTAAGAGGGGTAATAATATTGACCCTAATTTTATTTTAAATACATTTATTTTAAATATAAACTTTGTTTCAGCCAAACTAATAGACATGAGACTTTATCCAGAAGAAAAATATAATACTGTGTAAATATCCTTTCTCTGCTAAACATTACTTAAAAATAATGTTCTAATTGTATCTTCAACTTTATGTTACTCTGAATTACAGGAACAATATTTCAAACATTTTTAGTTTCTCGAAGCATTAAAACACACTTTACTTGCATTCAATATGCTTTTCAAAATCATTACCATCCATTTTAAAATCATGTTTAGACACATTTTCTACTTGAAAACAACAAATAATAGCAGTGTCTGTAATCCAGCTGCAATCCTTTCAGAGAAAGTGAGAGAGATTCTTCTGTATCTATAGGATGTATTTTCTCTCTCCCATTTTCCTTTCGCCTTGCACCTTTATTGGTTAAGCTCATCCCCACCTCTCTTGCTTTTAGCCAATCGCCTTCCACTATCCTCCCTTCCCCTCCTCCTTCATCCTCACACACACACAATATACAATGCTCACACCCTTCTGCTGCTTCTGCTTCTCTTGTGTCTGCTTCTCTTTTTCCTGCTTTCTGGACTTTAACCTCACCGTTTCTTCTTTTTCTTCTTTGCGATGAGGGTCTTTAAAGTGGGACAGGTCCGGATGCATCGCTGAGACCTGTCCGTGTTTTTCCTCTTTCCGTTTTTTTTCATCCCTGTATCTTACGTGAGTACAGCCTCTTTCTGTCTTCTCTCCATCCGTCTCATACGTGTTGAGTTTTACCACGCAGGACTGTGGTGATGAATAATTGACCGCAGTGTCTGGCCTCTCCCTTTCCATCAGCTGGCCATCTCTGACACACACACACACACACACACACACACACACACACACATGCACAAACAGACATGAGCACAAACACCCCGCCAGCCTTTCTGCGCTTATGTAAAATAATAACAGTGCGTGTGCATGTGTGTGTGTATGTGTTTGCTGTTTAGTATAACGTGTGTTCGCCAGGGTTTGTTGGCTCCTAATGTAAGGCCTTCTGCTTTACTTTGCTCTGAAAACATGTACATCCTGATGTCTACATTGGTGATGAGTGTGTTTGGTGTATTTTCACTCTAAACAATGCTGCTGGGTTTTGTTTATGTACCAACCAACATAAAATGTTGTTTAATCATTTAACTCAGCTGTTGTATTTGTCCATACATTACCCAAATGTGGCTTAAAACAATCTAGAGTTGTGGTAATGGAGTGTATGAAGATGTGAGATACATCTTAATGATCTGGCATAAATAAAACCACTTAGTTGTTTTTCTGTATTTTTAGCTTAAATGGCACACCTTATTACAGTGACATTATGTTAAAGGTATACAGCTTTTGTAATCATCCAAACAGGCAGCCAAAAATAATTGAATAATGGCAGTGCAAGAGTGTAAGCAGGGGAAAGACATTGTGGCATTCATTATAATGCTTTCTTTAGTAGACATTAGGTAGAAAACTACTGTTGATGTGCTAAATAGATTTTCTGATTTTGTTAATTAGCTTTAATGTTTGCCAAGAGGGAAGTAATATTGATCACAGGTTGATCTCTATTTATAGTTCAATGTAATTAATATTCTTACATATGATTAATTTGTCTATTTGTTCAGCTTTCAGTGTATTAATACACTATCATGGACATTTACTTTAAATTACTTAGATTACTTAGATTACTTATAACTGAAGAGTTCAGATGCAAAAAAAAATAATTTTCTTCTTAGCATTTTTCTCAGCTTCCGACAATTATGTTTAGTTATTTGACTTTAAAAGCAATGGAAAGAACCCATTAATCACCATCAATGTGAAATTACTGAACCAACACAAAGGAGCCTGAGGGAAAAAAACGCAAATTTTAAAAGAACATTTCAGATGGCATTTAGAGGCTTTTACGTCTGAGTTCTTCAATTACTCTAATGTTATTTTCTTGTTTAAGCTTTTTTTCTCTTTTTTTTGGCTTATAACAATTTCAGAACCTAACTGCATTTCTAGTTAGTCTTGTTAGTTGCCAAGAGAAGCTTATTTTATCTTATAATTATCTAAAAAATATGTTATTTTATTTTGTAGATCATATTTTTAATAGTTTTAGTTTTAGTTAAACAGCGCAGATTCTAAAATATTTTACAATTAGACCAATAGAAATTAGACACAGTAGGACAAGTGATGAGATAGCAGTAGGAGCGATGCCATAGTCATATAATCTAGAGAATTTAATTAATTTAGGAATTTTCTTTCAGTAGGAAACCACAGTCTCTGAATATTATTCACTATTTCATCTCCTCGAGTACTTGCTATCTAAAAGAAATAGCCGAGATGCAGAGATCTCATTAAGTCATTTCTTACACATAAACAAACATTCAATTATGCAAATAATAAACATATTTAACTTATATTTTGCATAAAAATTTCACATACTTTAATATTTACAGGGCAGCACAGTGGCTCAGTGGTTAACACTGTCGCCTCACATTAAGGAGGTCACTGGTTCGAGTCCTGGCTAGGCCAGTTGGCATTTCTGTATGGAGTTTGCATGTTCTCTTCGTGTTTGAGTGGGTTTCCTTGGGGTGCTCCGGTTTCCCCGACAGTCCAAAGGCTTGCGCTATAGTTGAAGTAAATTGGCTGTAGTGTATGAGTGCATGTGCGAATGTGAGAGTGTATGGAGGTTTTCCAGTACTGGGTTGCAGCTAGAAGGGGATCCGCTGCATAAAACATATGCCGAAATAGTTGGTGGTTCATTCCGTTGTGGCGACCCCTGATAAATAAGGGACTAAACCGAAGGAAATTTAATGGATGAATGATATTTGCAGTTTTCTATTGCAGGAATTTCCACACTGATCTAGCTGTTGATGTGTTTTGAGGAGGAAAAAGATCATCCATATGTTCTAATCCCCTCCCTACTATCAACTTTGTGGACGAGAAAGTGCTTTAGGAAGCAAACAAATTCCACTTACCAGCGGCCATTATGTGTGTTAAAGTTACAAAGAGGAACTCACAGGAATAGTGACGTAATGACTCCAGAAAATGAGCACTGGAATTTGTACTCAAAGTCTCCTTCAAAGTAAAGTATGGCTTAGAAATCCAAATGTAAACATAGTTGCTGGGTGATATATGAAGCAAGTTTTTTTTGTCATGTCACAAAACTAAATTAAAATCCTTTCCCAGTTAGATTTTGCTCTAGATTTGACCGCGAAAATTCCTCTTGATTGATACAAGGAGGTCAGATGGGGATTGTCATGTTCACAAATGGCGTTTGACGTCCTTCGGTTGGAGATTATGATGGATGGAGGGGCAGCGAGATAGAGCTCAGCTGACAGATGTCTCTTCTTTAGTGTAGTGACGTGAATTGCTAGGTCTGTCTATCTATGTCCATTGTTCATGTACTGTATGCATGTGTGCGTGTGTATTTATGTGCTCTTTCGATTGTAGATTCACATTCAAGACCTCGCTAGTGACACAGCCCATATTTTAGAGCCGCTTGTTTGTGCAAAAATAGACTAGTCACCAAATAGACAGCTTAGACATACTTCACTTGTGTATTTATTCTTTCTTGAGGTTATTTCTGTACTATTGCTAGATGTCTATTTGAATTTCATTGACAACCCAAATTTAGCATTGTTTTAGGCAAGACATCTATGTTTGGATGTCTATTAGATGTCTTTTAAGCAAAAAAAATACTTGCTGGGTTACTCCATTCTCCTTCAGGGTGTCCTCATGTGTTTTTGTTAGTGTGTGTGAATGGGAAAACAGTGTCTTTGTGTTGTGTTTCGTCTACTGGGTGTGATTAGTTTGTGAAGTCATTAGTTCGGTCAATAGAACCAGTTTAGCTCATTCCGGGTGGTTTTGTAGAGACCCAAGCAGTCATTCCAGTTCAGATACGAACAGGTAGTGACATTTATCATCACAATACAAACACTAACCAGTTTCTATTTAAAAGCTTATTCTTGTGTCTGCTTGTGCCTCAAAAAAATGTGCATCTTTGTTCTTATTCAAAAGGAATACTTTTGTGCTTAAAGCCCAACATAATCAGTGTCAGTTAATGCTGGCAGTTATTATTTTAGCTTACTTTGACGCATAGCTTTAGATGTTTGTTCATATTTATAGCACATTTCAACATAAAATGAAGTTTTATTTTAACATAAATGACTTTAAACAGTAATCTATACCACAGTTTTTCCACAGAATTTCCACAGTTATGCCATAGAAAGATTTCCTTTTGTGAAATGAAAATGTTTTTTTTTAATGTTAATAGTTTTAAACTAACAATCAATGTCAATAATGAGTCTTTGTTCTCACTTCATATTAAGTGGATTTACTATGTACTTACACTTGTTATGTACAAATATGTTTTATGTTGTACTTTACATTATTACTTGATAAAAAAATGTGTAATGTTAAGGTGTATTGAATGGGTCAACAGTGCAATTATGAGTGCAATTACATGCAGGTACATAAAATACCACACGCTAAAAGTGCTCCCGCTAAACACGGAGACTGGCTGATAGATGTAAAAATGGTAAAACTCAACATTTTATCTCTAGCTGACTTGTAAAATGGGTCTATTTAAAAGACATGGAGAGTTCCACAGACACAACAGCCTGTTATCATTTCAAATGCATGGCAAATTGTATCATTTTTGCTTCCTTTTCAGCCTAGGGTTTTCCCACAAAGTACTGTAAATATTGAATATGTGTCCCTTTTAAAATATGTAACTAATTAAATGTTGGATAACTCGCAAAACAGCCTAGTAATTTTTTCACTGACATTTGTAAAATAAATTTTACATTGTCAGACATATTCAGTTTTTTTATTAGATTTTGAATGTGATCTTTTTTTCTTTTGAAGGCAGCTTTAAAAATCAACATGCAAAAAGAAAGTCTCAGTGGCACTTGTGCAATGCATGGATGTGTTTGCTGTATGTGTGTGTTTGTGTGTGTGTGTGTGTGATGATGATGATCAAGCTTTCTGTGATGTGATAAAAGAAGCATGACAAAGTTTAGCACATCTTCTATAAAACAGTCATTCTCAAGTCATCTTCTTCACAGGCTTGTAGGAGTTTATTCTGAATCTGAATTATTTTCTTGAGGTCTGAGTGTTGTGTTATTTCTGTAGGTGTTGAGGGGTCTAAAGAGGAATTAGTCCTCTTGGTTTGTTTGCAGACACTATTGACTATTGTTGTATGATTATGTGGGCAAAAGAGAAATGTAGAAAAGATGAAGGTTCAGGACAGCCTGAAAAAACATGCTTCTGCACACAGTGTTTTGGACTTTAATGATGACACTTTGATGGTGAACGATAGATGATGATTCTGTCTGGTGAAACAGTTAACGCTACCTGGTTTAATATCACATGCTAAAACTTTTAACTTAAAGTAACCAAGTCTCTTTCCCCATTTTTTCTTTTTTCTTTTTAGCCCTGGTTCATTACCTGCCTATTATTAAGATAGTAATTGTTATACTTATAAAGTATGATATTATTCTACATCGCTAATCCTACCCAATACTTAAACCAAACTATTACTGCAACTAGCTAATTACACGTTTATTGAGCTTATAGCCTTAGTCAAAGTTTGCTAGTAGCATGAATTGTACATTAAAATGAAATGTTAATCTTTATAATTATGCACATATTTTATTTACTAAATAATTTTAAGGCAACAAGTTTACTCACTTTTACAGTACAAACTTTCATTTCTGAGACAACATTTTTTTAATCGCTTAATGAAAATTATAATCTGAGTAGAAAAGCCAAAATTGTGAAATATAGGGCTCTCTTTTAATGATCTAGGCACAAAGTCTAAAGGACATGGCGCAAAAAGCATTAAGAGCATGTCTGAATACACTTTTGCTATTTTAGGGACCAAAAAATATGGTTTGCGTGGCGGCCCGTGGTCTAACAGGGTTGTCCTTATTCTCTTAATGGGTTATGGGAGTGTTTTGAGCATAATGTGCATTAAACTAATCAGATGCTCATCTCCCATTCCCTTTAAGTGTCAGTTGTGTTGCGCCATGGTGCATTCGCTATTTACATGAAGGACTTTGTAAGTAAAAAAACT
The DNA here is from genome assembly GCA_903798205.1 of Danio tinwini. Classification (NCBI taxonomy): domain Eukaryota; kingdom Metazoa; phylum Chordata; class Actinopteri; order Cypriniformes; family Danionidae; genus Danio; species Danio tinwini. Next base: position 12,704,678 of record CAIGQZ010001492.1, on the reverse strand, counting down.
GAATGTTTTACTTGCAAGAAAACACCATCTGCAGCATAAGGGTAAAGAACGAGCCTCCTCTATTCGGCCTCTTTACATTCTCTTTACTTTACTTTTACTCTTTACTTTACTCCTTTACTTTCGTGAATAAGGAAATGGTGTTGTGCACACTCCACTGCAGACATCCAATAGCCTATATATTTAATTTAGTTTGTTAAGTGCAAAGATTTGTTTTAAAACTATTTTTAAATTCAGTTCTAATTTTCAGCAAAGGAATAAATAAACAATAATAATGAAATGTGGACAAAAAACTTATATCCAACACACGTCCTATTCTTATGCCTAAATCTAAACTTTTTTTAATTAAAGAAAATATAAATATGCATATAATAAATAATATTTATAATAATAATAATAATAATAATAATAATAATAATAACAACAACAACAACAACAACAACAACAACATTATACAAATGCAAATTGTTATGAATAAATTGAAAAAAAGCACCTTAAAGTGAAGAAGGCATGGAGGCAGTGCTTTCTATATTTATGTAGAAAATAATTTTTTTGTAACATTTTATTTCCTTACTTTATTCATATGTCATATATGACATATGTCTTTGTTGCTGTGTGTATTAAGCAATGTAAGTGTTTGTATCCACACAGGCACATAACTAACACGCTCTGCGTTGGACCACCTTTCAGGTGGTCAATGGTTCAGTCTATTTTAGTTCCTCAAAATAACAATGCACCAACAATGCACCTTAACACACCTCCTTTATAGACCAGCACACCTGTGAGTCCACAAAGTGGCGCAAATGGATTTGCTATTTAAACAACGTGCCGCAAAACATAAAAATTACTGTTGTGCCTTATTGCGTCCGGTGTATGATAGGGCCCATAAGGTCAGAAAATTGCATAAAAATGCAAAAAACTAACGCTCTTCAAGAAGAAAATATTACAACAAAATAAAGACCACACTCTTAAAACACAAAGAACAATCTGATTCCCTTTGCATAACACAACATCCTAATATATCTTCTATAACCTTCAGAGGTGTTTTAATATTCAGTGTTTGCTTTGGTTATTTGCGATGGATGCGTCATCACGGCCCTTCAAAACCGCATCCCTTTCTGAACTCTCCGGGGTCTGGTCCTCTATATTCACTATTCAGAAAAGACTCGTTCAGCCCTGAACTGCAGAGTGAGGACACTCTCCTGAATAATTTATACACCTAAACTGTAAACACATCATATAAGCCAGTCCAGCCCCCCCCCCCCATCCCCCGAAGCACCAGAGGCAGAAGCACATGTGCAGTAGCTTTTGTTAAAACACCACACACATACAGCAAGTACTTGATTAAATTGAATAGTTTTGACCTGTTTGTTGATATTGTTTGTTTGCTTCAGGCATTAAGTGTTCTTAAACATCTACTTTGAAAGCACACACATAAACAGTAGTTATTTGAAGAATCAGATTATTTCCGGACCGTCTCATGTAACCAGCTATGCATGCATTCCCTACAGGAATATTCCCACAGTCCAGAGAGAGAGAGGGAGATAGAGATAGAGAGAGAGAGAGCGAGAGAGAGAGAGTGAGAGAGTGAGTGAAAGAGTGAGATATGATTAAGGATATGCGGATGACCTATTCATTATCGTCTGTTAGGACCAAGCCAAGAGCACGTCTCATACTGGGTGAACGTTATCATATATATAGTCACGTGCATCTATTACCAGTTTATAAATGTTAACGTCAACCTATCAGCCTGTCTTAAGATACAGAATCATTAATTTAATGGATATATGTAATGACTGAATTGAAATTTCACATTTTTAATTGTCAGTGTTTTTCTGTAATTTGTTCCGAAACTATAAAACTATAGGTATAATATAACATTGTTATTTAATCATTATTTTGTTTGCTGTTATAACATTACAATTTAAAACTATAATAAAAATAGAAACGAAAATTATATAGAATAACATCGTAATATTGTAACAATATGTAATAATAATGACTGGACTGAAAATCTAGAATATTTTTTTATAATTTGCTATAAAACTGTTATCTATAAAATTATCAGTATAACATGACATTGTTATTTAATCATTATTTCAAATTTTTTATAATATTACAATTTTTAAATTATAATAAAATTTAAATTTTTTTTATATAGAATAACATTGTAATATTGTAATAATACATGTCACGAATGAACTGTAATTTCTCTTTCTGGATTAATTTTCTGTATTTTTCGATAAATTGCGCAACTATTGATTTGATACAACATTGTCATTTAATCATTATTTTGATTGCTCTTATAACATTAACATGTCAAAATTGTAACAAGTAAATATATTTTTATGTAAAATAACATTGACGTATTGTAATAATACATGTGATTACTGAACTGAGATTTCATTTTCTACATTCATACATTTTCAGTATTTTTCTGTAATTTTCACAATATTGGTATAATATAACATTGTCGTTTAATTATTTTGATAGCTTTTATAATATTACAATGTTAGAATTATAGTAAAATGTAATTAAATATTTTGTAGAATAACATTGTGACAATGACATTGTAATAATACAATACTGATGGAACTGAAATATCTGTTGGTAAATTATAACATTGTCATTTAAAAATTAGTTTGATTGCTGTTATAATATTACAATGTCAAAATTATAATAACAATAAAAATATATATTTTTATAGCGAATAACTGGATTCATTTTTAGTCTATAATTATTACAGGCCCATTTATCGCTGTGGAAATTATGCATATGCATTTATTTAAATTAGCTAAAAATGACATTCTGGAATTATATATAATACTAAACTAAAATGTGATTTTGTTTTAAATGCGCATGCCTAGAATTTTTTTATTTACCTTGTTGTTGTTATTATTATTATTATTATTATTATTATTATTATTATTATTATTAT